>JAVGVS010000150.1:0-424067 GCA_032718565.1 Distichodus sexfasciatus | reverse complement strand
TCACACAAAAACCAAGAACAAAGTAACAAAGGAAAGGTGAGGCCCGTGCTCCCAGTCTTCGCCGTTGGGTGAATGGAGGAGAGCCTCCCCGAGTGAACCAGAACAAGCGAAGTCCTCACACTTGAAGACTCGGGAGGTGAACTAACAATGGCCCAGACTCAGTAGCCTCCAAGGCAGTCTGGCCAGCTGGGGAAAGCACACTGGGAGTCATGAGCCTGGGGAGAAAACACAGGAGAGAGGAGTGAGGGTGAGGAGATAAAAGGGTAATCCGAAAAAGAGACTCAAAACCAAACCAAAGGCAGATGGGTCCAATGTCCAAACAGGGGAAAAACTGGAAGGGTCCAAGGTCCAAACAAAGGGAAGAGCAGGAAGGGTCCAGGTAATCCAAACGAAGAACATGACACAAACAACTACACAAGATATAAGGGAGACAGACTCGAGAACACACAGGTTAAACTGACTTAAATAAGGCCACAGAACTCAACAAATGAGTGCTTGCACCAATCCCAAACTCAAGGCAGAACGAGACACAGCTGAACTCAGTAATAAGCGCAGTAGTGTTCTACATATTTCAACCTATATATCTGTTTATTTTTAAAATATTTTTAAATATATGTAGTATATATATATATATACATATATATATATATATATATATTCAAACAGTGATTTTAGTAGTGAAATAGGGCTGCATGTTGAATGACGTTATGTGGTGTATGGAAACGTTTTGCGCATTGCTACTCTCTCCTAATTCACATTAATTCTCAACTTTTTCATTACCTTTTTAGTGCTTGTTTTATCTTTTATTTATTTCCCCAACATAGAGTTCTTTTTTTTTTTTTAATTAGCACAATCTTGCAGCTCAGATTGCGTTTCACTGCACGCTGTACCCACATAACCGTGTATGTCACAAATACACCTCTTGAATATTCAATTTGGGGTTTGTTATATTTCTCTATTTAGAGGGAAATGAACTCCATTTGGTTAAAAATCCATTTCTGTTATTCATTAATATGTTCAGCAGCATAAAACAATTAATTTGCTAATAAGTTATTCAGCCAGATTTTATTACCTTCCAGATTAAAAATGCCATTTTTACTGCGCTGTGGATAATGTGGCGAGGCCTTTTTCCCGCTGATAGCGTCAAAACCATAACGCCCCGTAAATCATTTATTTCGTTTTACACACTCGTCACTTATTTTTTTCCCCATTGGAATTATGACTGCAGAGATTTGATGGATGGTATAAAAGTGTGTTCACTGAAGGATGCCCAGCGGCTGCCATTTTTCTCTCTCGATGAAACCAGTCTTTCCCTGAACGGAGTAAAAAAGCCTCTCTGGAGAGGTCTGGGCGGCTCTTCTGTCTAGGGAGGTAAAGAGGTAAGTGTTTGTGCCCGTAGCTTTGGAGAGAATGACAACCCCAGACTCAAGCTATCGATTTTCCTTGCCTTTTTTATATATTTTTCCCCTCAAACTAAAGGAGTCCCTTGAGGTTTTTTAATTTGGTGCTGAACCTGTCTCTCAGCTCCAATGTCATGGATGGAAAAGGGCAAAAGACTCAGAACTACGGAAGTCGATAGTCGAATGTTATTTTTCTTCTCGTTTGCTCAAGATTATGAGGGTTTTTACTTGTGATCTTGAGAAAATAAGTTTCATCACCTTGAGAGCATGAGTTATTTTGATCATAACAAAGGTAACAGGCCAGGCCATCCAGCATTTCGCAGACCTTTTTTTAAAATTGTTGCGGCAGCTTTTCTGAAAAGATTTTTTTGCAATGAAAGTTTCGATGTTTTTAAGCACTTTGTTGCAATTAAGTTGGGGAAAATTTTTCAATTTTGTCACACTTTATAATAATTCTTTGACAATTAATTAAAATGAAGGTAACAAAATGCGCCTTTAGTCCTAGGATAGGCTCCGGTCCCCACACACCTAGTGTTGGGGTACTCAAGACCAGTCTTTAAAAGTCTCAGTTTTGTCTCAGACTCTGTCATATTAGTACTCGGTCTTGTCATGGACTGGGACAAAGAGGACTCAGGATTTTATTTCGAGACCAGCCAAAACCACAACTCTTTGAGACTGATGCAGGCATTTACAGTGTTTATTAATTAGTGTTTTAATAACTCAGAATCCCTTCAACTTACAGAAACCACACACGTACAGTCAAAATCACAAGACTTACTGGACATTATATTCATTCCTCTGTATGTGAAATGATTTCTGAGTAATTTTGTGCACAAAAACTGAAGTAACTGTCTAAAAATGCATTAAACACACGTTAGCGCTCGCGACTCTCATATGGAACGCCATCATGCACAAAAATGTAGTTCTCTTTCAGAAAGGCCAAACATGTTTAATGTTACTTAGGCTCTGCATGTTCCACTTATTTGTCAGGCGGTGTAAAATGTGCACTGGTCCGGACTCTTCTCAGTCTCGGCCCTTCAGTGTCTTGGTCTTGTCTCGGCCTCGGCACACTCTGGTCTTGGTCTGGTCTCAGTCTCAGTTTAGGTCTTGATCCCAACTCTACGCAAACCTAATTGGGATTAAGTGGTTCAAATAATGAATGTGTGACCTCTATTGACTTCAGTATTCCCCTTCTCTGGCAAGATTTGTTTTTCCCAGCTAAAACTACATCACATATCCCTAGTCAGCTGCACCAGGACTACTTTTGAATATTTAAATTACAAGGGTCAGAATTAAGCCTGTTCTAGACCTGTGTTCCTGAAAGCACAGATTCTGTATACAGCGCTTGTTCTTAACCCTGCACAGAAAAATGAAGCACAAATTTTACACTTTATAAAAGCCATAACCATTCGACCTAAACACTCGCAGCTGTTTGATCTCTTAAAACGGCGAACGTGCCATTCGAGAGCCGAGTGGGGTGCTGAGCTGCGGACCTGCTGCGACGAGCGTTTAAAGGAGCGTGGCATTACCTTCCACCTCCGGCAAGCGAGCAATTAGAACACAATTACAAGAGCGGCTCTATTTTTATCCCTTTTCAAGTGTTGCCACAGCTATGGCAGAAAGTGCTTAATTCTGCATATTATCCGCTCTGAAATGGCTCCCACTGAGAGCTACACAAAGCTTTAAACTTCAACAAACTTTCTGCCCTTCGGCTCCTCGGGCCACTCGTACCAAATCTAGTAATTAGGGGGTTTGTGTGACATATGGTAAACAGTCACCGGTGATTTGCCCCGACACAGGCTTTTTTTCCCCCCCACACACTTTTATTAGAGTTTAAAGGACCTCATGCCCGTTCGAAAGGGCTCACATCCGCTCTTCCTGGAGGCAAGGGCCCTTTTATTAGTGCTATTAGAAAGTGACAGAAATTTAAATTGGTTGCGATAAATGAACACTTCCATTGGGAGGGCAGGACCAAGCCAGCTAATATGCAATTACATTAGACAGACTTCCTCTCCATCTCCATCTCCATCGTTGCTATGCCCGGAAGTGTGTACGCTGAGACCGTAAACTGCCTCCCAACCCTCCCTCCCCACTCACACACACTATCGCGGTGCGGGGACGGCGGTCCGGCAAGGCTCGTCAAACTAAACGCGCAGATGGTTAATTGGCGTCAGCTTGATTTCACACAGTTAAAGAAAACGAAATTCTTGTTCTACCAACCAGAGAAACGTCATTACAAGCAATCGTGCTCCTCACACTCATTTTTGTAAGTGATGATTGGTGAAAGTGTCACTGTGCATAGCATAGTCGCCCAAAGCATTTTCCAGAGACAATGGGACTCAACCACACAATACATCAATGTCTTCTTCAATATAGGGATCTGTGATTGGACGAAATATATCAGATGATGAAATTACATTTATACTCTATCATTTATTTCAAAATGCACAGTTTATGGCATAAAAAGCAGTGACCACAAGTAACTAAATCACCATAAAAAGTGGTGTTTTCAATGGCGTAAAAGGCGCTAGTGTATTACAGTGCCATGCATAAAACAGCATAAAAAACGGGTGTTTTACTGTTAGTCACATAAAAATATAGGCTAATTATCACACCTTTGGCCTTCCAATGTTTTTTGGACTTCTGACATTTTAAAGAAATATCAACATCAGATTAACAATGTGTTCTTAAACTGCTGCATCACTTACAAGTTTGTTCTTATAATTATGAATTCCCCCATTGGGATTGTGTGTCAGTTGTTCTTAATTGAATAAATACATTACCCCGCAAATCCCCATAAAAGGGCATGAGACTGTAAAGCCGTGTTCACACATAATTTGGAATGTAAAGCTAATGGCGATGATAAAGACAATGGAGCTCTAACCAAAAAACTAGTCATTGTAAAAAGTGAGTGATTATTTGTCATTGTGAACACAGCACAGCCCAACACACAGTGCATCACAATGAAATGTGATTTCTGTATTTGACACATCCATGAAGGAGCAGTGGGCAGCTGACATGGGCAGTGGCTGGGGAGCAGTGCTTGGGGACGGTACTTTGTTTACCTCTGTAGTTCTTTCAAACCGCCAACCTTCCGATCACAGGGTAAACGGTCTAACTGTTAAGCGACCAACTGCCCCAAATAGTGAAGTGTGTATTTATTTCAAATGAACGTTTTGAAAAATTCATACGAACAATGTTTTTTAAAAAGCTTACATTCAAACAGGATGATATAACAACTTCACACAGTGGTGTCGCAGTGGTTAGCACTGCTGCCTCACAGAGAGAAGGTCCTGGGATCTATTCCCTGGTGTGGAGTTTGTGTGATCTCCCCATGTTCACGTGAGTTTCCTTCGGGTGCTCTGGTTTGCTCCCACAGTCCAAAAAGCGTGCTATATAGGTTGATTTATAAATCTAAATTGGCCTCGTAAGGTGTGAACGAGAGGGTGAGTGTGTGCCCTGTGGTGTGTTGGTGCCTGCCCAGGGTTGGTCTTGGCCTGGAGCCTTCTGCCTGTAGTTTCTGGGATAGGCTGTAGTCCCCCTGCCACCCCATAATGAATGAATGAATGAATGAGTTTGCACAGCGCATAACAGTTTTGTTTCATGTGCCATTGCAGACCTACTCAAAATTAGGAGACTGGTTAAAATGTTATGGCTGGTCAGTGTAATTACTCTGCTATGTTACAAACTAAGATATTAAATATATTCTTGGAAAGGTGAGACCTGACGATGCATTATCATACGAGGCTGGCTGTGTTTCTAAGGCAGAAGTCAAAAGTGACGAAAGCGTTCAATTTTTTTCTATCTGAATCCACCTGTTTTTGTTATATAAGTACCCCACGCCTGGAAGCAGTGGGTTTCCAAAGCACCAGCTGCGAGTGTAACACGGTGCTTACACTCAAAACTGCACCGATTTCTCTTTAAGACAAGAGCATTTTTTCTGTGAGAGCATTTTCTGCATGGTTGGAAAACAAAACCCGGCATCTAAATGGACTCGTCATGCCGTCTTGACGTCGCGAGCGTTCCTCACCTGTTGTGCGTGGCCGAGCCAGACGAGTCAAACACAAACTCAGAGCTGGTTTACATAACAGAGATTCGAAATGACATTCTGAGACCAGGAACCAATGTGGTTACGGCGTCTCTTACGTTGCTGTTGCTTTTGCTGTTGTTGTTGTTTTACTTTTTTTCCCATGTGAAGCCCCATTTTTCAGGCCTGTACTGACAGGTTTGTCGAAAGCGCTCGGGGAATGTGAAGCGACGTCGGCCGCATGCTGATAGAACTCGTAAACACTGTCCGATTTCTCCATCCTAGCATCACATATTACTCCTCTCTTCCCACGACAGCTGCCGCCACCTCCAAGCTTGGCGTGAGAGAGAATAAAACATCAAACAAACACACACACACACACACACACACACGCACAGTCTTGTATTACTATCTTTGTGAGGTCTTTCCATAGACTCCCATAATGACTAGATGTATATAATTTTACACCTACACCTAATCCTAACCCTAACCTTAACCTCAGTAACAAAAAGCACATCTTTTACCTCTTTTAGTTTCTCAAATAAAACAAGCACATTTTCTATAAAGTCATTTTTCCTCATGGGGACCTCTCAAATGTCCCCACAAAGCCCAAAAAAACAGATAAACGTGATTTTAGGGGACAAAAAGGTCCCCACAATGCGATAAATAGATGGACACACACAGACACACACACACACAGAGCAGTGCATTCACAGCCCAACCAATTAAAACCTGTTACATGTGCTCATGTGTTTGCCACAAAGGGCACCCTGCGAAAAAAGCAAAATAAAAATAAAAAAAAACAGCCAGCCTTCCCCAAACGTGTGGAACAGCTAGTCGAAGCGATGAACCACCCACACGTAGCGCCTACATACGTTCTTAGGGATTTAAAGAGATAATTCAGCACTGAGAAATCAGCTGGATTCAGTCGAGCAATAAGTGTCACAGGCAGCAGAATATAGAAAATCCTCTTAGTGTAGCTTTGTACTTAAAACATCCAATCAGTAGCCACATGCACTGAATTAAAGGCCTTATTAAAGAGCGGCCCTCGGTGCCAGTATGTCTAAATAGCCCCTACATTGTACGTGATGATATATAATTGGATTAGAATAACAAGAATAATAGTTTAGGAAATAATACAGTTTGTGTTTTACATATAAATACCGAAATGCATGTGGGGATGTACATTGTGATTTTTTAAAACAGTATACTGTATAACTTTAGCCATAACTTTGACAAAATGTTGACTGGTTTTCAGAATTACATTTGCAACAATGAGATAAACATATTGTCAACAAAAGGAGATTTATGGATGGGGTGAAAGAGGACATGAAGTTAGTTGGTGTGAGGGTAGAGGATGCAGAAGATAGGACTAGATGGAGACAGATGATTCGCTGTGGCGACCCCTGAAGGGAAAAGCTGAAAGAGAAAGAAGAAGAAGAAGATTAAAATATTGTCAGTGATGAACATTATACCATATAAAATTACAATTACCACAAACTATTACATTTTCATATTAGCAGAACACTGCAATTTTAAGAGTGAAAATTTATGACAAAATATAGCAACAATTGTATAATTTAAGAAGAATATGCTGGCACAGTGGTTAGCGCTGCCACCTCACAGCGAGAAGGTCCTGGGTTCGATCCCCGGGTCGGCCATAGGGCCTTTCTGTGTGGAGTTTGCATGCTCTTCCCGTGTTTGCATGGGTTTCCTCCAGGTGCTTCGATTTCCTCCCACAGTCCAGTAAGAAAATTAATACTAACACAATTACCATGTTACCTTACAGTGTGTGTAGAGGCAGTACAGACCGAAATGGATGTCCAAAGCACATAAATTGGAATCAGTGTTTATATATATATTTATAACTGCCAATAAATTAGAGTTTAAAAAAAAGGAAATCAAGAGAAGGAAGATTGATACTTTAAAGTGATGCTATAGCTGAGTTTATCCACAAGAGGGTACACATCAACTCCACTATTGTCTTTTGAACTTTCAAAACTTAAATAAACATTGTCATATTTTTGTTCAAGACACAATTTATAAAAATAAAAGCATTATTTTTAATGTCAGCATGTAAAAATTCTTGCTTGTAAATTCCAAATACCTTTTTAGATATTTCCTCAGCTGGCCACCAGAGGCCGCCAATGTTTCGTCTTTTGTCTGTCCTGCCTTGTCTGTCCTTCATTTCTTTTGCTCCACCCCTTGAATGTTTTGGTTTGAGTTTACCCTTTTGGTTTCCCTGAATAGGGTCACCTGTTTTAGTTTGCCTTTCTATTTCTAATCCAGCACCTTATGTTAATCTTTTAGTTCAGTTATTTAGTCCCTCACTGTTTGATTTAGTTTCTCATTACCTAATTAGGATTTAGTCGTTCTGTGTTTCCCAAAGCATAGTTGTTATGTTAGTTGCTAATGTAGCTAGCGACTATGCTTTTGGGAAATGCAGCCTTGATTGGTTGTCTTTTTGTTTTGTCATAGCTACTTTTATTTTAGTTTGTCTTTTCCCTTTGTAGTTTCCCAAATAACAATGTCTTGCAAGTGTTTCAGCTTCACATGTGTTACGCCAGTTGTGGTGCCAATGGCCTGATAATGAGAGCCTTGGAATAATTTTTTGTATTTATATTTCTCATGTAATAATGTAATTTCACCAATTAAGGCTGATTAGGCGAATGTTAATCACTTTTACCCAAACACCATAGTCCTACTTGTTCATTCATTTGCTGGCTCTCATAAGCCAGTGCTTTTACCACTTTTATCCAGTCTCTGTGGCATCAAGCTGGCTGCACTGGCACAGAAACCGCTTAAACCCCCCATCCACAATCTGTTGCTCAAACTTGCCTCATTTCAGCAGGACTCGCTGCTTGGAATCGCTTTCACATGTTTTCCCTCACGACTGGATCAGAATCTCACGGTGTCTCTTGACAGCGTGTGTGAAGTTGACGGGGAGTTCCTGGCACCACATCAAGGGAGTCGGCACTGCGAGAAACGCCAGCCTTCATCACAAACCAAACGCCCGGGTCCTTCAAGGCACACTGCGGCACACTCACGACTACCAACAGACCCGCACAGCCCTTGTTTAGTTCAGATCAACATATCCCATGGAGGCGTCTGTCATTGGATATCGCCAAATACATAGTAAACATAAAATGTCACTATGGACACACAGAGAAAGACAAGCACCTGACGAGAAAAAGAGTCAGAGCAAATATAAAGCTATGGAAACGTAGTACAACCCAGAAAAGTAGATTTTCACGGCTGGCATCATTATTTATACAGTACCAACTCTGATGACTGTGAGAAACTCGGTAAAGAGGTTTAAAGCTACCTCATGATTCTCTACCCAGGGATTATCATATTTAAGGAAATTACATTTCAGGATGTAATATTCCACTTCTACACTACATTCTTGTCATTTATACAAGAAGTAAAGAAACCAGCTTTAACCTTGTCACAATTTGAGATAACACAGCTTTTCTGTTTTTGCCCTTTGCTCCTTAAGTGTATCAGTAAGCCTCAGTTGCCCAGCACAATGTCACCAGTTTACTAGTTTTCCTTCTTTGAACCACTTTTGGTAGTTCCTGACCACTGCAGAGCGAGAACATCACATTAGACTTACTGCAGTTTTGGAGATGCTCTGACCCAGTGGTGGGGTGGCAGCGGTCTAGTGGTTAGGATGCTCGCCTCTCCACCGAGAGGTCATGGGTTTGAATCCTAACTCCAGCACAACCATCATTGGGTCCCTGAAGAAGATCTTTAACCCCAAGTTGCTCCAGGGTCACTCTCCCTGAAATTAGGATATCACTCTTATTAAAGGTGTATGCTAAATGCTGTAAATTTAAATGTCCAGCCATCATCATAGTTGGCTCTTTTACTGCAAGGTTATGTTAAATCAGGTAGTCAATTGTATTCACTTTACCTGTCTTAATGTTAAGGCTCATTGTCATATGATCATTAAAGAAACACTCCACAAAATATGAGAAAGTTACTAACAATCAATAAAATGTCAATAAAATTGACAATTTATGTAAAACCATGTAGAAAACCAAACTATGTGACACCAAAAATCTATTAAATATAGACATTATGGGCTGGTTTCTTGTTCATGGATTAAACCTAGTCTTGGACTAAGCTGTCGTACCAGTGGAGATTTATCATTCAAACTCTAAACTAGTCCAGGACTAGGCTTAATCATCGCCTGGGAAATCGGCCCTGTGTGGTCTAATATGACCAGATACTATGAGCATTTGTTTTGTTTATTAAACTTAAGGCCAATTTCCCAGGAGCCTAGTCCTAGACTAGTTTAAAGTTTGAATGGTAAATCTCTATTGGTACTACAACTTAGTCCAAAATTAGGCTTAATCCATGAGCAAGAAACCAGCCCTTAGTGTTATTTTTAATCAGCTGTTGAAACAAATACTGAATAATTGATGAAGTGAGACCATGAAAGAACCATTTTGGGTTCTATAAAGGTTCCATAATACATAATAATCCTGACAAACTCAGCCTTGAAGGTTTTCGATCATTTTTGACATCATTGTATTTACACCTGTTCGCTGGTAGACTTATGAAAAGTGACTCAGCGGGTAGAATGCAGGAACCTTCAGGAACTGGAATTGCCCACCAAAGCTATAATGTGACAGAAAAAGCATTTATCTTTTAGTCACAATATCTTAAAAAACAATGTTTTACTCAAAAACAGCCTCATCGTTCAGAGTTTTTATATCTGTTAATGGTTGTTCTTGAAACCATTTTCCAGAACATTTTGGAAGTAAAGCAGCAGAATTTGCATTTGCAAATTACAATTACTGAATAAGTGCTCCACAGATTAAGACCTATTCTGCTGAAGTGAGCTAACTAGCAAGTTTGGCATAATAATTTACTCAGCACTGTGACTGTGCCATTTTCAGATGCATGGTTATTTCGGAAATATATGCAACATCTAATTGCACTGCACACATTTTTCCAGTGTACAAAAAAATCTTGAAGTATAATGGTGTGAGTAGATGCTGGCCACACACTCCCTCCCAGGTCGGAGAAAAGAAATCCATTGTACACTAATTTGTGGAAAGAACAGAAGTTTCCTTGTTGTTCTGAGGTGATCTTCTACCAAAGAACAGGACCTAACCCTCGATTCCCCTCTACACAGGTAATTAGCTGAATTTCCTGCACATGCTAATGAGACTGGCTTATTAAAAATAACTCTACTGAACCAATTCTAATGATATAACAAAAGAAAAGTCTGCAAAAGGACACATTTGTGCTGTATTTGAACTGACTCTTTAATGGGAGGGTGGGAAGGTCGTTTGGTTTGTTTGTTGGACACTGAACAACATGGTCAGGTTTATCTTTTTATAGCATTACACAATTCGGCCTAGAAAATAAATCTGTTGCGAATTTTCGCTTTCATTTCGCTTTGTCAGGGTATAAATATATAAATTCACCAGCGCTCCTTGAGAATGCCATTCAGCTATTTTTACCATGAAAGTGTGGCAAGGTGCATCATTATCAGAGTTTGAGAGTTTGCGTCTCACTTCCCCTGCATCTAAACTTAAATCTAATCCACATCCCCTCTCTAACACTCCCTCATTCTATGTGTGTGTGTGTATGTTTTTCTGGAACTGAACAGATAGTTGTCTCTGAATGCATTCCAAGTTTGGAGTGTATCTCTCCACCATGAGCAGACACATCAGTGATAATTATACGCCGTGCCTCGCTGCCTCTTCAAATAAGGCTTCCAGCACTGTTTGGAGAACCTCCAAGCAAGGCCGTAGAGGCTCACGGTCTGCTGTATATAAGAAGCCTCTTGTTATTAATTCACAAGGAAATGACACGGGTTGGACGACATCTTTTCCCATTTAGTCCAAGCTAGGTATGGGCCAGTAAGATATTGTGTGATAACCTTGAGTGAAAATATTACAGTTTCACAGTATTGCGATTAATGCTCTAAAAATTTGTTATTTAGGAAAGTTGAAATGATAAATAAAAGAAACAAAATATTGAATTTAATTCTGCTAAAAAAAGAGAGAGACAGAAATAACCTCATAATAAATGTGACCTCTGCGTCTGACCCATCCATGAAGAAACAGTGGGCACCTTTTTGGCAGCACCCAGGGAGCAGTGCTTGGGGACGGTACCTTGCTCATGAGTACCTCAATGGTGACTTTACTGGTCCGGGATTTAAACCAGAGACTTTCTGATCACAGGGCCAAGTCCCTAACCATTACACTACCATCTGCCCCTAAAAGTTAAGTAGTTAGTATACATTCAGGGACATTTTTCCATCCTCTGAGGACACCCTTTCCCGGACCAGATGTAAATTCAAAGAGGAGCTGAGGATTGTTTTCAATTTGTATACAGTATATAAAAGGTGTTATAGTAGACTGCAGATATAGTAGGCTGGCTAAATTATCATTTAATTTCCAGATGCATGCATGTTAATGAAATAACAGCTGTGCAGTTATTTTAGCTACCCGGGCTATACTCAAAATACCCTGGGACGAAGCCCGGTACAATCGGCTGGCGACGCCTCAGTGCACATTTAAGTAGGATCATATTATACAACTATAGAACTGAGGAAAACCAAATAAGGCAATGTTTTGCACAAACTTGTATGCAATAATCTCTGCCTAAGTGTGCATGTCACTATTTGTAGATTGTGATTTAAACTAAAAAGAAACCACAAATAAAATGTTGGTGAATGTCAAAATCCTTGATTGCTTAATAATTAACAATATGATTGCTTAATGTTTAAAATACATAGATAGATTAAAATATAGATATACCGTACAGCACTATGCAAAATCATGATCTGGACTTTGTTTTGCTGTTGAATGTAGTCTTGAGGAGTAGAATTTACATGTTGCAATGAATTACTGCACCGACGGGCTTGTTTTTCTAGCAAACAATAAAGAAATGATGGGATAAGCTTTATGTTGAACTCATAAATTCTTAAAACCTACGTAAGAGGATTTTGATAATGTATTTCTTCCTAATGAGGACTGGTGAATGAGGCCAAAAGTTCTCTCATGAAACATTCTGCAAAAATTTAAACAAATTGACGCGACACTCTTGTGAAACAGGAGCTGGATGGCTGTGGTTCACACTGCACAGCTGAGGGATTCCTGTACTCACTTTCTTTGACAAGTCATAAAAAGTAACTTGTACCACAGAAACAGTATGATGAAGTTTGTTGTGGTTTTGCTTTCATGACTTTGACAAACTGCGATTTAAACTCGACAGCGGAAATCAGTCGATGCCTATTACAGGTGGGGGGGTTACGTTTCTAACAAAATCTGCAACGCTTCCGCTTCCGTCCACAAGATGGCGGCAGAAAACTGCTGATCTCACTGCCAATTACCAAGCCCTGCCTCACGTCAAGCTTTTCGTGCCTCAGTGGGTTGAGCTGTCAGAACATCTCTAGATAAATGAGATAAACACAGTTTTCCAACACTCAGAGACTCATCTCAATTGTAAAAGCCCAAACAAAAAAGAATCACTTCGCAAACCGAGATTAGTGACACTCATGAAAGCCGCACAAGCATCACAATCCATTATTCATGCGCTAGCTCCTCTGAAAGGACTTGGTAAAGAGATTTACTTTCCAAAATAAAGGCGATGGACAGGATCAGTGCGTTACACCAGTTGTTTTTGAAAGCAGACACCATTGTTTTTTACTCGCTCTCCTGCTTCGTAAGAGCGGAAAAGACATGAAGAGATTGACATAAAAAAGTTAAGCCAGCCAAAATGTGTCGTGTGATCATGGATATTGGGGAAGGGTGGGGGGAGCCTTTGGGGAGCACAGTAGGCATGATGGGGCCTCTGAGGGCAACATTTTAATCTCATCCTCTCAATGGGATTAGAGCACACTCCTAATCTGGAATAAACTTGATAAAACAGGTCGTAAGGTGTGTACACGGGCGAGAAGGGAAAAATGGCTTTGGCACAGCAATCAAGGGATGAGAAAGATAAAGGGATTAGAGATTCCCATGATAATCTCACACTTTTCATTGTGCTGTTTTCACTTCTGTTGTTTTGATTTTTAGTGCTATGAATTTGCTCTGCTGCATGAACAAGAAGAGAAAGGGATCTATGAGATTTTTAAAAAGCAAAACACTACTTTAGGACAAAACAGTTTTGGGTTTGAGCAGTTTGTCTCTGATATTACAGAATACATTACAAAATACCTTATTGTCACTGTATCAGTATATTGAGCTATCTCCAATACATGTATATACACTTTAATTACTGACAATAAATATGAATAAAATATAAATAAAACCATCAAAACCCTTAAAAGATCCCCCCTTACTTATTGCAATTCCATTTATATTTAACGCTAACAGGGACCCATTTAAATCTCAGCTCTACTCCCATTATAAATAATTCTCCAATAAATAAAATATAAATAGATGTCGTGTCATTGTGCCATTGTGATGTCTTGCATATTTATGGTGTCTACAACAGAATGCATTTGTGAGGCCTCAGATGGTGAAACGTGCAGGAGTCAAGGGCTTAATCTGATTATTTCATTTCATCTGTATAGTAATGTACCTAACATTCTATTGTTTAGCCGAGGCACTCAGGAAGAGGGAATGTTACCGTGTTAAGGTTCAATGTGTGTGTTGCAGGATCTTAGCAGTTGTGAGGATCCGCTTGCCATCTAAAATGATGGGAAAATCTGAGACTTTTAAGGAACTCTGAGGCTTTGTCAGAACCTCATTGACCCAAAAAGATTTTTAGGCTTCTTGAATATATTTTTCTATTTATTTTATCAAAAAATATGTAAAAGAGGAAACAGTTTGGCCACTGAAGTTAAAGTTAGCATTAGATGTAGTTATAATTTTATTCTAATCAAATGATTTTTACAATGCACAATGTAATATTAAGTGTACAGACAATATACACAGTTAACATTATAATATACTCTAGTTACATTTACACAATTAAAATAAAGAAAGTACAAAGTTACATTAGATAAATACAGTTATCCAGGTTACAGCAATAATGCATCATTCATCATAATTAGACTTTTTCAGCATTAAGTTTTTCTCTCATTCCTTTTTCTCTCATACAATTCTACAGAAGTGTAATAATGACACATTGCATCTAAAAATACATTTTTGTTTAAGCACAGAGACAGAGCGCTATTCCCTAGTCCAGACTACTAGCCTATTTGTTTTCTTTGGCCGGTTTTCCCCACACTTCACCTCTACCTTTCACCATCTGCAGGTCGAGGCTGATTGCGGTGGTGCCACGTTCTGCGCTCCAGCTCGACGTCTTTCATTTCCTGTGTGTGTGTGAAGGTTAATGTCCAGCCGTTTCAGATCAGCCTGGGGGCCACACGACCCTGAGGTTCTGCACCGCCTCACGGGTCACGACACCACAAATTCATAGGGGACTGTGTGTGATTACGAGTGCAACATTTGTGTTTTGGTTTCGACACGAAGTTTGGCTTGCGACTCGGTGCTGATTATTCACATTAATTATATGACTGAAGCCAGACTACAGTCGGGAGCCCCCCTCGTCTCTACTCCAACTCATGGCTAACAAGCCTGTCTGCTGGCATTTTGAGGGTCCTGAACAGTTTTGGGGAGTAACTAATTACAAGTAGTGATGCTACTAATGAAGTAGCTAGTGAAGCTACTTTTAAAATGCTGTTGTTTTAAAAGTAATAAAAAATAGGTTGGTGTTGAAGTGGAAGAATTGGCACCTGATAGGGTACAATTGCCACACAGCGCACACTCTTGGCATCATAGCGTGCTCTTGGCAGCTGCAAGATTGTTTCAGATTATGGAATAATGTACTCAGCTACTTTTTCTCTATTGCTTATAACTACTGTATTAAATCAAAAATTAATTAAAAATCACTTGTACATTGAAAACCTACAGTTTAAAAGTATCTTCCCCAACACTGGCCCCAAAAACCCTGCTTCTAACAATGCGCTCCCCTGTTTCTCGTCTGCTGCTTCACCTTCTTTCATCTTCCAACATACTTCTGGCGCCTCTTTTTTTTGTTTGTTTAGCATTTTAATAACCTTCCCCCCTTTTTGATTATTGATATTTTTCCATCACGCCGCCGCCGCTCCGAGCTCAGCCTCTCCAACGTGGCTTTATCTCGGTGCGCCCGAAATCGAGGACACCGAACGGCTCAGGGTGGGTTTAATTTTATTCTTATGTTTGTCCATTCATAATTCATGAGTTTATGTTTTGCATGACTGTAACTTCACGGTGACTGGGTAAATTGGAATAGAGTGGGTTTTTATTCGCTCTGTGTCTGTGTGTGTGGGGGGGGGCTTTCTAACATTGGAAGGAGAAAAACACAAATGAAACATTATCTTCCACATAATAGCTTTTCTCTTCTAAGCCAGGACCTTTGATTAAGTTCTTTTTCCCCTCGCCACACGCCACAAACGTGGAACTATTAGAAGCCAAAACACAAAATCTTTTTCCCTTTCAGTCTCCATCACTCAATAGGTCGCTGAATTCTGATTGGCACAAACACGTACTTCTCCATGCGCAGGAAGCTTCCAGAATCTATCAGCTAAATATAAACTGATGACAGCCAACCGCGGAATAACACACATAACAAATTGGGGACGTAAATATAGAGATAATCCGTGATACGTAGGAGTTAAGTTGATTTATTAATCATGCTTTGATTACGGCTTGTGCCTAGAGCCATGCAAAGCCAGAATTCTCATGCCGGGGCGTGTGAGCGGCTTCCCGATACCTCATACGACGGAATATTAGCTTGTTATTGGCCTTTTTTCCCCCCATCTGATTCTGCTCCCATCTTGCTTTTGAACATGTTACTGCAGACTCATTCAAGTTTCACAGGAACTGATTCGGCTGTCTTTCTACTTCCCTTTTCACACGGAGTTCATCCTTTTCAGACCCGCTTTCACAATCCGTGGGAATTTTTCATTCTCACCCGATAATATCGCAGAGGACAGCTGAAAAGAAGGGGGGAAAACGGTATTAAAATCCCGTTCCAAATCTCATTTTTTTACCCTCGATATCACTCTATATAGATCAGTCCCCTACGCTGGCTTAGAAAGGCTTAGAAAGTCAGCTCTAATGGATAATGGGAGCTGATCCGGCCTAGCTGGACTCTGGAGGCGAGATGTGGGCTAAATTACTCTCGCTTTAAAAAAGCCCCAACCAGCTGCCACCGAGTGACGCCAGGGTTACAGAAGGGCCCCTGCAGCGAGGACTTCCTCAAAAAGAAAAAAGAAAACGCTGCGTTCTAAGAGTCAAGAAAAAAAACGTCTGGGAAAATGTTGTCAAGTCAAGTATGGGCTGTAAGATCTCGTTTTCTTTCTTTTGGGGTTATTCAACTTTACTTGCCAGGCTACAGCAAAAAAGACAGACAATTTTTGAGAGAAAGGGACTACTCACTGCTAAAGGAAAAAAATAACACTGCAGATGCAAGTGCAAGTAAGAGTACAGGGAAGAGCAAAACAGCACGGCCGTTATTTTGAGATGCAGAAGAAACGAGGAGGAGGAAATAGAACCTCATGAACATGTGGCAACCGTGGAGTTTTGTAAGAAAGGGAAAAGAGATGATGAGGAGCGAGAGACTTTGCTTTTTATTTAAATAAAACTATTATATCATTTTTTATGTGATTTATTTTCTTATGGTTTCTTCAATTTTATATTTTAATAATAAAAATATTTCAATATAAAGATCAAGTTTCACGTTTTATTGTCATGTCATAATGGAGCGTCATAACCAGAAAGATATTCTTGGACCGAATTTTGCACAGTTAAACAAGTTGCAAGTTATGCAAGTTGAAGCAAATAAAAATAGATTAAGACAGAAAAAGTTGCATAATAAAATAAAAATACAACAAAATAAGACGCATAAACAGTGTCTAGCATTTAAAATGATAAAAGTAGTGTGGTATTTAGTACAGATGGTACCAATCTGATATGTGGATCAGATATCCATCCGGTAACGACTCAAATAGCTGATTCGGGTATTGGGGGCATTGGGCCAGTCTATGGAGCCGTTTAATAAATGCATTTATTAAATTGGTTATGAACGAAGTGGCATTCATTAACACCACCAGCTTTCATTCACAATCTCTGTGTTCCTGATGGTTTTAGCGCTGCAGGATTAAACTAACAATTTAAACTAATAATTTTTTGCTATTTTAATAAGAAATAATTTAGCAGATACATATGGGTGTGTAATTATTGCATTGTTTTAGTTAGGTAAACAATATTTAGGTCAAGTATTTTCTATAACAGAATAAGCTCAGTCATGTATTCAGACATTTATAAAGCATTATGTTCTGTTTTCGGGTTTAAAAAGACTCAGGATTGTGTTGGATTTGTATCGTATTGAAATAAAATTTTTATATTTTATATAAATAAAATTTACAATATCGGTATTGGGCATTTTAACTCTTCATAACCTGAGGCTCCCAAAAAATGAGACAGAGATCTTGGTCTTGATTCGTTCTTCTTAAACTGGTCATTAAGACTGTATGAAAGCAAAGTTTCCCCATATTGTCATTTTGTATTCCTGATGGCTAACGCATATTCGGATATGGGCGTTTCTACCTGAGCTGAGTATTTTTTAAATCATTGAACTCACAAAACTCACTCCATTTTCAAACCACTTTGTTGTGTTTTCTACATGCCATTATGGTTTAATACCCAGTGACTGACTGCGTCTTTAAAAATTGCAGAGGAAGAAACCGGTAGCTATTCACAAACCAAGAGAGTTCTTAGTGTCCATAAACGGTCAGTCTTCTAACCTGAAATGACTCGCGTCCTGCTGCTGAGGAATGTCTGCTTCAGCATTAGGCCAATGCACTTCCTCCAATTGAAACAGTAGCAGCAGCATCCTCATTTAAAACTCCTAACCTTGATCTTCCTGTTGAGAGAATGGAAATCCCTTGGCTCTCACACAGCTGCTCGGTTCCCAGCATCACAAGAGACCTCACACCCGGGAGGTTTTCTTATGACCAATGCAGGGGTTTTGTTTTTGGTATATAATACAAAATATGTGTATAAACACAAAAAAGGAGATATATATGCTATGTAATAATCACACATGTGATTGATGTTCCATCCTTTTTCATCATACTTTCTTTAACTGGTCTCAAATCAAACATAAATCACAAAAGTCCCACCCAAAATGAGACACAACAGAAGTCAAAAAAGGAGCTCTGTACCTTTGCATAACTTTGGCAAAAGTGAATTTTAAATTTCAAATTTAAATTAGCAACAAAGTTGCTACTATACTGCTCACTTTTCCTTTAGCATGTAGCTACAATACTTTGTGAAATGACAACTATGACAATATTTTCATGTTAACATGACATGACATGATACGTGACAACTTTAACAGTGAAGAATAAAATGTTAAATCTTGACCAAAGAAACTAGTCCTTGATGTTCATTTTGCTTTGTAAGAATTTTAGAACTTGAAATAAGGTTTGTGTCATGACTCCCCCTGGACTTTGGACGTTGTGATGTGTGTTTTCTGTTTAGTGTTGTATGTATTTTGTTCAGCCCTTTTGTGTCTGTGGTGTCTGTAGTGTTCGGCCATGTTGTGTGTCCTGTGTCAGCCATTTTGTGTCTGTAGTGTTCGGCCATGTTGTGTGTACTGTCTTCTGTCAATCAGTCTATGTCCCACCTTCCCATTGTGTCTTATTGGTAGATCTTGGTTCCTCAGTTTGTTCACCTGTGCTCGTTTATTGTAGTCACACCCTCTCCTTCCCATTTGTTGTCCTTTTATTGGTTGTTTTGTGATCGCTCTCCCATTGGTTCCCCTTTGTTTCATTGGTCCAGCCCCTTGTTTGTGTGTTAGTATTTAAGCTCAGTTTTTCCCAGTGTTTCTTGTTGGTCCACCCTCACATTACCCTCCTGATGTCGGTGTGTTGTTCCTCTGTTGTACATGTAAGCCCTTATCCGTTTGTAGCCCTTGTGCCAGTTTATGTTTGCCTGTGTTTAGTGTCTGTTTGATTGTTTGGTTTTGGTTGTGGCCCTCGTGCCGGTTTTTTGTTCTTTGTGTTTTATTATTTGGAAAATAAATGTCCTGCACCGTGACCTCGCCTCATGTCATGCCGACACTCCCCAACGTGACAGTTTGGTGTTGGATAGAGTCCGGTGTTTGCTCCCTTCAAATGTTGGGACAAGATATTCCATCTAATTATTATTTTACCTATAAGTTTAAAGAGGCAGAGTGCAGGAGCGGGTGAATGTCTGGAGGAAGAAGGCAACTCTGACGCTATGGAAATTACCGCCACAGCTGGAGCGGGTTGATTAGAAACAAACAGATGATGTTAACAGCCGTCCCTATTCACGTAGCATGTCAGAGCAGGACAGAGAACTTTGAAGCTGTCATTACTAATTACCACAGAGTAGTGAGTACACAGTTCATCATGCACACTGATGTAATATCAAAACAAAGGACGGATAAATGACCAACACAGTGACTAATCTTTATCAAACCTTGCAAATAGAAAGCTACAAATCCAGCTCGGTCATGTAAACCTCTTGGGTTTTGTACCTAAAGACAGTAGTATAGATTACTAGTGGACGAAGGGCTCAAAGCAATCAATTCAGCTGTTGGATACACACTGAGATTTGCATGCTACTCACTTAATGTTTACTCGATACTGTTTGCTAACAAATAAATGTATAGTATGCTTATCATTTAAGTAGCTTTATTAGTAAGTGAATGTCCTCCCTTACAAAAAATGTAGATTTCTGGCAAACAGTTGCCGTTAACCTTTGGCAATGTTGCCACAAATTTGCAAGGTGATATTTTCACATGTAAAATACTTTTGTGGTAAACTTGTGGTGGAATTCTAGCAAACTATGTGGAAAACTTATCCACCTGGCCAATTCGTCACCAAAAGTTCATTACAGTAGTGGCAAATTGTTTTGGCAAATCACTGGCAAATACAGTTGCCACTAGTGGCAATTTTTCATTGGTAGCTGACAATGCCAAACTTGTGGCAACATATTCTGGCAAACTCCACTGTTTGCCACAAATTAACCACAAGTTTGCTGCAAACATTTTGTTTTTGTAATGGCTGCCACTGGGATGATTGTCCTGTTGCTTGACTGACCAAGGAGACTGAGTCTGTTTTCTGTAAAGACATGCAGCTGTAGGATGCTATTGAAGCCTTTCTAATCCAAAATTCCAATTACTACAATAGTGAGTGATTATTTGTCATTGTGAACACAGCACAGCACACAGTGTACCACGACCAAATGTGACCTCTGCATTTGGCTGATCCATGAAGGAGCAGTGCGCAGCTTTGGCGACACCTGGGAGCAGTGCTTGGATATCGTACCTTGTCCACGAGTACCTTAGTGGTAGCTTTACTGGTCTGTGACTTGAACCAGCAACCTTCCAGTTACGTGGCCAGTGTGGCTCTTTGGAGGCTAAATCTGAATAAATGAAAAAAGACTTTTCTACCAAAATATAGATAAGGCGTCCAGCTTTATGTTGAAATCATGAATCAAGAATATAATTATGGCATTCTCTATAATGTTTGCCATTTTAGAGTGAGGCATTACCAGAAAGAATGGCATCTGTCTGGAAATATCTAGCCCAAAGAGTTGACTGAGAAGTGACCATTAAACAATTGTCAAATGTGGCATCCTTTCCACCCAGAATGCATCCTCCAATCCTGCAAAAATACTACGCCTCTGCCACTCTGCATAATTTAACACGACCTCTGCAAACAACAGGATGCATTATACGAAGAGTTCTCAGGCAGTCATCACAGTCTGGAGGGAGTGCCATGTCTCCTCAGAATTCTGCCATTAAAACAAATTTTCACTCGAACGAGAATGTTGCTGTAGATCTGAGACAGACTGAGCTGCTGCATCGTACCCTGGTTTTGTCACAGATGTGGGAAAAAACATTTACAAAAGTGGCAAACAAATCACTCTATCAGCATGCCCAATATATGCCCCGCCCTACATGAAGACTGGCTAATATCCTGCACAAGCAACGTGTGATGAAGATGCACCTGCTTATTAAGGCTTAAGAAATTAAAGATAATTCATTTACATTTACAGCATTTAGCAGACGCTCACATCCAGAGCGACTTCCATTATTTCTAATTTCAGAGAGATTCTCATTGAGATTCTCTCCCTTTTGTCTCTGTTGGTCCACTGTTACGCTGTCTCACATTGATGTCGGCTGTTTTGTGTCATACAAAAGAAGAGCGTTTTAGTTTGTATTAAGGCCACTGAGAATGTTTATTTTCTTGTTTGAATAAATGCTGTATTTTGCTATATATTCAAGATGTGGTGGGCAATTTTGTAATCACGTTGGTGCAAATTTAATTCTGATTACAGCAATGAATGTTGCATTTGGTCAAATTTGACAACTTATTGTATTGAAATTACACCAAGGTGTGGTGGATAGTCACTCAAATTTAATTCTGCATGCACCAGAGCAAGTTGCATTAACTTCAAGTCCTGGACTGGTAAAAGTACCACTGTGGTAGGTAACATCCCCAAGCACTGCTTCCTGGGCATTGCCAAAAAGCTGCCTATTGCTCCTACAGGAATGGGTTAAATGCAGAGATCACTGTGCTGTGCTGTGTTCACAATGCCAAATGAACATTCACTTAAAATTTTACATTATTAAATACAAACAACTTATCCCTGTCTGTCCTCCTCGTATCTGCTTTACTTTTGTTTAAAGCAGCAGTAAAAGTAAAAGTAAAAGCGGTAGACGAAATGAGATTTACCGAAATTAGGGGGTTCAATGCCCCTTTCATAATTTATATTCTCAATTACTCTTTATTTGGACTGCAGTATGACAGGGCAGAGATGTGGGTACTAACCTGTTTGCAATCCCCAAATCAGTTTGAACTAATGAGAGTCGTATAGCGCTGACCTGTAATTTATCAGCAAAGACTGATGGAGGTGAGAACTCTAACACAGACGCAGTGTTGTAATTGTTAGTTCAGTCTGGAGTTTCTCTGCTCAGCCAGAACCTGACAGCAGATCGTTTCTCATTCAGTTAGGCGTAAACCAGATTGGAAACAAAGCCTGTAAAGGTGCTGAAAGATTTATAAAGTACAAGCTTTTTTAAAATTAACAACCTCTCGCCCTAAGTGTTGTGATTATACTCTGTGACAGGATGAGGCTTGAGGAGTTTTCAACGAGGGAATATGAAAGGAACACTTGCAACCAAAACCATTTTTGTATTAAACTGTTTTCCTCGCTCTAGAAGCAGGTGAGCATGGCACTGTGGGTCTGTGAGACGTCATTACTGAAAAAATATCTAAGGGTTTCTATTGGATAATAGATCATTATGAAAATTGTCCCTGCTGATTTCATTAATCACAATCAGAAAATTTATACTGAGCCATGTTGTGTGGAAGTTGTGTAAGGTTTTAATGGCTTTGGGTTTGACTGAACAATATGTAGTTTTGTACAGCAGTAAACTCTATGCAGTAACAGACAATATTGCATTTATTCTGTAAAACTGTAAAAAGCTTGTAACTTATAAAAAAGCTTGTTCACAGTCCAAAAATACTGCACACTATATTTTTGGCACTTCATTGTTGTACTGCTGAGCCTTAAGTACTTTTAATCAGTTTCCATTTGTAAAAGATGTAGTGTTTTTCTACCAGTCTACATTGCTAAAAAACAAGCCTCTTTCTAAACAAGCAATAATATGAACTTATTGTCATAACCCACAAGAAAATCTATAAATTCCACCAGGATTTACTAGACCTTAATCATGTTCTGTAAGAATGAACTGGGGGCTTAATTACTCTACAGCTCTGACCTATTACACATCTGTGATTTGCTGCAACAAACAAGGGCAAATTAGAACTTTGAATACAAATAAGTATCCATATTTGGCACACATTGCATGTTCTAATTTGTGTCTGGTTTGTGTGTTAGTGCTTTATATGCATTTCAACACGAGGGCCCAAGTAAGCAGCTAGCCGTCCCACCATTGTGTTCAATGTGATATTCTTAGAGACACTTTCATTGAACGAGCACAAAGGTTTCAGCTAGAATTCCTCAACAGGAAGAGAGAGAGGGAGACCAAAGTGTGTTTTCATCCTGACTCCTTATAACTCCTCATACTCTGCTGATTATGCATAAAATTGATTGTATAACAGATATTTTAAAAATAGTTTTCAACATGGGTGAATAAAGCAAATATGTCTGGAATAACTTAAAACAATTCAATGAGTTGCTAAAATTTGAATTGCAATGTAATATAGAGAAATAACCCAGATTATATTTCATAATTACAGGTGCCACTGTCTTTGGAACAACTTGGTGTTTGTTTAATGGTGGCAGTGCTGGAGTGTTTTCCTAACACTAGACCACCACCACATGCTAGAAATGCTTGTTTCAGCATTAGGCCAAATGCACTTCCTCCAATTCAAACAGTAGCAACATCTCCTTTTAAGTCAATCCCTGATCTTCCTGTTGGAAATCCTTTGGCTTCACCCAGTTCACAGTTGGTCAAACCCAACTCATAACAAAAATAAAGTAACTACTGCGGCATCCAAAAGCATGTATTGTAGGCTGTACTATAAAATTCACTTTCAAGTCATTATCTAAGAGTTTGAGAGTGTGCTTGGCATACTTCTCCCCACTGACTGACCCTTGAACAGCTGAAATGTTGGCATTACAAACACTTCACAGGTTAATTGAATTCAGTTTCAGACATCAAACTGCCTTGCTGGGCCTCTGTACTGAATTAACTATTATCCAGCAGAGAATATGGTTATAACTTATATTTTCCAAGCAACTTGGGGTTAAGGGTCTTGCTCAGGGAGCCAATGATGATAGTGCAAACTATCAGATTATATATCAGATATCAGAAACTATCAGGTAGGATTCAAACCCACGACCTGGTCCAGAGTCGAATGTCCTAACCATAAGACCTAAAAATAATTACAATTACAAAGACAGTACAATTACATATTGTAATGTGATTGTGTTGATTACAGCATAATGTTGGTTGATAATAATGTAATGATAAACTCACCAATTATATCAAACAAAACTGTGATTGTGTACTTGTAGCAATCCTGAATAAAGGAGATGTAGTTGTTTATCTCTGGTTACAATTAATTTCATAGTTTAAAGGTGCCAAATTAACTTCTATTGACCATTAAACCACATCAACATCTCTGGGTGAAAAGAGGAGCCATCAATATCGGTGGTTCTGGTGTAGGATTCAAGAGGCCCATTATTCTAACTCGAGGAGGAAGTCGACACTGGCGTTACGGAAATTACCACTGTGGCTGGAGCGCGTTGATTAGGAGCAAACTGATGAGATTAACAGCCGTCCTCACTCGTACAGTATGTTAGAGCAGAACAAAGAGCTTTGAAGTGGCCATTAATAATTACCACATTTATAAAGTGTATAAACAGCCCCTCCTGTGATCAAGGTGGAAATGTATGTAATAAATAAATGAAAAACGTAATAAATAAATTGCACTGTAGCCAATGCAGAATTTAAAAAATGATATAAATGTCAACAATCATGAAAACCACATGGTTTTAAAACGTAAATACAGTAATAAGGCTGCAAGAGTCAGGGGATCATAGCTCTGGAATCATTAAGGATTTTTTTAAGGTTAAAAGAAGTGTTGCTGATATCTTTAGACATGACCTAAATAGAGTGCAAGTAAAAAAAAAGTCAAATGGCATAAAAATAAAGAAAAAAACATAAAAATGGAAGATAATGTGCTATTAAGCGTGAAGAAATAATATTTGTGAAATGTCAGACCGGCTTTTTGTAATATCACTACATGTTTTTTCTCCACCATGAGGCAATCCCTCTCCTACCGTTTCACTCCACTCGCTCCAGAGTTTGTTATTGAAAAAGGTATGAAGGGTGAAGACATGCACAATGATGAAACTCGCTGGCAATTTAGGCTCTCTCAAGTCCTCACTCCTGAAGGGAATATGTTCTGGGAATTAATGAATTCAACATGTGGGTCTAAAGGAGCGCATCATGAAAGCTCAGCCCGGGTGTGATTTTTCTCAAACAAGCACGTCGCATTCGGTTGTTTTTTTTTTTCCTTCTTTTGCGGCACGCCACCTCTGCGCTTCAGGATGTCTTACTGTTCACATCTTAATGCTAAAAATAATGCAGTTAGCTCATTGTCAAGAGCCATTGGCATCACACTAATGCTATTTTTCAGGGATTCTTTTTTTGTGTTCCCTTTTGTCTTTTTTGCACCACTATTAAAAGCAGCGCTTATAATATGTTTTAAACCCATTGACATGGGTGGGTACTAATTTTCCACGCCCTAAAATAACAAAATGCGTGAGGTGGCCTACAGAAAATACTGCAGCCTGACAAGTGTTATGTTCAATTTTGGAATCTAGTCCATAATTTAGACTCTTCTATGTTTGCCATTTGGGGACGAGGCATTGCACCCCGCCAGGAAGGATTGCACCAGTCCAGAATTATCAAACCCAAAGAGTTGACGGAGAGGTGACCATTGAAAAGAGTGCCAAGTGCAACACCCTTTTCCACCCAGAAAGCACCCGGCCATCATGCGAAAAACGCGACGTCTCCTTCACGCTGCATAATTTAACACGACCTCTGCAAACAACAGGATGCATTATATGAAGAGTCCTCAGGCAGCCGTTGCAGTCTGCAGGGAGCGCCGTGTCTCCTCAGAATTTTGTCATTAAAATTAATTTTCACTTGAACCGGAATGTTGTTGTAGATCTGAGACAGGCTGAGCTGCTGTACCGTACCCCGATTTCATCACAGAAAAAAGAATTTACATTTTGCCCAAAAGCGGCAAACATCACTTATACTTAATGTGAGGGCTTGATTTCTTTAAGTGGGACTTTTCAATCCCAAAAAGACTCCAGGGTATGGACACACACGCTCTCACACATGTTATTCCCTTCCCGTGATGCCCTGGGGTGAATATTAGCATCAAACTCTGTGTATATTATCATCTCATTAGCCCCGCCCACTTCCTGCCCCCACACAAAAACTGATGCGCATCCAGCACAAATAAGGCATGATGAAGGTCTACCTGCCTTTTGCAGCTTCATACACCGTATAGCACCACATATCACAGTGTTAACATATTCATGGCACCTAAACTTTGCATAGAGAGGAAGAAGGACTGAAGTGAAGAGTATTCCATACTAATAAACAATATATAATGAGGCCAATGCTTTTGTACAAGAACAAAAGGATTTATAGCTGAAACTGGCAACATGTGGGGTCCAAGCACTGTTGCGCAAAAGCCACTGATGAATAGTTTCAAATATAATCAGTGTTGGGAGTAAGAAAATTTTGAAAATTTGTAATGCCTTACATTACTGTGTTACTGTAATTATGTTACAGTACATATGTTTGTAATGTAATTACAATAATGCAAGGCATTACTAATAATTTTTCAGTAATATTTTCAGAAACTTTATATATTTTTCATATTTTTATCTTTTTAACTTGTATTCCTTGTCTTAATATTTTTTCTATGGTGATACAGTCAAAGAAAGAGCGGTTTCACTGCTTGGTGTACTTATAATTATGCATAAAGGATCTTGAATCTGTTTTGTTTTTATTTTAATAAATCACCAACACCATGAGACCTTTGGCACAAGAGACAAATTCTTCAAGTAAAAGAGATATTTCCTAGAAACTGTATGCCTGCAATCATTATGCTACACCATATCACCCTCCATTGGATGTGTAAAGAGCTGCAGCAAACTACCTTTACGTTTTAGAATGCCAAGTCCTACTTCCGCAGTTATCTTGATGAAAGTAAGGAGTCATGTAATGCATTACAATTCAGAGGAGGTAATATTGTAATGTAACAAATTACTTTTTAGTAACTAGTAATCTAGAAAGTATTACATTTTAGAGGTAACTCACCCAGCACTGATTACTATACGCTTGAGACCATGGCCAAGTGTCCAAAACACAGCTTCAGATGAACATTTAAGATATTGGAGTATTCAATTATTAGTGGTTCAAAACAGCATAAGTCTGTTGGAGCAGGCTCGTGTTTTCAGTTAACATTTTTTACTCAAATTAGCATATTTTTGCTCATAAATCTATTCATTAGAAACTGGGTCAGAAAGTTCAAACGCAGCCAGAGAACAAGCTATTAGTTAAGTCGAGGTCAACGCAAGAGCAATCTGAAAGGGCAGAGACTGCGAGAGAGAGAGAGAGAGAGAGAGAGAGAGAGAAGAAAAAAGACAATGAGAATAAGACAGCATGAAAGAATGGAGTAGACCAGGAGAGAGTGAGTTGGCAGACCTGGAAGACTGAGAAAGTAAATGAGAAATAGAGTTAGAAAGAAAGAGAGCAGGAACAGAGGGAGAAAGAGTAGAATTGAAGACTGAGAGAAAGTTGCAGGAAAGAGAAAATGAGACAGTTTGAGAGAGAGAGAGAGAGAGAGAGAGAGAGAGAGAGAGAGAGTTGGGGGGTCTGAAAGATTGGCAGAGTAAATGAGAAATAGAGGGGGAGAAACAGAAATAAAGAGAGCAGTCCAAAAGCAAGATGGTGTGAAGGAATGGAAGAGACCAGGAGAAAGAAGAAGAAGAAGAGAGAGAGAGAGAGAGAGAGAGAGAGAGAAATGGAAGACTGAGAGAAAGATAGCAAGACAGAGAAAACAAGATAGCACTCTGCTCACTCAAAGCAGCACCAGTGTGTCTCAGTGAAATGTAAAGCTGTTGGTGTGTGTGTTGGTGTTTTGTGTGAGAACTAAACCAAGTCCAGCATGAGGACGAGTGCAGGTCCCTCATCACTCGCTCTGGGAGTCGGTACTGATGCTGCGTTGCTTGATACCGTAAACTCTAATCCCGGAGTGGAGGATTAGCTCCTATAACCTGTTTATCATAATCTCCATCCCATACGCATGAATAATGCAGCACTCCTCTTTCCCCCCTCCTTTCAGCACTTTCGTCATAAAGATGGAATTTAATAACTCCCTCCCTCCCTCTCTCTCTCGCTCTCTCTCTCTCTCTTTCTCAGTCCTTCTCTTGATCCATCTTTCCCTCCATCCCTCCCTCCCTCTATGTCTCGCCTCCTCCTACCTTTACTCTGTCAAGCTATCTTTCTCTTGATCTGTCTCCTCCCTCCCTCACCCCTTCTTCCCTTTCCCAGTCACTCTTTCACTCCATCCTCCTCTCTTTCAGCCATTACTATTTTCTTCCTTCTTCGCTTTTACTCTTCTGTCACTCTTTCTCCTCCACTTTTATCACCTCTTTCCCCTTCCACCATTCCATTTCTGTTACCCTCTTTCTTTATCCTTCTCCAGCCTTTCTGTTATTCTTTCTTCTTTCCTCAAAATTAATCCTCCTCTCCTTCAGCTGTTGCCATTTTATTCATTCTTTCTTTCTTTTTTTTTAACTCTTTGCTCACTCTCCCTCGATCCATCACTTTCTCCTACACCTTTCTGTTACTTTCTTTCCCCTGCAATTAGTCGCTGTGTCAGTTCCTTTTACTCTCTTCTCCAGCCGTTTGCTCCTTTTTCTCCCTAAATCTCCCCTTTTCTCCTCCATCCTGTCACCCTTTCTTCTTTCTCTCTCACCCCTTCCCTTCTCTATCACTATTACTCTTTCCTTCACTTCTACAAATCTTTCTTTTTTAATTCTTTATTTATTTATTTATTTATTTATTTATTATTATTTTCCATCTGTTACCTTCTCGTCTCTCGGCTTTCTCCTCCACAATCTCTTTCTTCCGCTTCTTCCTTTCTCTCTGTCCTCTTCCTCTCTTTCTCTCCTCCACCTTCTGTCTCGCTCTATCTCTTCCCCTTTCTCTGTCATTCTCTCTCTCTCTCTCTCTCTCTCTCTCTCTCTCTCCCCACTTTTCTCCCCCTCCCTTCCCCAACATTTTTTCTCTATCCCTCTCACTGCCTCCTCCTCCCTCCCCCTTCCCTCTCTCTGGCCACGCTTTTTAAACCCCAGTTTGCTCTTCCAGAGCAGCATGTGGCTGACATTCTCTGTCTCTCAGTCGGTCCAGCTTGCTTCTGTCTGTCTCTTCACACTCACGCCATCCGAGTTTTCCTCAACTCCCCGCTGCCCGCGGCAACCGGCTCATGGCGTCTTATCTGGATTTCCTTACTGAGGGTCTCTGGTGAACTCCACTGAAGAGGTGGAACAATAACAGGGAAAGGACGGGCTCTGCCACTGAGCCGGCCTGACATCCCTCACACAGTAGTAGCGTTTCTGAAATCTCACAGGTTTACTTCCCCATTGATCACAACGGTCCCCAGGCGACGCTTCTCACTGTTTGGCAAAGTCTCTTGGGAATCAAACTCTGAAGAACCCACTTGGAACGATTTCACATCAGGTAGGAGAGTTTTCATCTTCTTTAAGTCCAAGCTAACCTCTTTTACCCCCAATCTGATGTCAGTGTCTCTGTAGAGGACCGAGTAAAAAAGTACGACCTAGTTTTATTGTTTTCATTTTAAAGAGATGGTGTATAAAAATGCCCAGTGTTATAAAACATCTTCTAAAAATGTTACTTCTCTTTGAGTAACAGAATTTCCAAGAGAACTCTAGTCCTCGAGGGAATGTTAGGTCTTAAGTCCACTAGTCTTTAGGGACGCCATTCCAATAATAAACTTAAAACATCTGGATCACTTCAGACTTGACTTCTACAATAATATCAGCAGGTTGTTTTTAAATGACAATCCATTTCTTTAAGAAGATTCCTTGGAGAAAAATTTCAAAGTTTCATGTCTCAAACTGCACTCTAGGTCATTTGAGATGGTTTTTTTCTATTCTGTTCTGATGGATTGAGATCTACGGAAGATTATAGGTATGATTTCAGTTGACAATCAGGTTTGATCAGGCGATCTGGTGGAGAGAAAGCGAGACGTGAGCAGGTGTGGTGTGGAAATGGAGTCTGACGCCATCATCGGCACTGATTCCTCCGGCCTTTGGGTAAATACGTGAAGGGGAAGTGTCAGACTGAATTTCCTAGAGCAGTGAGTAGGCAGACAGATTGCTGGAAGCTGCTCTGTGATTAAACCTATTTTAATCTACACACACTCACACACAAGCACACACACAAACAGAGTCAACACATGGATAAATGCTGCCGTATTAAGATCAGGAAACAACTGGCCTCACTGAGGACTCCCAAGAAATTGCAAAAGCACTGGAGAAAAAACAGAATGCCTTCGATGGTGTAGAAGAGAGGATCTTTACTTCATGAAGTGTTTTATTATAGATTTTTATTTCTTTCAAGCATGGATTTTTTATTGACAAAAATAAAAATTTACTTCCTTCTGAGCTGATCCAAAAAGGAAATTTGAATTTAAATAAATGTCCAATCACTTACTAACAACACAAGAAATAGTTAATATAGTATAATATAACTGATAGTTGATTATAGTATAATATTTCACCATTTTTGAAAAATGATTATATAAATTAATCAGCCTTTCTTATATACTGAGTGTAAGCAAAGATCAAAGTATAAAATAATAATATATGTATATTATATTAGAAAATAGTACAATGATCCTGAAATAAAAAGGAAACAATTAAATAAACTGCACTTTTGATTTGACCAAAAAGAGGCAGTCAAATCAACTTTACTGAAAAATAGGTTTGCTTGTTAAATTACACATGAATGTTTTATGTTGATTGATTGCTGTCAGATTGTTTGCTAGTTGTGTATCGAATTTAGTAAGAGAAGAAGAGAAGGGAAACATTTGAAGAATGTGTAGGAAAAGATGGAGAGAGATACAGCCAGATAGGAGAGAGAGAGAGAGAGAGAGAGAGAGAGAGAGAGGAGATGTGAGTCAAAGCTGAATTACAGGAAGGGTGTGTGTACCCAGTGGCATTAGCATAATGACGAGCCGCCATCACAAACGTAGAGTTTATTCCTGTCAGCATTCATTCAGCTTCCGCCCTCTGATAAGAAAGACCTCTCATCATGAGTTCACAAAGGCTTTAATTCTCTGATAATCACCTCGGCAAGTTCAAGAACAAGGACTTGGACAGTTTATCTGGGATATAAACGATATGTTCCAAAAATTATCATTGAAGCTTAATATAGAAAAAATAGTGATAAAAGCCATTCTAAAAATGATAAAGCAACATTTATCTCAAGTTTCTTTGCCATCTAAAATTAACGTCTTTGGATTTGGCTGTTTACAAATCACCCCTCAATCTAAACGACCTCATAAATATCAGCATGAGGAAAATTTTATTTTATATTTTATAGTAAATGGGAAGTGAATTTGCTGAAGCCTTATATGAAAAATGTCACAAAAATTTGGAGTTGAATGAGGTCAAACCAGCTCCAGGCCTCTGCCCATCCAGCTGGCCATCCTAGGTCACTTTGGGTGAAAGTGTCTCAGCTAAATGACATGTACATTTCAGTAAAAATGAGGACAGAGTAGATCAGTGACAGAATACTGCTCTAAGATGTGATTCTTTGTTATAGTGGGAAAAATAACAATAGTAACAATGGAATCTTTGTGATCAGATTTAAATAGCTTCATGACTAGCTCCTAAAAATAGTAGATGATCAATTCAATTCAATTCAGTTGTATATATATATACTGTATATATATATACTGCCCAAATCCACAACAAGCAAGCCTGAGGCGACAGGTGAAAGGAAAAACTCCCTTTAGTAGAAAGAAACCCTTGAGAGAACCAAGCACTGGAAGAGTATCCCCACTTTCTCTGGGCAAAACTAGATGTAAACATTTATCACACAAGTTAACCTAAGGTAATCATTAATTAACTGGCTTTTTTAAAACTGAAGATGTAAAATAGTCAGAGGGACGCTTCCGAATCCCAACTCATTGCTGGGGCCGCAAGATCCGCTCAGCAACATTTAGCTAAAATTAGTTCAATATTAAACTGGAATTTGGTTCAAGTCCAAAGGGTCCAAAAAAGGTCCAGATGATGAAGTCTCCATAAACCATTACATAACATCTACCAAACCTTCTGTAAGCCTGTAGATTCATCTATTGTAATACAGAGAATTTCACTTATTTGTTTATGTTTTGCTGCTTTTAACCTATGAAATAAAAGTTTAAGAACGCCATAAGAATCCTTAACCAGGACTCCTAAATAACTCTCTGCCTGTTTATTATAACAAAACCCATGCAAAATTTTCCTGTGCTTTTACCCCAAGTAGTTTTTACCATATGCACATGTACAGTTACTGACGATAGTATAAATCTGTATTTAGAAACATTTTCCTATATATTTATTTATTTATTTATTTATTTGTTTATTTATTTTAATCTTTAATTTCATTTAGATATTTATTCATCTTAATCTTTGTTCATTTTTAATTTCTAAAATTCAGCTTTATTTTGCCCAGTGTTAGGAACAATCAAAGAACATTTCAGTACAAGTTCAGTTGTACTTGTATAACTATGTTTGTGACAAATGAAGAATCTTGAATCTAAAATAACCCCAGTGTGTTGTTCTTCCTCAGATGATGATACACTGTGTTAGGTGGCAGATTGCAGGGACTTTGCTTTGTGCAGGTCTTCTGGTTTTGCTGGACCTCAATGAGGCTGCAGAGACTCAAGATGACAAACTGACTTCCAGTCATCGGAGTCCATCTTTGAGTCGGACAAAAAGAGAATGGGTGTGGAACACGATACATGTTTCTGAGGAAAACCCTCCCTCAGATCCGCCTGTGAAAATCGGCAAGGTAAGAGGGAGCAAGAGTAACCAGCGAGGCATGTGGTGGGCCATCCGGGGGAAGAAGACTGTGAAACTGAATTAATTTTTCTACTCTCCTTTTTGCTAGCTGATAAACAATAAATCCTCTGAAAACACTGTGTTCAAACTGTCGGGGAACGGAGCAAATGAGATCTTCATGGTCGATGATGTTGGTGACATCTTTGTGTTGGCAAAGCTTGATCGAGAGAAAAAAAGCAGCTACAAATTAACTGCCGAACTCCGGAACAAGCAAACGGACGAGCTGCTTGAACCCCTCGGTGCATTTACTATACAAGTCCAAGACATTAACGATAACTCACCAGTTTTCAGTCGTGACTACACAGGATCAGTCATAGAGCGGGGATCAGAGGGAGGTATGTTACTCAGGACTCTTACCAAACGTATCAAAAATCTAATTGCCATATTTATGAGTCAATGTTTTAGCTGTGTGAAGGTTTTCACAGTAAATTAATATTTCACAGAGACAGTGTTGACAGTAAAGGCAACTGATCTGGATGATCCATCCACTCCCAATGGAAAGATTCGTTACACTTTATTAAATGGGACAAATCAATTCCGAATTGATAAAAGCACAGGTAATTAAAGCTGTCATTTTTATTGTAAAATACTGGTACCTTTATGTAAAGATGTAAATAAGCTGAAACTGAAAACATACTTTTATTTTTTTGAGACTTTATAGAAAACTTTTTATTATCCATTCTTCTTCTCATCCAAACATTGGTCTTTTGTGAACATAGTGCTGTTATAACTTAACAAAAACTAGTTTTGTTTCTCCAGTAGACAAGGACATTCTCCAAGAAGTATTGACATAGGAACTTGTTAACATAAAGTCCAGTCAGGCTTTTGATATTTTAGTGACAGTTTTCATTGAGACAGTAGCAAATAGTGATACCTAAAGACCCACTAAGGTCAAGATAATATTGGCTCCAAGTTCGAACGCTAGAACAACGCCATCATTTAAAAGAAATGGTTGCATTTTAGGGCTGCATTTTAGTCCCACCCTACTTAGACCTACAGTGAAAAGCTGTTAAACTGCCTAACTCCACAACGTCGTAAAACTGAATTCAGGGGTTTACCACATCTTTTCAGACACACTTTTCGGACACATTTCACACCACCAAACCAATGATGGTTTTCAGCTTACTGGGTCTTTAAAACTTAGGGATTTCTTCACCACTCAAACTATCCCACTGTTTAATCTGGAGATTTATCTGCAAATCCACAGAGCTCAAACTTTCAGTATCTTATTGTAGAATACAATACAAACATTCTTCAGCTCCTGTTAAAGATTAATATTTTTCTGTGGTAAAAAAAGTAATTTTCTGGCAATTTTTTTTTCATAAGCAGGATAAGAGAACCTCTTTTTTTGTTTCATTCAGGTAAAATATCCACTGTTGGTAAATTGGACCGTGAGATTCAGAGTCAGTACAAACTCATAGTACAAGCTTCAGATCTCCCAGGGATTCCAAACGCAGGAATGTCTGTCACCACAATAGTGACCATTAACATTACTGATATCAATGACAACATGGCCACCTTCATAAAAGGTGTGTGAACTCATCAATTATCTGCATATTTTCCAACCTATTCATATACATGTTGCGTTTGACATCACTTAATCCAAATGTCTTACTTTCCACAGGAGACTTTCACTTTACCATTGCAGAAAATAAAGGACCGGGGTTCAATGTCGGTATATTACAGGTTGAGGACCGGGACGAGATACAAAACAAAAATCCCAGTTTTACTATCCGCAGCCCATATGATGAAACCTTCTATGTGGACCTCAATAATGAAAAAAATGGCATTCTTACACTCAAAACGGTACAGTCTTTATTCTTTTGTACAATATTCAATGCAACCTAAGGTACAGGTGCATTTTTAGTGTAGAATTATAGACCGTAATGCATGTTGGATCACAGGAGCCCCGTTCTCCCATTATATTTTAAATAGGACTGGGTTATGTGAAATTAATGAAACATTCATTCATTCATTTTCCAAACTGCTTAATCCCAACTGGGGTCACGGTAGGACCGGAGGCTATCCCGGAAACTCACAGGCGCAAGGCAGGGACCAGCCTTGGGCAGGCGCCAACATACACGCACTCACACCTTAAGGGGCCAATTTAGAGTTGCCAATTAACCTATATCATATGCCTTTGGACTGTGGGAGGAAACCGGAGCACCGGAGAAAACCCACACGAACATGGGGAGAGCATGCAAACTCCACACAGAAAGGCCCTACGGCCGTCCCTACGCTGTGAGGCGGCAACTCTAACCACTGCGCCACCGTGCTGCCTATTAATGAAACATTTTACTTCAATTACAAATTTTGTGTTTCGTTTTTTGCCTTCACCTCCAAGTTCTCCGTCAAAGTTTGTACTATAAATATGCTCTGCATTTAAGCTAAAGAGTGCATATTTTAGTCTTGGTATTTTAAAGTAACTGAAGGTAAACACACAGATGCAGTGGCAGACTGGACGATTCACATGACAACACATATGTTTTATGGGGAAAGTATGTAAAAACACACTTTAACAGAATATAATTGAAGTAGGCAACATTGCAAGTTTATGTCAATTAGTGATTCTGAATCTCACTTTCTCAATTAATCACCCAGCCTTATTTTTATGGACAGTTGTCTGGTTCAGCCAAGAACATTTGCGGTCAAAAATGACCGTTGATGAAGGGTTAGTGAAGGGCTAACAGAAGCCATAGAAGTTAAGGATTGTCTGCTAATTACAGGGACAGTCTTCCTCAAGCAACTTGGGAGTTAAGGGTTAAGAACTCAGGGACCCAATGGTGGTAGTGCTGAAGGTAGCATAAAGATGGATTTTTTACCTAAAACTTTTTGGTTTATAGGCTAGTATCCTACCACAAGACCACCACCAACACCTTAGACAAAATCCCCTAAACTAAGTATGCAACCAAATGATGGGACCATATTACATTTGTTTTGATGTAGTATCTCAAAGAAATACTGTGTATTACACTGTTTGGTATCTAACATCTACTGTGTATGTGCACAGCATTTTTACCACATTGGAAAACCTCACAGCAATTTCTCCACTGATGGTCTTTTTCAGGGCCTTGACTATGAGACCAAATCGAGCTACAAGTTGGAGGTGACGGTTTCAGAAAACGGTGTAGATCTTCCCGCCGATAATTCCAACTCAAGCCCCCGGACCACAGCCAACATTCATATTTCTGTAATTGATGTTGACGAACCTCCCGTCTTCAGCCAGATCCAGTACAACTTCAGTGTCTATGAGGGTCCAATAAAAAATGAAGTAATTGGATTGGTCTCAGCCACAGACATGGATAAAACTGGCCATAGAATAGAGTATGTATTTAGCCAAGATGGGTGAAGAACTTGGTCTAAAAATTATCATGTGAAATAGAGTTGTAGTAACATATTTTAACACAATATTTTAGGTACTTCATTACAGATCCCAACAGCCCAGTGGAGATTAACCCTAAGACTGGTCAGCTATATCTGAAGCGAGAACTGGACAGAGAGCTCATTCCTTTACATACTTTTCTGGTCACCGCAGAGGAGAAACCTCTGAGTGGCAAAGGTAAGATCCAAACGCTGCTGACCGCTTCTAATGAACTAATAAATAAGAGTAATCAGAAAAAATCTGTGATGTGCAGCTGGGTAAAAATCAGCTTTCTGCATCCACAGGTCTAACATCCAATGCAATTGTCAATATCAAGGTCCTGGACATTAATGACAATGATCCAGAACTTGTAATTGTCAATCCAGACCCTGTTTACATCTGTGAGGATGATAAAAATGGGACGGTATGGAAATTCTAAAAACCTTTCTGTAACTGAAATCATTTTTTGGTGAATGCACTTTCAACCTGCCTTCTCTCGGCTCCTCACAGGTCATCGGGGTCATTGGTGCCAATGACAAGGATGAAAACATCCGAAAATTCCGTTTCATTCTTGCAAAGAAGAGCTCCAATTTTTCCCTGCATGACAACCTGAGTGAGTGTGCCATTTACAATATTACTGTTTACTAGTAACATTCAATTGATGCTCTGATCTCTCAAAAATATACTAGTTTAGTGAACAACAATTCAAACTAAGATATGACTTCATTTTACTGTGTAACAATGGAATCCAAACATACAGTCAGTAATTAATAATGTTCAAAGGAATTAAGTGGGTTTAAAGTGGCACAAAGAATTTTTGAGATGATTGCACATACAGAATTAGGGCAAAAGGGTGATTTGATTTTGGACATCACCATATCAGTTTAGGACTCTCAGTGTTGAGGGTCAAGATTAATTGCAACCAAGGGTTTCATGCCCATGCTCAGTGGTGGGACTACAATATGACAGGGAAGTGATGTAGGTACCAATCTGTTTAAAAGCCCCAAGCTCATATAAGCTAAAGAGATTCATATACTGTTTACAGCACTGTAAATGGAGATGTTTTTGGTTCACTGTGAAGTTCCCGTGCTCCACTACAACCTGATAGCAGTTCATCCCTCACTCAGTCAGGCGTAAACCCTGTAAAGGTGCTGAAAGATTCATGAAGTACACGTTTTTTAGAATTAACAGCCTCTCGCCCTAAGTGTTGTGATTACATGTGCTGACAGGATGGGGTTTGAAGAGTTCTGTTGAGAACAAGGAAACAATCACAGAACCTTCTGCGTATAAAACTACAGACACTTATCACCATAATTCTCACCAGTAATGAATTTAAAGTTGTGAACAAGGCACTTTGGGACTGCTTTAAAAATATCATTAGAATTTTAAGAAGTTATATGAAGTTTTAAATTACATCTTAGATCCCAATAGGAACTGTAGAAAACAACACCTTTCACTAAGAACCACTGAGCATCCTTAATGGATTCTGATTCATAAAGTACATAAAGGCAAAGTAGTTTTCAGTACAGATGTTTTATATGTCACATAACACATTTACATATATGTGTGTTCGCTTGTGATTTATGTTTGTTTCAACACATGGGCCAAAGTGAGGAGCAAGCCTTCCCACTATTGTGTAAAATATGATATTCTTAGAACTGTTTTCATTGAACCAGCACAAAGATTTTTGCAACATGAGAGAGAGACCTGTGTTAAACTGAAACACAAAATTTATTTTAGTTGTATACATATATATGTATATACAATATTAACACATCTGTTTGATGTGTCTCTTCACGGATGAGTCAAATGCAGTGGTCACATTTCATTGTGGTGCACTGTGTGCTCTGCTGTGGTGTGTTCACAATGACAAATAATCACTCATTCATACTGCTAAATATTACTACTTCTGTAGTAGTATGCGTGTCTAGCATGCACACAGACATACTAGACACACATTCTTCAGTAGTGTGTATATATATTTTTTGTTTGTTTGTTTGTTTTTCTTTAGTTTTTTTGTTTTTGTTTTTTTTTCGTAACTACGTTGATTTAAGCAGACTTTTATTTGATGCGATTTCACGCATCGCGTCCTTAGGCGTTGATCATCTGTATTGAGTCCGTCATCACTACTTAGTGCTTAAGTATGCAACGCAGCTGTATACAAATATGCACATTAAAGTGAATTGTGAAATTCCACTATAACTGAACGTCCATGTTACCTACAAATGCACTTTAAAGTCGACAGTATTTCTCTCGCTCTCTCTTTCTCTCCTATACAACACTAAGGAAAAGTCTTGAGTCACCACTATTTTCTTCATATTTTTCTTGAGGAGTGGTTTTTCATGTTGCAGTACAATTAATGTACCTTCTCTCTCGTGAAATGAGGGTTGGCTCAAGACAATGGACATGCACATATACATAGACGAACATGTTGTAGATGGATGGATGGATGGATGGATGGATGGATGGATGGATGGATAGATAGATAGATAGATAGATAGATAGATAGATAGATAGATAGATAGATAGATAGATAGATAGATAGATAGATAGATAGATAGAATAAATGAAGAGAGTTGTTACTGTTATAAACATACTTGTGTATGTGTATCTACTCGGTTTTTGTTACAGATAACACAGCCAAAATTGTGTTGACTCATGGAGGCTTTAGCACAGAGAGTGAAACAGAGAACATTCTGGAAATCGAGATCACGGATGGAGGCACACCTGCTCGGAAGAGCATCACTCCCATGCACATCCGAGTGTGCACGTGCTACAACGACCGACAGGTCGAGTACTGCCGTGCCCACGCCCGCACCGGGGTCAGCGCCAGCGCCCTGATCGCCATCCTTCTCTGCATCCTAACCATTCTGGGTAAGATCCTCAATAACTGCTTTCACCTTCAACCGTCAATAGAAGACGTCTTATCAAAGCTATCATGCAGTTCTACATTTCCACAGTGTGTTCTTTAGCATTTTGAGATTATTCGTCTCTGGTACTGAAGAGCCAGAATCCAGCAAGTTTTCATCCTTTCAAGTCTTATCTAGATGTTGATCAAGAATGACTCACCAAGTAGAATAGAATAAAGTCCATTAAGAATTCATTGTGTGAGGAGTGAGATATGTCACATTAATGATGCATCTGGAGGTTTTTACTAGAGATGTAGTCAATCCGATATGTGGAACGGTATCGGTCCGATAACCCGCTCAAACAGCTAGATCGGGTATCGACTGCATTCGGCCCATCTATGGAGCCGATCTGTGAATGCGTGTACACTCAATTCGTTATGCATGGGAAGTGGCACTGCGGTAAAGTAGGGCTGAAACGATTGTTCCAATAACTCGAATAATTCTATTACAAAAATGGTCGAGGCAATTTTTCTAGGATCGAAGCTTCGTTTAATTCATTTTACTCGCTAGACAATGCGCCGCTTGTACTTCACACGGAGGCTTAATAGTGACACATAACGTTTTCAGTGGAGCGATCAAGACAAGACCTGATCCCTCTGTATGTGAAAGTATTTGTGAGATGTTCTGTGCACTAAAACAGAAGTAAATGCATAAAAACATTTTTCGACATTTTTTGCGATGTAAACACACGCGCTGTGTTAATGAGCGCACACATGAGCGCCGTTACTCGCAAAACGCTCCAGTTCGGTCAAAATGTTGCCTTTATTACAGACACAAGCCATATTTTTGAGAACAAATAATTTAGCATAAACATGTGTGTGTAATTATTACATTGTTTTAGTAGGAAAACAGTATTTAAATCAAGCATTTATTTCCTTAAGCATATCAATAATCTCAGTCGTGTATGCAGACATTTTAAAACGTTATTTTATGTTTAAAAAAAGACTGTGACTGTATCGGATTTGTATTGGTATCGGCAGATATCCAAATTTACAATATCGGTATCGGTATCAGACATAAAAAAGTGGTATCGGCCCATCTCTAGTTTTTACACTGCGGTGGCGCTGTGCTTTCTCACGAGGATACACACTCTTTTCATCTCAACTTTTTGCTAGTCTGACCTGGTCTGATGGCATAAACCGCACCAGAGAGATTCATAAGAGCAAGACCCAAATCATTCAAGATTCCTAGTCACCTACAAGTTACAGTGTACCAATGGTGTGCAGTAAATCTGAAACACTTATTTAGTTAAGTATCCGAAATGAGCAGTACTTAATTGTTTTTAGCTGGTTTCTTGACCACAAATTAAGCCTCGTCTTGGACTAAATTGAAATGGCAACGGAGATGCACCTTTGAAACGCACAGCTAGTCTTGGCATAAACGTAATCCTAGTCTGGAAAACTGGTCCTGTAAGTTTTTGTTAAAATTAATGAATTTAGTCATTACTAGAAATACTTGGCTCAAAGTTAAGTGTTTTGGTGTGTTTGTTATAAAAATCTGATGCCAATTCATTTAATCATAAAATGACGAGACTCTGGCACTAATATCATCAAAACCGTGTTAAGCCTGATGTCCCTATCAGGGTTTAGGCTTTGATGCTGGTATCACCCCTTCAGTTTTGCAAAAAATGTTTTTTTGCAAACAAAATCAAATTTCAATGTGAAATGCACTTTACTTTCACATAATTGTAGTCCTGTGGGGATTGGAAGTTGTTAAGACTTGGTAAACGTTAACAATATGAAATAATGCTTAGTTACAGTAATAAAGTGGCATTACTCAAGACAATGAAACTCCTACATGATACTGTGCACAAAATATTAAAGCAAAACTTCATCTAAGATTTAAAGTAACTTTTGTCATCTCTGCTAAATACAGTACTGTACAAGTACTCAGAGAGACGAGACGTCGTGACTACAGTGCAAAGAACAAAGAATAAATAAGGCACATAGAATAGGCAACATATAAATAGAATATGAAATATACACTTTTAGAGTTGTCTTTTATACTGAATGTCAGCAACAGTTTGAAAAATATCAAAAATTTTATACAGTCTACGAAATAAAACAGTATATTTTATAATATTTTATATATCTGAGTTCACATTCACATTGTAAAAGAATCTATAATACAACATTCAACATGAGATAGGAAAGTGAGATGTGATATAACTAGAGCAATATGAAGTGACACAGTGAGTGGAATATGTGGCGTACAATATACTGTAGAGAATTTTGCAGCAATTTAACAGATTAGCAAGAAATAATAGAGAGAGAGAAGTAAATGCTGAGCCTGGAAGAGACTAGAACAATTACTTATAAGTGAAGCTGAGGTCTTTGACACTAAAAAATGCTCCATCCTCTAACTTACATGACAAACTGCAAAAGGAGAGAAGTTTTAATTGCTTTTAGGCGACCGACTCCCCATGGAATTGCTACGCAGACAGACAAGTGCATGGAAAAAAAAAACAAGTGACATTCTGATGCAAATGAAATGGTAACACAAGGGTGTTGATTCCAATCTGAATCCATTATCATGTGACTCCCCGGGTAATACAATGCCTGTTCAACATCCTTCAGCAGCAGAACTGTTTTTGCTCTCGTATGTTTCCCTACATGTTTTTTTGCCATGCTTAACCTGAAAACATGCAAAACACAAGTCAATCCCAAGACAGTAGATGTTGCTCTCTGTAGCGCACTTGCCAACATTAATCATTTGTTTTTCATGCATGCTTGCTTTACTGCTGTAAACGGATGTCTTTCCTTCAGCTTAACACATCTCCCGTTTATTCTCTCTGTCTCCTGCAGTGATCGTCATCCTTTTCGTGCTGCGAAAACACTACCAGAAGCAGACGCTAGTCACATTGGGAAAGTCAGCTGGAGATATTCACGAGCAGCTGGTGACATATGACGAGGAAGGCGGAGGAGAGATGGACACCAATGGCTACGACGTCTCCATCCTGAGTTCGGCCTGCTACGACCGGAGCCTTCGTCCCACCCCGGGGCCCACCATGTACGCCGTGGTGAAAAAACCTCAGGCCCTCAAAGGCGACATGGCCATGATGATCGAGGTGAAGAAGGACGAGGCCGACCATGACCGGGACGGCATCCCTTATGACACTTTACATATCTACGGTTATGAGGGAACTGAATCCCTAGCCGGCTCTCTCAGCTCCCTGGATTCATCTTCTTCCGGCTCCAACCTGGACTACGATTTCCTCAACGACTGGGGTCCCCGTTTTCGGACCCTGGCGCAGTTGTACGGTGTGGATGGCTCAGACACTGATGAGTCGTACTGATTCTCCTATCCCGTCCGTCTTGCCAAACAGCAGAGCAAAAAAATGATTTAAATAAAGGCCATGCTGCAATCAGTGATCAGGGCGAAAAACATCAGGAAGCTTTTTTCCAGCATCTTTTTGATGGAGTGCCAATGTCTGTCCTGCTTATTTTGAATGCCATAGTTATATTACAAATATGATTTATTGTTATTATTGTAATACCCTCATTCATAGTTCTTGCCCAGATCAAACAAGCTAGATTTGTTGGATTTTATATGGAGTGAATTAATGAAATTGAATAAGTGACTGAGTCTCTTTAACATGCATACACTATGCAGACCTCATACAAAATCAAGGTGAAGCCCAAATCCTTGTCTAAATGTATGAATATATGTGGAAGAATATGATTTTACGATTTCAAGTAGGCCATCTCATGAAAAATCCCATGAGGACAATTTATTTGAAATTGATGTGAATTTATGAAACCATGTTTACTGCAATCACATAAATCAGCCGCTACGGTTAAAGCCCCAAAGCACTGCTGTCTAACATTTGTTTTTGGATCGTTTTGAATTGGTGTTTCAAGTTTGCCATCACTAGCATTTTCTTTGTCATAAAAGTTCCTAAACATTAAGAAGATGATATTCTTGTTAGTTCTCATAAAAGAAATGAAGAATATGTTTGTTTGTTTTTTTACCCCCTTTAGGGTGGATGAAGGCTTTGGTCCTTTATATCAAAAGAATTGACTGATTTTTTTTTTTGTACACACATTCTGATATTCTTATGCACATTAATACTCTTTGCCCTTACGTTTTTTGAAAGAAAATACACAATCTCTAATGAGTGGGTATGATGGATCAGTGCAAATAATGTTCTATTAGAGCTTGGGTCTGCGATCTCGTGCTCTGTAGGCCATGTCCAGTCCTCCGTGCGTCTCAGCAGGAAAATGACGTTATGTCGAGGGCGGACGCAGAGGAAACGGTGCTAACAGGCCTCTGACAGAATTAAGGCCCACTCCGAGTAAATTTGACAGGGATCATCAGCACGTCGATTGTTGTTCTTTAAGCTCAAATCTCTGAGGTCCAACATAATAAGGCAATAGCAAGAGTCTCAGGAAACTTCCAGTAGCTTGTACAGTCGTACGGGGGCGAGAAGTAGTTCGAATGACTTTAACCTTTCATTTGATAGGCTCTGGATGTGACTCATCAAGGCAGCCGCACGAGAAATGAGCAGCGAGTAGTGTTTACTAAAGAGTGTTTGTGGTTCATGCAAATTTGACAGAGGCATGAGGGATGCTTTAAGAGGTGTTTTTGAGGTGTTCAGTAACCAGCATTGGGCAAGTTACTTCCAAAATGTGATACGGAAGTAGGACTTGACATTCTAAAGTGTAAAAATGTAGTTTACTGCAGTTCATTCTACATCCAGTAGAGGTCAATGTGGTGTAACATAATGACTGTAGCCATAAACTCTTAAGGAAAGGCTCTTTTGACTCTTCTTGTAACAAAGGTTTCATGGTGTTTGTGATTTATTTCAGAAAAACAGAACAGCACTAAATTTCAGTTTGTAAGTGTGTGGTAACATGTGCCACTGACGTATATAATGAGTTTAATGTTACTGAAAATGCATTACTAATGCCTTACATTACCAGCAAAAAAAAAGCATTACTGTAACTGTTACTTTTGTTACGCATTACTCCTAATACTGTCAATAACACACAGGTTTTGGCTAAGAAAAATGGACCTCATTCACCAATATGTTTTTTCTTAAATTTGTTCTTGAGAAAGTTCATTCATTCATTCATTCAGTATCCGAACCACTAAAATGAAGACATTTAAATAGTATAATGTACAACTGTAGAATTGAAGAAAAGAAGTTTTGCAAACAATTTGTGTGAGTCCTCTTCAGCAGTTCTGTTCTTACCTAAGAAGAATCCTCAAATTTAGAAAATATTAGCAGACATTAAATCATTATGAAAACTGTGTAAGTGGATTTTAAGAACAAATCTATTCTTAAATATTGTTAGTGAATGAAGGTCAATAATTGTAGGTGTTACTTACACATTCAAGTCACAATTTGTTCATTTTTATGCTTTTTCAGCAGTTTTCTTTTTCCAGGATTTAATACAAATGACAAGCAATTATTGCAGCATACAAGACATATTTGTAGCATGTGTCACAGTATTTTAAAGGGGAATGGGACCACCCAGTTTTCAATTGCAGAAGCAGAAAACAGCTGGAAATGTATAAAATCTTTTCCTAAATGGACAGTTAATCAAAAAATAATCAAAACTGACATTCAAAACTTCTGGTCCACGTAGACTTTTCCCATTTCAGTTATTCAGATTATTTTTCAACCGTGTCATCAACATTTTTATCCCACTGAGCAACTATATTCCTCTTTTTTGACTTCATATCTCCTTTTTAAATCTTTTTCTTTAATACAGTAACGTTAATGCCATTTTGGGGACAATATTTCAAAATGCTGATTCAAATTCTCCTGTTTACCTTTTTCACCACACAGTTTTTGGCACTTATTAGGAAATGTGAGTCACTGTGAATAGCAGAGTCTGATAAATGGCATGAATATAAATATGAGACATGAACATCTCAATAATCTTGTCGGAGGATTTCATTCCCCATTCTTAAGAATTGATTTACACTGACCATGTCTCCAGCTGAACACTATTGTTAACTTACAGAACCAGAGAAGAAGGTCTTCCTTTTTTTGTTACACTTTGCAATTCTCTAAACATTTATGTCTGTGCACCAACCTTACCTGCGTCTTCGCCTTAAGCACAATACGTGGAAGCCATCTTTCTCCTTCCTTTCCCAAGTCACGTTTTTACCATGCTCCCCTCTCTCCCCCTCCCTAAAAAATGGCTTTTCCTGTCTGTGTGTGTGTGCACAAGGAAACTGGCTTCCTGTTCTCTTATCTGTTAAGCAAAGTAACACATTGGAGCCACTTTCCTGTTTTCTTTGCAAGAATGGGAAAAACCCTGGAGTAAAGCAGGAAAATTTTAAAGAACAACATAAACCAATTGACATTTACACATTCCTGCTAGTGGAGCTGTTTATATGTTTTTGTTATTTTTATTAGCTTTTTTGTTTTTAGGTTTTTTTTTCCATTATTTTGTCTGTAGTCCTTCCACTATAGTCAGTTTATTTAGAAATGAACTGATGAATTTCTAAAACTCTGCTCTCTCCACATTCTGTTAATGGCTTACTGCAGAACGGTGAACACCGGACACTTAAGCAAACATTAGTAAAAGGCAATAATCTACTGAGTTTTGTTATATCTCTGTGAAACAATACAGAACTCTGTCATGTACTGAAACAAACTGGAAGAATAGTTGAGGATGAATGCTTCATTTGGCTGTATATAGCGTCATGTGCCTGTGTTGTTCAGGATTATTCTGGATACTGAGTTTGTTTGTTTTTGTCTTTTTTAATGAGTGAGTCTCCCTGTCAGGTTTATTGATAATTACAGTGTCTGTCTACTGTTGGTTGGATGAATGGAATTACGTTTTTTTAGACCTTTATATTTGCTGCAGGTGAAATCTGCCATGCGTAATTCTGGGGAACGTCCAGTAAGTGTCAGTATTTTATTTCTCAGTGACGTGTGTGATAGGAAAAGTAAAGTACAATGTGCCTTTAAGAGTTCAATCTTTTTTCTATTGTTTATATTGTGTATAATTATCAACTTTTTTCTTTTTCAAAATTGACAATTTTCTATGCATACAATAAAATTTACATTCAATAATTTATATCGGTGTTAATTCTTTATTTGGTGTGTGTGTGTGTGTGTAAGAAGTTTAAAAGAAAACACGTAATTAAAACGTTTTGATAACATTTAAAGCTGAAAATTTGAAGGATGCCTTAAATTTAATTTTATTAAATGGGAATTTTATAAAGATGTAAATTTTATTACATTTTTATTTACTATATTATGTAAATATATAAATGTTCCAGCTTTGTTTGTTTAGTTAGTTAGTTAGTTAGTTAGTTAGTTAGTTATACTGTGAGATCTGCTACAGTAAAGTCTATATTCATTTTTAAGTGAATGTGATTTACTGGATTTGTGTGTGAGGATGTCACTAGTGTTTTAGGGAGTTCTGAGGTAAATCTGAGCCTTCTCTCAGAAGGGGAGTGCATAAGAGAAGTGCACTGGAAAGCAATCAGACAGATAAGAGCAGAGGAAATCCTCCTGCACAGTGTCTCACACACACACTCCTGAGACCTCTAGTCGGGGCTTCCTGAGGCTGCACACACATTTCATGCTTCTGAAAGAGAGAAGAGCTTTGCCTTAAAAAACCCTGACAGCCATATCAGCATCACAGGAAGTGTTATATAAAAAAAATCTCAACACCAATTATCCAATTATCATCAAATTATCCAGAGTAAATACAGAAACTACACATACACACCCTCACACAGAAGATGTGCTCGGCCTAATTTTCACATACATTGTCAGAAGTACAACTGCACAGTCCTTTATCAATTAAAAAAAAAATTCTTATAGCGCAAACATTTTTTGCAAAGATAGATATATTTAGTGTGTTTTTATAAATATTTTTATCTTTGCGTATTTCTTCAAGATTTATTGAATAACACGGGCTGTACTTTTGCTATGTAATATGTATAACTGCCAGCAGAGGACGCGATTTACTAAAAAATAATCCTATTACGACGTGGCTGTAGTAAATAGTGAGCTTTTACTGTATTTTGCAGTGCGTAGTTTTAGTGAGCTCTTATCTATTTACTTGCTTGCTTGTTGCATTTATGTTAATTATGGACTAAAAAAATCTAGAAATAGCAAAAGCAATACATATAGTACATAATATAATATATATAGAAAATGTAACATATTTATTTACATATAAACATTACACTTTTGTATATATATCAAATATTATATATAATATGGTATATAATTCCTATATGTTATTCTTTTATATATATATATATATATATATATATATATATATATATATATATATATATATATATATATATATATATATATATAACTTTACTTTTCTATATATTATATATATATAAAATATAATATATAATTGTATGATGTACAATTTCTATATATTTTATTCTATATTTATATCAATTCTGAAAGTTGGTGATTATTTGTCATTGTGAATACACCTGATCCACCACAATGAAATGTGACCTCTGCATTTGACCCATCTGTGGAAATAACATAGGCAGCACCGGGGGAAGCATTGGCAGAGAACACCCACCCTACCGTTATGCCTGCTTCTTTAACATATATATACTGTATATATATATATCTATATTATTTTTTTATTAATATGATTTTGTCTCATATAGTGTTTATTGAATTCCTACTATTGTTACATCATTTCATAAATCAGTATCTAACTGTCATGAAAAATGGTAAAGTCTTTGTTGCATGTGTGAAATTGGCAGCAAAGCCAATCTCTCTCTTTCTCGCTCTCTGTTTTTCACTCTCTCACAAACACACACGCATATGCAGCTCCATTTTGCACATATGGCCTCTGCCATCTGTCCATGTATAATATATCAGAACATGCTTCCTTCATACATGCTGGGGAAGTGCCTTTAAGCGCTGCAGTGCAGGAATCCGGACCTAAACCGATCAGATCAGTCCAGCATCTGATTTCTGCTCTCTTCTCCTTCTCTTCTCTGTCTCCTCCTTTTCCTCACCTGTGTGGCACAACACACAATCAGTTCAAAGAGATGTGTCTAATTTCTCATTATAAGCAGCATAACTCTTACAGTAAAGGTGATGTGTTATTATTGTAGATGGCAACATTAATCTTTTAAGTAGGAAAGATTGCTGATCTCGGATGCCAGACCTTCAAATGTCCTCTGTTTTGGCCTCTCTTTAACACAATAAATTTTCTACTCCAGTAAGCTCAAACATCAATGGCTTTCTACCATTTTCACTACAGACACGCACACTAGCACACAAGCACACTAGTATTTTACTATGCGCAGGGGCATTCAGCACGACAAGCGGCAAACTACTATAATAAATCATATCGACTTCAATACACCGTCACAGGTGTAACACATTAGGATGACAAACAACTTTAAAAATAAAAATAGATACAACAGGGACGTGAAATTGGGTACATTGCATTGTTTAACTGAATGTGACTAGCATATTTTCCCATTAATGAAAACATGAAATATGTTGCGTTCTTTATAGTTTTAGGGTCATTTTTTGTATGTAACAGCCTTCACCATAAGGAAAACCTTTTAATAGAATTGTTCCAGTTTTTATTTGAAAATCTAAGAGCTAAATTTTTTTTTTGGGTTAAAGTTAGTTCTAGGGGTCGTTATTATAGGAGTCAGTGCACAGGCCTCACAAAGATAGTAGGAACTGATTCTTTGTGTGTGTTTTTGTTCATGTGTTTGTGTGTGTACAGGTATAACAAATTCATACAATGACTGCAGATTGCTGAGCTAGTGGATTCCACATCTTCAGGGACTGTACAGGTGCAGAAACCCTACAAAATCAGGAAGCTATTCTGAGAAGCCATGACATTTCGCTGGAATCTCTGAAGCTTTACACTCACATCAACAGCATAGAATGTGTAAAAGGTGTTACATGTATTATCAGTGTAGCATCTATAATAATAATAATAATAATAATAATAATAATAATAATAAAATAATTTTATTTATAGAGCGTTTTAAAAGGTACTCAAAGACACTTTACAATCATTCAGTATAGCATATAATGTATGGATACTTTTTGTTCTTTTTGGTAATAGACACCCTACTAAAGAGAAAAGAATAGCCATACTGTGAGAACATCTTAATCTTTCCTCTTTATGCAATGTTACTCTTGTCCCCGATAGACATTTTAGCTGAACTTCCATATGGACTAGGGATAGGTATTTACAACAACACAGATGGTTTTTTATAAATGTATTGCATTTATTTAGTCAGATGTACAGTCACCTCCATACAGTGTGATGAGCAGAGGGATCCTCTCCACAGAGAGCTATTAGCTTCGATTGGCAGCAGTCTGCAGAGTTTACTCCATTCATAAGTCATGCTCATTCTGCTCTTCATCTTTCTGACAGGCCTGCCAGAAAAGACTGTCAATCACATCCCAAATCATTGATGAGACATAATACACATGGCCTGAGGCAAAAAATCAACATAATTATGACACAATACACGTGCTCCCCCCAAATTACACATAAGCTCTCTTTTACACATTCAATAAAACCATTACAGATATGGACATTTCTAACCCAAAACAGACAGTTATGCTCTATATTTATTGCATGGAAATTCTTTTTTTGACATTTGTTTCATTCAGTCATGGCACAGTATATTACACTTTAGATATGGAGTTGTCTATAGATTAAACTATCCAAAGATCCATTTACCCTATATTTCCTTTTTACAATGATTATGGTGCTTTTTAAATGCCCTGATCTTAACAATAATTTTATATAATAAATAACTTAAATGTTTTTGTTTAGAGCCCTCTCGTTGTTTGCATGTAGTTCTCTCCTGTCTACAACCCACTAATTTTGTTTCTGGTTTCCTATTTTTGTTCTGGGACTCTTGAGACAAATTTTTATTAGACATCTTATTTATTAGAATGTTTCTTTTTTATGTTTTGCGTGGGAAATGGCGTCATTTTTATGCGTAAATGTAAAAGTTTTGTTGTTGTTTTTTTTTACAATTATGTTCTTTGCATATGCAATAAAAAATAATAATCACGACAACCAATCAAGAAATGATTAATTATTCCCAGAAAATGTAAGAATACATATAAAGCGCTCTAACGTGCAATTTGTGCAGTCATTTTTCTATGATGTGGTGTCCTGTTTCAAGGTGAAGGCTTAATGATTTCGCCACAATTTTCCCACAGATTTCATTTTATTGAGTGCAGCCCCAGTATCTTTATTCAACCAGAAGACAGAATTAAATATACAATATAGTGCAAAAGTCTTGAACCTCACTCATTTTCTTAATATTTGACTAAAACTAATCAATAGATATTGCAACATTAAATAAGAACATGTAAACAGTATTCATCAAGACTACTACATTTAAAAACACACAATTCTGCCTCTTTGGAAGCAAAATAATAAGAAAAATGAGGGTGGCTCAAGACATTTGCACAGTATTGTAAATGTTGCATTATGTATCATGACATATTGTAATGTATATTTTAGTGCTGCGTGAAATTAACACAAATTTACATATATATATATATATATATATATATATATATATATATATATATATATATATATATATATATATATATATTTTTTTTTTTTTTTTTTTTTTTTTTGACATGATTTGTAGCTTGTTTTACGTTAATATAATTTTATAAAGCTGTCATCTCATCACAATTGCCAAACAGAGCTGAGCGCGAGAAAATCGAACAAATAAGGCAGCGCTTGTTGCTATAAACATGAGCTGACACACACACACACACACACACACATAGAAATACACACACACAAATCTTTTGCACACACACACACACACACACACACACACATAGAAAATACACACACACAAATCCACACACACACACACACACACACACACACACACACAAATCCACACACACGCGCACACACACACACACACACACACATAGAAATACACACACACACACACACACACACACACACACAAATCCACGCACGCACACACACACACACAAATCACACGCACGCACACGCACACACACACACAATCACACGCACGCGCACACACACAACACATACAAATCCACACGCACGCGCACACACACATACAAATCCACACGCACGCGCACACACACACACGCGGACGCGAAGGAGAGGAAGATGGGCGGCATTTCACGCGCATGGGGCTTTTCTCGCGCTGGCACGCGGGTGAGTTCATCGTTAAAGCGCCGTTTTTACTTGTTGTAAGCAGCCGCTGTGTGGAATCGAACCGAACTCGAACACAGCTGATGGACTGACGGGTTTTGCTTACCCTAATCTGGAGCAATATTCTAGTTTGGAAATATTACTGATGCATCTGAGACTAAATTCTGCTGTAAGTGACAGCAGGTTTGTGTGCGTTCTGCGAGAAAATCTGATAGAACCATGTTATTTATACTACTTATTTTATTAGGGTCATATTTTTCATCTTTCATGTTAATTGATTGATGCCGACTTTCTCAAAGCTGTCCAGTACCGAAACGGTTCACGGTTCAGGTGTAGCTATGCCTTGTGTATGTTTGTTTGTTTGTTTGCTTGTTTTTGTTTATTTGTTTAGGAGTTGTTTAGTAGTCAGTGTTTGACCAGTGTAGTCTGCATCGAGCCTGCAATGTAGCGTGTGTAAGAGATAAAGTTGAGCTGAAAGATTAAATTAACCAAAAGAAAAGGTCAACATGTTGTAAAAAATATCTAAATAAATAAATACAAGGGTTATCTTAGAACGAGAATTTAAAATTATATCTCTAAAATGCCATTTGTGCAGCGTTTTCTATAAGGTTGTATTGTTGCAGGTGCGTGATGAATTAAGTTAGTATATGATTTCATTTTTTAATGAAAAAATAGTACTTATTTTCTTTATGCAACCGGAAGACCATTTGAACATACAGTATTGTCCAAAAGTTTTGAGACACTCCTCATTTCTTTATAATAAACAGTAGATACAATAATATATTGCAATACGTTCAAACATAAATATAAATACTATACACATCAAGACTACATTAAAAAGCACAAATGGGTGTGGCTCTTTTTTAGAAGATAAATATGAAGAAATGAAGGGTGGCTCGAGGCTTTAGCACAGTACTTTATGTTAGAGGTCAGATTTGAACCCTGCCATGTATGATGGTTAAACAGGGTTAAACTGTTCTTTGGATGCAGATTTAGCATTGCCTGCTTGTTTTTGATTATCTTTTTTGTCCGATCCGTGATCCTTCTCATCTCATATGACATTTTGCCCTTCCTAGCTTCCGTCTTGCCCTTGCACCTGCCCCTTCATCTGTCTTTTCTCTGTTCTGTCTTCTCTCTCCTCATACCTGTTACCTTTCTCCCTCTCATTCTCATTCACCCCTTTGCGTAACTTGGTAAATCCCAAGTTTCACCACGAAACGAAATCATTTTGATTCAGTTGACAACCTTTCGATGTCTGGCGATATCACGAAGTCTGCTACAATATAATTTTGATTTGATCCAATTCAGGAGCCGATACCAGACAATTTAACCCAGTCACTTCCATTCATATAAAATCACAAAAATAGCAACTAAAATATGGTTTGACATTTTTATTCATAAAATCTAATTCCTTTCCAGTATAAAGTTAAATTACAATATGAATGATGTCTGATCATTACACCCCTACTGCCTACCTCACATGGCCCTTCTCACCTGTGTCATCTCCTCCATCCCTTTTCACCAGTGTCCTTGTACCCGCCCCCTTCACCTGTGCCACTCATTCCTTTTTTTTCCACCTGTGCCATCTCACCTGTCTGCCTCTGTCCTATCTAATCTGTCTCATCTCACCTGTCCGATTTAATCTGTCCTGTCTCACCTGAGAGTCTGGAATCCATTAAGATCCAGTCAGATCTCAGCCCCCCGCAGTTCCTTTGGCGTGAGAGAATGTGCACAGTGCACACCGGTCAAAGTAAAACCATGTTGACAGCGGGGGAAAATGAGATGAATGCTCCCCCTGTCTAACGCCTTTTCTCTTTCTCTCTTGCCATTTCTCTTCTTCTGGGCTCAGTCCTTCTGTTTTATGTGCCACTGGTTCTGAACTCCGAAAACACTCCAGAGGCTGGGAGGAACAACTTCACCAAATCTTGTGAGTTTGAGTAATCCATATGTCTAGATCTAGTTTCTAGATGCTTGTCTGTTGGTGTTGATGTTGGTATTCTCGACAGTGTAACTGTTGCAGTTTTTAATTAGGATTACAATCATGGTTGATGAATACAAGTTTAAAGGCAATTTCAGTCTAAGGTTCAGTATTGTTTTTATAACTTCAGACGACATTCATTCGGTCACTCATTCATTATCCGAACTGCTTAATCCCAACTGGGTTTCGGGAAGCCTATATTGCATGCTTTTGGACTGTGGGAGGAAACCGGAGCACCTGGCGGAAACCCACGTGAACATGGGGAGAACATGCAAACTTCACGTGGGGGTCAAACCTAGGACCTTCTGGCTGTGAGGCGGCAGCGCTTTCTACTGTGCCACTGTGCCGCCCCATTTCACTTTAGACTACATAAAATGTATAAAAACACACACATACTGTTATATTTGCTATGAAATATACAAAATTGTGCACCAACTTTTCTATGAGTGCATATAGATTTTAAAATAACTGGAAGACACACACTGAACTTGGTAGAGTCACGTGACAACACACATGGTTGTTTTTAGGGTGACAGTACATGAACACACTGGGGAAATTATTTGCATAATGATTTTTTTCTGTATTAGCAGAATTTTTCAAATAATCAAAATAACCGACATGCAAATTTGTGTTGATTGGAGGTTCCATATGTCTCTTTTAGTTCATTTCCGATTATTTGCCCAGCCCTAGCAGGAAGACTGATGGCTACACATGTGTGGGCTGCAGCAGCAGCCCCGCTGGGTGGTGTGAGGTGTACCCGGTCCTGGGGGCTTTATAAACAACAGGGCGGCTGTCACTCTCACATATCTCCTCCCTCGCCTGTCTCGCTCTGACTGTCTCCCTCTTTTCATTGTTCTCCCGTCCCCGTCTCCTCTTTCCTGGGGCAGATGAAGAGATTTCCCTGCTGTGCCAAAAGGAAGAGTTCAGGTTTGGCAGCTGCCTCTTCCACTGGTTGAGATGTCACTATAGGAAGGACTGTGGCAGGGATTACATGTTGATGAAACTGATCTGTTCAGGTAAGCGAATAACGTTTCTGATTTCGTATTGCTGTTTGTGTCTCTCTACATATACTTCATGCTGACGTTTTCCAGTGTGGTTGTTCATCTGGCTGGTATCAAACAAAGACATGAGAGATTGTGTTTTCCCAGGAATATGCATGAATCCTATCCCACTCAAGCAGGGAATGTTGAAATCTTGATTTCCGACTCAAATGAATCAGAGTCTATGTAGAAACTATTTCTGTGTACTTTAATTTGAACAGACATCTTCTGCATGGACCTGGTTAGACAGTTGTTGTTGTTGCTTTGTTGGAAGACTCATCTGTCGGACGTTCTTTTTTTAACTTTAGCTTTTTAATGCACCCTGGGTGTTGACTGAAGTGGGGAACCTCCTTTTTCTTATTATGTACCATTTACATGGAGTGATTTGCAAAAAAGTCTGAAATCTGTAAATATTTTTCTCCATTGATGATTTCAGCGGCTGCATAAAAAATGTAATAAAGAAAAGTTTAAATATGCGTACCAGTAACAAGTAAAATTTTTACATTGTTTCTTTTGGGGAAAATTAACTTGGAACTCAAATGTTTTGGAATTTGAACTGCCTTCTGAAACAGATTAAGTTTGAGTACTGAGGCACCACTGTACTATCATTTTATACAACTGTAGCACTGAAGAAAACCACAATAAGCAAATGTTTTCATTTTTATTCTGAAGAACAGTTGTTTAGTATGTGAGGAGGTCAAGTGGCTGCTTCCTTGACAACTCTTGTAAAAAGAGATTTTAATCTCGACAAGACCTCCTGGTAAAATGGTAAAAAAGGCAAAATAAATAAATAAATATGTACACCCAATAACAGTAGTTTTCCCAAAACTTCCCATGGGATCTACCCTCCCTCCTCTGTACTACTTGCAAACAAGACTGAACAAGGCGACTTTTGCTGGTCGGTTCAATATCACAATCACCGAGACTCTTACGAGGAGCCCGAGGCTTGCTGAAAGCTGCTTGTGGCTTCAATGCTTGGTCGATTTTTAATCAGAACCTCATCTCCAGTCTTTTCCCATAACACTTCCATTACATTAAGGTCAGCACATGCTCCCTGCTGCGTGAAGCAGGGCCTGTGAGAATACTTTGGCTTTATGTAAGTTTTCCATCTTTGAAATCTGATCTTATTTACTAAGTGGCCGCTTTACTCTTTCCGCTCCCCCATCGTCAAAGAACACATCGTCCCCTCGGCCCTGGCGTTCGTCCGCTACTAATGCCGCCTGACCTTTCGCTAAACTGTTTGTAGAAGGAGAAAATTGTGTGCGCTAACAGCAGCGGTGACACACGCCACCACCATCAGAGGGCTAACAAACGCAACATAGCCGCGCCGCTTAACCTCCGCAATCGATTTCCCACCAGCAGCTCCGCTCATAAACAGGAGCTGTTCGAGGTGTTCCTGTCAAGTGCAATTTAGGGGAAAGGAAAAGACATTACTGCAATTTCGGCTGCTTTCTGTCCTTTAATCGTTGTGTCTCAGAACATAGATGAATTTTTGTTACAATCAAGAATTATTTTATTTCATTTCCATTCATTCTAAACAGAAATGTTATTTTAAAATTTTAGACTAATAGAATTTTCTGTGCATTCATAAACATGTTCCCCAAATATTTTCGCAATTATTATTATTTTTCTGCTTTGTTACCTATGAATAAGTTTCAATATATAGTAAAGCATTAATTATCTAAATTGTAAGAGCTCCAATATTAGCCAGTCTGGGGTGTGTTTCCCAAAAGAATAGTTGCTAACATATTGCTAACTTTGCTAATGTACATTATGTTAGTTGCTAATGTACACTATGTTAGTAGCTAATGTACACTATGTTAGTAGCTAATGTACACCATGTTAGTTGCTAATGTATATCATGTTAGTTGCTAATGTACACCATTAGTTGCTAATGTACACCATGTTAGTTGCTAATGTACACTATGTTAGTTGCTAATGTACACTGTTAGTTGCTAATGTACACCATGTTAGTTGCTAATGTACACTGTTAGTTGCTAATGTACACCATGTTAGTTGCTAATGTACACTATGTTAGTTGCTAATGTACACTGTTAGTTGCTAATGTACACTATGTTAGTTGCTAATGTACACCATGTTAGTTGCTAATGTACACTGTTAGTTGCTAATGTACACCATGTTAGTTGCTAATGTACACTATGTTAGTTGCTAATGTACACCATGTTAGTTGCTAACGTAGTTAGACACTATGCTTTTGGGACACGCACCCCTGATTATGAACAAGTTTAGCAGTACAGATTTTTACATTGCTCTCTTGTGGTCACTGATCAACCAATTATTAGCATGATGAAGTAACATTTTAAATCCTAAGCGTAATTAAATATTCACTTGTTTATACTTTCATTTTCACACATTACAGCATTTCTAATATGATTCTGAAACATAAACAATTTTTTGTGGTCATTTTTTGAAAGTAAGTTTGTACAAAAACAGCGCAGAGCTCGTATCGCCCCAGCATCTGGCGTGCATTTTAAAAATTCATGCAGCCTGAATGAAAAGGCTTGATGTTAGAATAGACGACTGTGCAGTTCAGGTGAAGCGAGACTCATTCTGAAGCATTGTGTCCTTTCAGGGCTTTCTCCAGTAAACTTCCTCTGCTGGATTTTACCCTCATATATAATTCATAATTCATCTATCTCACTCCTTAATGTCAGAGGAGCCCCGGGGTTGCAGCAGCCTGCAGCCAGTGCTCCCCCACATTTGTTTCCTGATCCCCACCCTCAGACCCCCTGACCTGACATTGTGGGTGGAGCAAAAAGGACGATGAATAATTTAGGAATTGGGGGGTGAAAGGGATGGCTGTTGCTCTTCAGGCCAGGTTTTTGGGGGGGCTCTTCTGAGCCTTCGCTGAGGAAGTTCTGCTGCGTCAACACGTTGAGGGGAAAATTGTGCGAACTGTTAAAGGGGCGTTACTCCATTCAAGAACTTTTTGGTTATGGCTAATATCAACCATGTGGCTGAAAGGCTAAATAGCAAGGGAAAATGCTGACATAGTGGCTTTTCAGATCTCCTTCCACTATTGAAAACCAACAGCGGACAAACGTGATGCGTTTTGAGATTCAAAATTGAAGCTACACTTGACTTCTTGTGCATAATCCAACAATTGAATCTATTTTTTACGGATTTTGTCCCCATGGCTGCAACAAATAGTTAACATAATTATTAATTAATTATTATATTATTGTTTATTATTATAATAGTCGATGTGAATTTCAGCATTGCCGTGTTGAATTGTAAAGCCATGTTAATGTTCATTGTAACTGCAGGGCACTTTAGGCAGTGCTGGGGGCAGGTCACGTTTATCATCTGCCATGACTGCATTCTGTACTAATGAAGAACAACATATTGTGATGAGTTATGTTCTTCAGTTATTCTGTATATATGAGTGTGCATGTGTGTCTGTGTGGTTTAGGGATGCACGATGATTTCGTAATTGAACAATTTTTTTTAAGTCATCGCCATTGGTGTGTCAGGTCTTGTTATTGAAGTCATAGCCTGCCGTTTATGTCCATAAATCAAGTGATTCAGGTAGCAGCCTATAGCAATTTATCAAGCCGGTAGCTAACATGCTATCTAGTTGTCGATAGTTAGCATGCTAGTTATCACTATTCTCATTTTGACTTAATACAAATATGGACAAAAGCATCTCCTATGCAACTGGTTAACTGCTGACAGTAGACCCTGGGTGTTATGTCTGTCGTCAACTGTATTTCTCCAAGTGACAAACGTGACAATCTTTTCACAGTCGTTTTTTGTCGAGTTAGGTTTTGTTTCTGGTATTTCAAAAAAATAAAACAATGTTCATGTTTAAATAAAATGCTGTAAGGCCACTTTACCTGGTCTGAAGACATTGATCGCATATTAGTTGTCCTGCTTTAGAAAGTTCGCCAGTCTCGTTGGCTTGTCACCAAATCCTGTGTATTAATGTGACAAATTTTATGACCTTGTTACAGGCCATACCATTTCTCGTCTGTAGGGAGACCATCTGAGCAAATCTTACATAGTGTTGCCTTAGTAACATACTGCTAGATGTCACTAATTTGATAAAAAAAAATGTTTTGTTTTGATTATGGTGTTCAGAGTTTTGTCAATTCATTTATTGTAGTGGGTGGTCAGGTAACGTCCGTAACAATTTTTGTGCAGTTTCTTATGATTTGAGGCTTGGCAGGTGGCCACACTGCACTCTTCAGAGATTTGCCAGGGAAGGTCACCTGCCAGAACTGCTGGTGTCACCTCAAATCTACACACGTTTTACCGCAGACTGAAAGTATAAAGGACCAACATGACAACTTGACCTCCATATTACTAACATTTCAGTTTCCAATTATTCAATCGTATTAAGTTTGAAACTAGTCTAAACTGTCTAAAGTCTGAGATTGTCAAGCCTTCTGTTTTTTTAAACTGTTCCCCAAATACTTGTTTTGTTGCCCAGTTAAAAGGTAGATCATGGGTGGAGAGTGCTTCAGTAGAAAGAGTCTGAATGCACCATTGGAAAAATAAATCATTTAAAACACGTTAGCGCAGAGGACACAATGAGCAACATTAATATTAATCAGAGCTCTTTCTGTCCTTCTCAGGCTTGGAGAATATTATCAAGGATTTCCAGGAATGTTTCTGTCAATTAGCTTGAGAGGGAGCAGCAGAAGGATTTTGAAACAGAAATACAATGGGAATTTATTATATTTTTAAATAATATAATAACATATCCCATGTCTCCTGAAATATGAAGTCTATGCATTCAAAAGGTATACAATCAAAGTAATATAGGATTTTAAAAAACCAACACCATTTATGATTTAAAAGAACTATAATAATGAATCGTTATAGGCATTTTCCCTCAGAAACAATAATTTGCTTTATGTATAGTGTCCTAACCAATATAATATGGTTAAGAAATGTTTTTTAACAAAAATACATCATATATTAATATGCAAAAATAAAATGTATAAAAACACTGATGTAAGATGGAAGGTTTTTCTTGTATAGAGATCAGACTATGCAACTAGACAGTTCACAGATCCTTTATTCAACATCCTTTTCTTTTTTTGGCCAATATAAGTACCAACAATTTTGTTTTTCACCTATTAACGTATATCAAGCGATATTATCGGCACCTCTACAGAGGTCGAATCCGATTAGAACACCCTGATTCAGCTTTCAGAGTTTTCATTTGAGGTTAAGATTGGATTTTGCATGACTCAGGAGCTCGTAGATGAGGACTTGGTGTGTCTAAAATACACTTTTATTTCCATCAGTCTTGATGCTGATTATTGAAGCACTGTATCGATGTGGATCCATGTATTATTACATCTCTACTGTTTGCTATTTCACACCTTGAACTCCTATCAGCTGGTGAAACAGGTTTCCTAGAGCCTCCCTATTAGAGCCAGCTATGTGACAATGTCTTCTGCTGTTGTTATGTCTGGGCCAGAGTGTGTGTACACACACTCACATATGAACACATGCACATACATCATCCTCCTCTTCCAGAACACATCCATCAACACTGCAGATTCGACTCGCCGCCCTCCTCCCACTCACACACCCCTACAAACGCAGCGGTGTGGGAGAGCCAGAGCCGGGAGCAGAAAGCAATGGAGAAAATTCTTCATTCCGTCCTGTTTCTGTACAGAGTCTTTAAAAGGACAAGCAAGGGGGTAAAAAATAAAAGAGATTTGCATGTGCACAAAGAAGCATCACATGCTCTCATGCAATCTACAAATATCATTTGTGCTCCAGAATTTGTCCCCTGCCCACAAGAAAGTACTGTAGGTATACGAGAGAGTGTTGTGTGCTCAAGAGATGTTGTTGCTTGATCACCAGATTTTTCTTGTGAGCATGCTCACAGGGAAGGTCGGCGTGGTCGCAGGGAAAGGGCTACATGCTCATGGGAACGCACGCTTACGAGGAAAAGACGGTGTGCTCACCGGAAAGTACAGCACACTCACAGGTTAAGGGCGGCATGCACACAGGAAAGGACGGCACACGAACAGGAAGGGAAAGCATTCTCACAGGAAAGGACGGCACACGAACAGGAAGGGAAAGCATTCTCACAGGAAAGGACGGCATGCTCACGGAAAGGGACCGCATGCTCACGGAAAAGGGCGGTGTGCTCGCGGAGAAGGACGGCGTGTTTACGGGGAAAAGACCACATGCTCATGGGAAAGAATGGAATGCTCTTGTGAAAGGACGGCGAGCATCTTATTCTCCAACCTCAAGCCCTGCATGGATGTTGGCAGCTGCGTTTCAGTGTTTTCGGCAATTTCAACTCCACAAGCGGAGCTGCTGCTTCTCCTGCTGAGCCTCTCATAAACTCCTCCAATTAGACGAACAACAGGTGGCAGCTCAATTTTGGGTCATCGCAAGCAGCTTCATCAGCGCCTTCCCAGAGGAGCCGTCTGCTGCTGGTGGATGTTCCTCTTCGGCTCTAGTGCTTCCTCAAAACGGCTCTGTCCTCCATTTGCTGCTTTGAGCTGATTACATAGGAACAGATCCCACACTTATACTGTGTGTTTTATTTTAACAAGTGCCTCACATAATGAGACAATTACAGCCAATTCGCTGATGAGATTACTGATGCAGGTGCGAAGAGTGTATTAGAAGTGGGGCTCAGTGTTATGTAATTCCGAATTTGATTCAGATCCCATTTGCAATTGATTTGATTCAGTTTGATTTAGTATCGATTCAGTTAGTGGACTGTGTAAAGGTTTTAAGTTAGGTGCTTGTGTTGGATTTTAATATCAGTAGTTGCTGTGACCTTGTATTGCCAGTAGGTAGGCGTAGTTGGTAGCACAAGGGTTAGAGAGTTCGCCCACTGATTTGAAGGTCGCCAGTTTGAATCCCAGACCGGTAATGGTACCACTAAGGTATTCATGAGCAAGGCACTACTCCCTGAGCGCTGCCCATCTCAGCTGCCCACTGCCCCCTCACCAATGGGTCAAATGCAGAGATCACATTTGGTTGTGGTGCACTGTGTGCTGTGCTGTGGTTTGTTCAAAATCTAATCTAATCATCAAACTGGACTTGATTTTCTGAGCCTCACATTTACTAAACGATAAGTTCAACAGTGTGCAATATGCTACATTCTCGCATCTTACTGCATCAGATTGGGACACAGACACTGCCTCCCTCCCTCGGGGCTTCACTCTCCACTTTTTATACCTTCTGAAAATTGAAGGATGGAAGTGTTTTCATTTGCAAGTTTCAGTAGTAATTTTCTCCCTCAAAGAATCCGTCTTGCATAACCATCTATATGTATATGAGAGAAGCATCTGTGTGTGTTGCCTCACAGATTCAGGTCTAAAAGAGTTCAGATCAGCCTCTGCAGAGACGCCTACAGCGTGGGAAGCAGAAGCATGTGGCCGGATGTCAAAGGAATATTGCATGAGGAGTTTGGAATTATTTTAAAGCAGATCTCTTCCTGCAGAACGACAGAATATAAGTGCAGAGTACCGTTTTTTTGTGCAGAGTAACGTTGGGTTAGAGATCGTCATCATCACTGTGCTAATGCTTGACATATGATGTGATCAAGGAAGAAAAATTGGAAATGTAAATTCGTCAAAGAGATTCCAAAATTTTCTGTGGTCAAAATCCGTACTAAGTGTGAATTATTGCATTTTCACAACGAAAAGCATACTTTTTTTTATTTCACTAGATTATAACTTGCCAGATAGAAAGTTGCTCATGAATATTTTTCTAGCAATTTTGTTGAAAAAATACTTTATGTTTTTAATTTGATAAATTGAATATTTATTAAATTGCTATTTTAAAAAATGATGTATTTTTACCAAAGGACTATAATAGCAACAGTAAATTGCTCTACAGTAGAATGAATGGGAGGGTTTGGTAGGAAATAATAAATTTTAATTCTAAAGACATTTTTTTCAGGGCAAAGCTTCCTTTCATGAACCTCATCCAAAATACTTTAAATCTGAGATATTAAACACACAAAATGTTGTAGTGTAGTTGGTAAATAATTGAAAAGCAGATGTAAACAGCAATGAAAGTTGTAGCGTGATATGTGGCATGTTCGATTTAATTCATCCTGCAGTGCAACGGTTGCACGTCATGATTTGAAATTGAAAACATTTAAATAGTAGAAAATGGGGGAGTGAGTAGTAAGTGCGTTTTAGAAATGAATTTCCTCTTAAGAATGGTTGGTGAATGAGGCTGGTCTTTGCATGTCTCTCTGTTTGCAGCATCTCCACCCCATCTCGCATCAGAATTAGATCAGTAGATGGATCTTTATTAACCATATTATGCATCATTGACAGGGCTGTGTCCGGAGAGTGCGGCCGTGGCTGTGAGAGACCGATCAAACTGGGCAAATCCCACAGAAATGAGACCCCTGTTTCACTCCCCGCTCTGCTAAAACCACCCCCCAACCCCCCAAGGGTCGGGATAATGTAGCCTCCACCAGCCTTAATCCCCTGCTTGTTTGGGACGCGTATGAAGCCAAAGCGTCTGGTCTTGTCCTCTCTGCTCCTTCTAATCGGGATTAAATGAAAGAGGAGAATAGCCTTCCTAAACGGTGATGTCCGTGATCTACAATTATCCGGAAGGAAAGTGCTCTTAGAGTCACAATGTTTTTTTCTTTCCTTCTTTTCTCGCCATAAGATAAGAAACCTAAACAGACCAAATTCTGTCTGTGTGTTTGATGCATGTGTAAAAGTGAGTGATTATTTATTGTTGTGAACACACAGCACAATACACAGTGCACCACAACGAAATGTATCCTCTGCATTTGACCCATCCGTGAAGGAGCAGTGGGCAGCTAACAAGGGCAGAGCCCAGGGAGCAGTGGGGATGGTACCTTCATCATGAGTACCTTGGTGATACCTTTACCGGCACTTGGATTCGAGCCGGCGACCTTCCAATTACAGGGCATACGCCCTAACCGTTACTAGGGATGCACCAATCCGATACGTGGATTGGATATCGGTCACATAACAACCCAAATAGCTGGATCCGGTATTGGTGGCATTAGGCCGATGTCTGGAGCAGATGGAAGTGGACTGATTTTAAGACTGTCAGCATTTACACATCAAACTATGGTAAATCTAAGAAGTGCAGGATGTCTTAAACACAACAACATAAGGTATGTATGGCTAACTTCTACACAAACACTATAATAATAAAAACAAAAGTATAGAAAAAATGCCCCAAATTCTCTTAGGGCTGTTAAGTTTGAAAACTGGTATCGGAACGGTACTCGGAAACAGCCAATACGCCGAGTACCGATCAATATCCCGAGTCCAAATATCAGTGCATCCCTCACTGTTACACTATCAATGTGTTTATTTCAGTATCAAAAACCCATCAGTGCTGTTTGTCTTTTCATGGACTTGATGTCCAAAGTGACATAGAAGCTGCACAAAGGTTCACCAATAGCCAAAAAACTTTATTTTATCCCCGCTAAGTGCTGACGGTAATGGAAAGCATTACAGTATTAATGTAATATCGACTTGGAAACAGGAAACCTGGCAGAATCCCAGCCGCGAAGGTCGGACGGAGCCCAGAGCTGTGTTGGCTTCGGCAGAGTGGTGGAACCTGTAAAATGCGATATACATTAATATTAAATTCTGCAAATGGAGGTTTCCCTGCCACGCCTGTACGATTCTGGAAGATCCATTAACCCTTTAATCTCTGTTACTCGGAAGATCCTATGTACGAGTTGTAGCACAGAGCGATTACAAAGAGATGGTTGTCTGTAGTTATACTGTGCAAAAAAAGCAACACAAACTTATCAGGAACATTAGAGCAAAGACTATGGAGGAAAATTTAAAGCGTCCTATATTATACCACAAAACACTTGTACAATCAGACCCTCCAGGATTTCGCGATGTTGCGGTTGCAACTATTAACGCAAATTCAGCCAACCCCCGCAATTTTAACCAATTACCGCAGCCAGGGGCAGATTACGGTGTTCATGGGCCCCTAGGCTACACTTTCTGTTAGCCCCCATTCCAGGCTTATTTCAATTAATTGATATTTTTACTGGCCAATCGGGGGCCCCCTGACAGGCTGGTGCATGGGGGGCCCCTAGGTTCAAGCCATTAGAACCGGTTAATCACCCGGATCCGTTAAATAACTCACGAGTCACAAATCTGAGGTCTCCATGAACCCGAATCCTTTTAGTTCTAAATATACCGTGACAAAAACATAAACCCCATCACATACATACATCTTTTAATCATTTCAAACTCATTACAAGATACAGTACAGTCATAGTAGCAAGTATAGCTGCTAAATATGTCATATCTTATGGTTCGTTTGCACCACCACACTCAAATGAGGGATACTAAGAACTTGAATTGACTACGGGACTCGTGTCAGTCGAATCAGTAGCATGGTGCGAAGCACACACATTCATGAGTAAATCTGTCGGTTAACCTTCTCTAGAAACATGTTTCGAGGGTCAGCACTAGTCACTGTCATGAGTATATTCGCCGGTTAATTTCCTACAGCCGGAAACATACAGCTGAATCTGGGGTGTGTTTCCCAAAAGTATAGTTGCTAGCAACTATCATAGTGTACATTAGCAACTAACAAAGTGTTGCTAACTTAGCCTTATTGTGTTCTGGTTTCTGGATGTCTGGTGGTTGTGAGAAGAATCATGTTTTAGCTGCTTGGCTGTGAAGCTGTAAAGCTGGAGGCTCAGCTGTAGGTGGGGAGGCGCGAGTCTCCAAGTCTCCTTTGATTAGACAGTCGTACAGACAGGCTTTTGACAAGCACTTGCTTCTCTCTCTCTCTCTCCCCAACCGTTTTTAAAATCCCTGTGACAGTTCTCCAGACAGTCGGGCAGTCTGAAGCAGCTCCTGTCTCTCAGACACACCCAGAATGCTGACGGACGAAACAGACACTTGGACTCATCCAAAAACTAGTGCACAGCTGCACGAAACACCAAAATTGGAGACTCACTCAGATCAGTTACTGATACGTCATTTATGGATTTTTAGTATCTCAGAACTCAAAACCAAGTTGTACTTTCCAGACCAGATTACCAATCCTGCAGCATCTATACATATATATCCCCAGAAACAAGTTGACACGTTATACGTTGATACGTTATACTTTTCAGACAGTCCCTGAAAACATCACCTTGTATTTTGTTTTTTGTAACGTAATGTAAACACACGTTAACACATCTTCACCTTTATTACAGACAAAACTCATATTTTAGCTGATAAATAACAACCAGCGTTCTACTCACAATACAGCTATTTACTTGATATTTTCAGTGTTTATTCTGGATGCACGTCCATCATATTATTGTGACTCGGCCAGGGAATTGTGGGAAATGTAGTTCTTGCCCAGAAACAGAGGATGTGTCGAGATATACTGTATATTGTGTATTGCGTTATATTTTAAAATATTGCAATACTATTTTTAGGTCATATTGCACAGCTCTACTTAAAAGCAAACTTTTTTAGAAGGATTAGAATGCATATTTGGCACTTTGTGAGTTTGGAGTTTCTATGAGGTATTTTTTAGTTATTTAGGAAAGAATTCCATCAGATTTTATGAAATCATAAAGCAGCAGCACCAGTGTATATAGTGGGAAATAAATGCATTGAATGAATTCTTAAGTGTTGCGGGTCGTTTAGGGGTCAGAGGGAATTATTACTGGCCTGCACTCATTTTTCCTTCAGTTACCAAGAAAATGGCTAATTTCACCGTTGGTTGGGGCCGGTCATGTTGGGGGCAGTGGTGGCGTTAGCGCTGACCCCGTGGCACTGGCGGGTCATCATATCAGCTTCGCCACGGAGGGAAAAATAATCACCTAATTTAGTCCTTTATCGCTTCCTGTGTCCCTTGCTGCAAACGTCAACACTGCTGGCTATAAGATCTGATCTCTCTCTCTCTCTCTCTCTCTCTCTCTCTCTCTCTTCTCTCTCTAGCTGTTTCTGGTACCATACAAAGAGAAAATGTAGAATTATTTTAGACAAAACATATGTCAGTTATGGATAAATTCTGTCACCCCCTTAAAATAATGACGTCAATGGCCTTTTACCAGAGGTGGCCAGCATCATGAAGAGCTGATTTAAGCAAAGAAATGATTTTTGTCAAAAAGCCAATTTGTTATGTATGTAAAATGTAAAAAAAAAAGCCAATTTGTTATGTATATAAAATGTAAAATGTAAAAAAAAAAATAAAAAAAAAAAAAGTATATATATATATATATATATATATATATATATATATATATATATATATATATATATACACGTGTGTGTAAAAAAAATATATATATATATATATATATATATATATATATATATATATGTATATATATATATATATATATATATATATACTTTCTTTTTTTTTTTTTACATTTTATAATGTATATTTAATCAATATCTCCAGCCTAGATAGATAGATAGATAGATAGATAGATGTTATTAGATAATATGAATAAATATTGTATATTTGCAACTAACAAAATAAAATAATTTTGTGCCAGTATATTATTATCAGAGTTAAATCTCCACTTATTGAAATTAGTACCGGTCTTAATTCTCTTATATCATATAGGATTTATTATCTGTCAGAATATAGATAGATACAGAAGTCATTCTTGACATACTTATATTGTCTGTTGTTTTTCTAGTAACACACATCAGCCTGACTTATTTTTAAGTATTTAAGACTAATACCAATTTGGATAATTGGAAGTAATTGGACAGAAATAAATGAGAACAAATTATTCACTTTGGTGTCCATTAATAAAATCAGTTGAAAGAAGAAGACGGCAGATATGTTAATCAATATATAGATGCATCATTGCATAGATAAAATTTAGAACTTTTAGAATGAAACTTTCTGTTGTGAAATAGGGGTTACTAGCGATTGATAGGCGTTTAATAGAAGCAAAGTCGGCAATAAAAATAGTTGCCGGCAATTTGATTGTCGATAAGTGAAATTGTCGCCATACATGACCTTTTTTAAACAGGTAAGAGACGTTTTTCTTCCTTTCTACCTGTGCAGTAATACGCTTCCCAATAAGAAGGCACCAATACACCCACACTCTGGTGGGGTCGGCTCTTCGCGCAACAGCATTCAGCGACAGCTAGAAGAATAGCTATTAAATCACATCAACGCCAGAACTAGAGTCGTAAAATGGCTTGCCGCAAAAATTTTGTGGGCGTAAATTTCAAAGTCGCGCGCGCAAATGTGAAACTTCGAGCACAAAATTAAGAATCGAGTCTTGGCGGTTGTGATAATATTGCGCACAAACTGTATTTTTCCTCTCTCGAATGTCTTTTTCCTCTCGATGTGTCAAATGTCCTCCTTTCGTAGATTACCGGCAATGACTTTTTTGCTCGATGGGCTAGCGTGTGGTTTGAAAGGGGCAGGGTTTGACAGTTTAGAGGCAGGTTTTGGACAGTTTGGGGGCGGGGTTTGTAGTCTATTGTGTCTATTGAAGCAGGGTTCTACAGAAACACCAAGATGTGGGAGGAGCGTGTGGGTCGATTAAGCAAAGTTATAGTTTACTCGGCCATGCATTATAATTTAATAGTTAGCTCTTAAACGTTTTAATAAACCCATAGAAAGCATTGTTAAGTAACCAGCATATTTACATACTTTCCGCTCACTGCAAATGTTATATTAATGCGTTACCATTTTCTCAGTACCATCAAGCTTGGGAGCCATCGTGGGCTACATAGGCAAAGAAGAGTTGTTAAAAATATGGCACGGTGAATATCTTTCTTGCCTTTATTATTTACCTGAAATTTAAATAACCTCATACTAAATGTAAAAGCTGGTAGCTAAATCGGAGCCATTTTATAATTATGCAATTTATAATCCGATTAGTCGACTAATCGTTTTAATAGTCGATGACTAATCGACTATCAAAATAGTCGTTAGTTGCAGCCCAAGTTGTAAATTGCAGTGTGGTAAAAAAAAAAAATCTATTTCCTATTTAGTATTAGATACATTACCACATATAAACAAACTGCATCTTTAAGTATCGAGTCAAGTCATCCTCATCTTTCACCATTTGGCATTTTAAAAGCATGTGTGCGATATAAACATGTGAAAACCATCTCTGAACGTGACTCTCAACGTCTTGAGCTGAACGATCCCCTGTGCGCTGCTGTTCAGCAGAAAGAGGCAGAGCAGGCAGCATCTAATCCCCAGCTAACTCTCTCTGGCTGAAATATGGATAGGTGAGGCAGAGGCAGAGTGAGAGCTTAAGCCTTTTCTGTATGATCCAGCGTGACCTACTTACACTCCATCTCTCTGACCCACATCCAATTCACACCAGGGCCTGCTGCGGCCACCGCGCTGGACTCCTGCTCCCGCCTGACGACACAAATTAATGTGCTTCTAAATCTCCATTACAGAGGGGCAGAGAATCCTGCGAGTGATGTGTTTATGTGGAGGTTTATTGAGTCCTACAACCTTGTTGCTGCTGCTGTTGTGTGTGTGTGCATGTGTGAGGGTTTTGGGTGTTTGTGAGGACCAAGTCAAAATCTCTGAGATTTGTCCAGTGAAATATTGGTTTTAAGTGAAAGGACATCTCATTGAATCATATCAGAATCGGATGATAATTGTTTATTTTTTAAGTCATCAGCATCAGACCGATGCTACTTGATTTTTATTTTCAGCTGATACTTGCGTTTATCGTACTTCAGAAAGATAGCGCTTGTGCCAAGTATGTCCAAAGGATTTTATACAGTCTGTGCCTTCTATCTTAAAATGTATCGTGTTATTTTGTGCCAAAATTCAGAGCGATGCAAGTGGAACTTTTTGGGAGCAAATGTCTTTTATCTTTACGCTCACTGAAACTCTGCAGCCTTCCTCATTTATCTGCATCCCAATTGGTGGCCGTGGTATAAGCATGAATATATCAGATAATCGCCATCAGCCAGAATTCCTTTATCGTGCACTCATCTCCTGGAGCAAGAGGTCAAGGGTTTAAATCCTACCTCACCAACCTGGACTCCATGATAAGACCCTTAACCAGGGATGCACAGATCCAAAATGTGGATCGGATGTTGCTGGCATTGGGCTGATCTATAGAGCTGATCTGGTATGCGTTTCCTAAAAGCATAATTGCTAATGTATTGCTAGCATGTTAGCAACACTGTTAGTTGCTGATATACACTATGTTAGCAACTATGCTTTTGGGAAACGCACCTCTTCAATTGAATCTATGTGTGCGTATAAGCATGCACAGTTCATTATGCATCGAAGGTGCCACCACAGTAAACCCGGTTTATTCGACATTCACGCTAATTTGTACATATTCATATGACTGAGCAGAACAAGCAGCGCCACACACTACAACCCCAAAAGTAAATCACACAATTGTACCAGTTCTCACTCGCAATCTCTGTGTTCCTAATGCGTTGCATTATTAGGGGCCGTCACAAAATCACACAACTGTGTTTTAAGCAGAATTTTTGGGATGTTATTTTAATAATATATCATTTAGCATATACAAATAGGTGTGTAATCATTGCATTGTTTTAGTTAGAAACACAGTATTTAAGTCAAGTATTTCCTTGAGCATAACAGAATAATCTCAGTCTCCTCCTCACACAATTTATGAATTGAAAACTGAGATAAGCCCAAGTATCAGCGTCGATATAGGAACCTAAAAAGGTGCCTCAGTGCACTCCTACCCTTAACACCAAAAATGAAATTAAGAAAAATGATCGCTCTGGATACAAGTGTCTGTAATACTGTAATCATATAAATAAGTGTTTATGTCAATTAATGTCATTCAACATTCAACAGATTTTTACGAAATGTCCGTTGCTTTGTGGAGACATTTTTGTGAGCACCAGTTGTTATAAGGAAAATATGTATAGAAAAGTGCAAGATATTATCTTGGTTACTGAGCAGTTAAGCTTAAGGTTAAGGTATTGTTGTCAGTATTATTTGTCAATTATGCCTCACAAAGATAGCAGGATGTCTGTAAGCTCTCTTTCTGCTTTTCTGGTGTTGTGTGGCACTAGTGATGCTGATATATTTTGTCCTTGAACTGGAAAGCAGAATAAAGCAGAGCACTTGCCTTTATATAACTCCTCTACTGTGGGATATGGCATGTGATGGATTTGCACTGTTTCCTGAGGACACGTGGGTTAATAACAGGACAATGTGACAGATATCATGTGAAGTCAACAACCCACATCCAATAATTCATGATGTTTTACAGATTGTAGAAAGTTATTGGCTTCAAATTAAATGAAAGATGGAGCATAATCAGGCATTTACTTTACTACTGATACATTACAAAATATTACAAGAGGTTAAAATATTTTTGAAGTTTTAATGATAATGGACAGTTGATATTGTTGTAACATATTTAATGATTAATATCAGTTAATGTCTACAATATTCAGCAGATCCTTACAACTTCTGAATGCTATAACTATTGTTATAGATGTACACATTGTTTGTGTATTTTATTTGTAATATTATTTCATTGTCCCCAAATTATTTATTTCAATTATAAGCTATTTAGTATTTTTAGAATTTTTTAGGAATATTTTTTGAGTTGTTTTACTTCTTGGCGAATTGTGTTTTGTACCCCGTGGCAGTGCATTCCTTGCCCACCGCTCATCAGCAGGTCTCCGGCTGGTCAGACTGTGCTGGGTTCAGACTGACCTTGAGGACATTCACAGTCTTGTTAAATAGATTGGGGAGCATTCCTCCTGAATCTGATATTGGACGGACAGACAGACTTGACCAGCTAAAGGCCACGAGGCTGACAAGTAAAATGTGGCAGGCTCTGTCTGTCCTCTCTCACATTTGTTAGTCATTGTGTAGCTTTTGATTAACCATCTAACAGCGTTACTCCCACTCATGTTTCTGGGGAATTAACAAATCACAAAGTTTCAGTGATCAATACATAGGACTATCATATGCAGACACAATCCGCCTCCTTTCATATCCATATTGAAAGAAAATAATATTTTAATCAAAAGCAGACCTCGGTTGAATATAAAGTATGCATGATGTCTGATAGTCATTTTTCATTTTGGATTGATGCTATGGGCTTATTGATCATTATGTAGATTGATGTATCGATTCCCTACTATTGTCTCCTCGACCCAGTGTTTGAACCTGATGTTGTCAGTTCCCCATCATTCTCTCCTGCTCTCTGAGCTGAACTCAAGGAGAGTCGGGGTGTCCTCTGCGGGGCTGACGGACAGTTTGGTGTGATGTCCCAAAACAAACCCGACATCCACAGTGTCCGTAGGGATGGCTTGTGGTGGTGAGGCCACTAGAGAGTCCTGGGGACAGTAGAAGGGTGTATCTGTTGACAGAAAAGAGAAGGAGAAAAGAGGGAAGGAGGAGAGAAATGACTGACCAATACCATATTTGAGTAATTAATTTCAAGTTAACCAATTTCACCCAGAGAGTAACAGTTAACACTTTTCAATATTACACTGTGAAAAAAGGGAACTCAGTAAGGGCCTGTGTCCACAGTTTTTTGCTAAAGGCTGACAAAAAAAAACTCTCTGCTCAGAAGCGCGTCTTGTTCCTGGGTTTGAAAAAAGCGTCATCGGGCAGGAATCACGTTTGTTCTATTCATGTAAACATTTTAACATAAAAAGAGATTATCTTCACAATGGAAAATACATCTTGGTAGTAGCAGCGTTTAGACAGTTAACTTTCCAGCTTCTCCCGGTCGCCGCCGTGTTGTTATTGAGTTCCATATAAATCGATTTGCAGATTAGCTGCCATGAGACAAGTGACAATGATGAAAGCAGCGCTGTTCTAATAGTTGACGGTTTCAACTTGAAGCTCTGGCGCTTCTGATGAAGGCGTCTCCTTTTTTTTTTTGTCTGCTGAAGCTCACCGAATTTGTATAAAAAATAGGCCCATAAAACGAGTTTGGTGGACACAGGTCCTAATTATGCTTATAACTTCAGCAAATGTTGAGCGATTCTTAACATTCTTTCACTGTTGCATTCAAAATTAAATTTGCAACATAGTGATTATTATATTTCCCACACCTTAAACCTATCCCACTTCATCTTATTCCTTCATGCCTTAAATTACAAAACCTTGCAAAAGCCAAAAATTGTTACACTGTCACTGACGCAATGGACTAGTAGATTTTGCTACTTTTGGATTTGGGTTAGTGGATTTTGTCAGTGTGAAAATCTTTGAAACTCTTTGTAACTAATAATTGCAAAAACATTGTTTTATATGAAGTATATTTATTATATATATATATATATATATATATATATATATATATATATATATATATATATATCTATACATACATACATATTATATATATATATATATATAAATGGACCAATCACTCTTGTCGCTGTTTGCTGTTGTTTTGTTTCAGTTTCATTTCGTTGTTTGTGATAATTCTTATTTCAAAAGGTGTTATAGCTGCACATTTAAGGTGTGGTGGACAATATTGTAATCACTTTGTTTCAAATGTAATGCTAAATGCAACACTTAAAGAATATTTAAAAACCTCTGGCAAAGGTGCAAACCTCCCTTTTTTAACTCAGAGTGTGCAGTTGATTCAAATGTGTTTTATTTCTCTACTACTTGACAAGAAATTTTGAACTGTATTACTTCCAAAATATATTATATATATTTCTTTAAAATATGGTTTGGCCTTATTTGGGAATTTTTCCATGTGGGTAACTAGCGCTGTCAGACTGCAGCTATGATAGTTAGAGGCAATAAAACCTTGCTGGAGGAGAAATTGGAGGCAAGTACAAATCCATAAAAGAAACAATGATTTTGTTCATCAGCCTCACTTTATGTTCACTTCAGTTACCCTCATTGCAAAAATAAAACGTGTGCTATGCCGCAGTACGGAATGTTCCGATTTCCGCAGCAGACTCGTAATAACGAAGCAATGTCAGCGGGAACGAGTTATGTACGCTAATATGATCAGCAGACAGACTGCGGCTTTTAAGTGGGTTTGTGAAGCAAATTTTTAAGAATTGCACAGAAAACGGCCCAAGGTGGAAAACGTGGTCGCTTCCGGCCCTGCGGCTTTTGTGTGGTTAAAGTATGGATCGATAGCTGCTCATCGGAACATTTCCCTCGTGAGTAGGAGTTGTGTAATCCGCTCTGCCGGCCCTCTGTCGTTTGTCCTTGTCTCCGATGGCCATTTCCTCCATCAGGCTTTGGCTGGCTGCCCCACGCTGCATAACATGGACGGCAGGAAGGACTAAAAACCCTCCTTATGATTTCACTGTGCTCAACTAGGAAGACCTCAGCAACCCCCTCTGATTAGGATTCTGAAATATGTACCTTTTAAAGTGTTTTTTGAAATTAAGCAATAGCATACAACAGAATAGTTACAAAAACTGAGGAAACAATGTCACCTTTATGAAAAAAGAAGTGACTGTTGACACATTTCTTTACACTCTGTTACAAAACCTGCGTGATAGGTGATGGCTCTAGTGGTAGGATACTCACCCGTTGAAGAGGTTGTGGGTACAAATTAAGGCTGTGCAATTAATCGAATTTTAATTTCAATTTCAGCTCCAAACAATCACAAAAATAATGTAATCGACAAAAAACAATTATAATTACAATTATTTTGCCACATTACGCTCTGCAAGTATACTCATATTTTGTCTTGTGTTCCGAATGACACACGCACGCGCACTAACGCACCTTCCGAAGACTGAACGCGTGTGTGTGTTCTGGTGGCGGTGTACAGTCTGAGCAGGTAAAGATGGCGGAAGGAGGAGAGCAGCATAAAGTCTTAAATAGTAACACAAAGTAAAGTGTTAAATAATCGTGATTTCAAGATTGACCAAATTAATCGTGATTATGTTTTTTTTCCATAATCGAGCAGCCCTAGTACAAATCCTACCTCTAGCACTACCAGTACTTTAGTGGTACCTTTACCAGACCAGGATTCGTATCAGCAACCTTCTGATCACAGGTCCAACTCCCGAACTGTTAAGCTACCAACTGCCCCTATTTGTCTCAGTAGTCCCAAACTAACAGCACCAGGTTGTGATTCCTGTAGTGCAGAAAGAGAGAAACGACTGTTTTAGAGCCTAATTTGTTTATTTTAATCTGCTTGTCGATTTAAAAAATGGCTGATACCATTAATAACGAAAAACATCTGATAACTGATAATCAGCCAGGCCAATAATCGTTCTACCCTGAGTTTTAAGTACCTTGTATCCTTTCGTGTTGTAAGATCTCTGCCGATACTTCCTCCAGTATTACCTCCTCCAGGTCCTCCTGAGAGTGCGTACTTTGACTGTGTTCCAACCAAGCCTGACTCAGCATAGTAAAGAAGGTGTAAAAACGTGCTTCCGATGCTCTGCTGAGAATAAGAACACCTTGTGCTCCCAGTTCTGGGTCAGCCAGGGAGAGAGAGATCCAGCGTCCTGAGCTGACCACGTCACCTTATTCAGGGGATGCAGGGTAGAGAAATTTTTGCTTTTTGGTGTTCATGGAAAAAAGCCAACTGGAACCTCCTGGGGGAATGAAGCAAGGGGCAAATGTGTACTGTTGTGGGAAATGCCTATATACCATTTATCTATAGATATACTGTAGGTTATTTTGGTGTTCCTCTGAAAGCACAGAGTGTTGATCTACAGACAAGTGCTTACTGGCTTTCACCAGGAACTGTACCACCAATAAATTGGAGTGCAGATATTGTCGCTCAGTATGAACTACCTGCAGATAAATTGGTATATTTGTTATAAAAAGAAATGGAAAGATGTTACGAGTGTTGTTATTGCATAGTTTGTCCACTTTTATTTGTAAATATTATATTGTTGAATTTTTCTTAACCTGTATTGTTCAGCTGTGCTTTGTGTTTATTTTTTTAAAGACATTAATGGTTAATATTCACAGTGATGTTCTTGATGCTCAGATCAACCTGTTTTACAACGAGAACATTTGTTGCACATTGAAATGAGAGTGTAAATTCCACACACTAATATAAACAGGAGCATTAGTAGGCATTACATCCTCCGAGCGCTGAAAATCCTCTGTGTGTTTGCCACAGCTGCAGCGCCCAAGGCTTCAGCCAATCAGAGCTGGATATGAGCTCACAGGCTTTGCAGCGCGTCCCAGCATCTTCCCAGAGCTGAATCGCAGCTTTCCTTTCGTCCGCTGTTAGACGGCACTGGAGTGAGCCTGGTTCCTGCAAGCATGTTGACTCACTGAAGCAAAACATTACATTATGTGTCTGACTTCTGACCCACAGGGCCACAACCCTAGCTGTGCGATAAGGAATGTCAGTTTGCCGCAGAATAATCCTTTTTGTTGAAGGCTGATCCAGAACGGATGCAAGTCTGTTTTTAATGGGTTCCTGTTGCTAGGGCAGTCAGTCGAAAATTACTGGAAAGCAAAATTTAGAACCTCTAATCAACGTAATCTTGAACTTGAATCTTATTCTGATTACATTTTGAACACACTACATCTGTGCATGTTTTCTTGGAGTTAATTTAAAGTTACAGATATACTTGGAAAAAAAAGTGCTTAAATAGAGTATAAACCTTGAAAATAATCATTTGAGGTAAAATTTGCAATTAATTGTGACATTGAATAGAGGTCATCACCTGACCTGTTGCAAACGAGCACAATTTAGAGATGCAGAGGATGCTAATAACTTAGAGTTTAAGTAAGTGATTATTGTCATTGTGAACACACCATACAGTGCACAACAACAAAATGTGACCTCTGCATTTGGCCCATCCATGAAGGAGCAGTGGGCAGCTAACAAGGCAGCGCACAGAGAGCAGTGTTTGGGGACAGTACCTTGCTCACGAGTCACTCAGTGATACCTTTACCGGTCCTTGGATTCCAACCAACGACTTTCCGATCACGGGTAAACACCCTAACTGTTACGTATTACATAGTATTAGGTAGCATTAAGATTGTGTTTGAAAATGGATTAAGTTGAACTACCAATGGAGATTTACCACTGGAAGTCAAAGATAGTCTAGGACTAGGCTTAATCCTAGACTCAGAAATTGGCACATTATGTAAGGGCCTGTGTCTACCAAATGCGTCACCGTCACTTGTCTCCTGCTAGCCAATCAAAATAGAGGAAGGGTGGGGCATACACTGTAAAGAACTCACTACAAGTGGCGGCGTATGTGGAGCAGCTGCAGAAGATTTCATGCACTCAATCTCGTCTGGAAGTCGTGAGAATCTATTTCGAACGCTGCCACTAATGCTAAGATGCGATTACTCTCCATCTTGTTGGCTAAACTAGTGATCTCAAAGAAACACGTTTAAATAGGAACGAACACAGAAGTGCCCAAAGGCGCATTTCGTAACTTGGCAACAGCGAGCGCTGAGAGAAAGCACCGATAATGCGCTCTGGAAGTGAGATTGTGAGTGCACTCAGCGGAAAAAACATGTTTGGTGGACACAGGCCCAAATCATGCTGACTCAACAAGCCTTATCGCCCAGCTTATCTCAGTGTTTAGAATGCTTTATAATTTATTACATGACTCCACTTATCACCTAATCAGCAAGTCCTTCATGAATTAAATTAGTATGTTTGAACAAATGAACACGTTAATCTATGCAAGACCTCCACCGTCGGACCATATAAGACACTATGGTGGTTGTTTTCACCAGATTTAATTCAGTTTCTTTCTCCCACTTAACAGATGTTCCTCACATCGTATCTCCTTCCTGACCCATTTTAAGATTTCCATTTGTCACTTCTTAGCAAGCATATGGTGTTGCCTGACTGCGTACCACAGACTTCGCCAGAGCCTTTTTACCCACTATGCATGTGCCGTGACTCCAGTAAAATCTCCTTCTTTCAGTGTTTTCAGCAACAAAATAATCGACCTATTTTACCTGTGAGCAGAGCACGAATTACGCCTCTTCAATCGGGGGTCCAGCTTTCCCAGGCGAAGTCTTTGGAAGTCATGAGCAGCTACTGCACTTACGAATATAGCTCCCACATTGCCTAACAGCTTATTTAACATGTTAGGGTTCAGTTTATTCACAAAGAAATCAGAATGAAAACATTGGGAGTTGATCTGCTTGGAAAATGTCCGTGATGGATGTTAGCTCACCAAAATGAGCACCTGATTTAACTAGAAAACTATCTGTCCATCTTAGCTGACTAACTAACGTTGACTGAAGCAGCGAAAGACGATGGTGAAGAATTCAACTTCTAGACGTTAGCTTGCATCCGTAGACCAAACACTTACAACAACAAAATGAAGATTGGAAAATAAGACATTTACAACAAGCTGGACTTCTGCTGGCTAATTACCACGTCAAACAGCACCATGACAGACAATCCCAACCAACCAGTCACTGGATGAGAATGAACGAACAAGTTGCTGCTTCTAGTAACACTGAAGAGGTTAAGAAATGGTACGCTCCACATTAGGGCTGTCTGAAATCGTATTACATCATATTACATGTACTTCGAACCATGCCTGTGACCATCTCATCCGAAATGACTTTAAGCCCCAATTTACCTTTAAGTTTGGACCTTGGACCTTCATTATCAGTGGTGCAATAGTTGCATCAAATGTACATATTTCTCTTATATCCTGACTATTATTGCTTTTATTTACAGACAAGACTACCAAATGTGTTGCCAAATGCTCTGTTGGTGCCAGAGCTGCTTAAGATGAGTTTTGATCCCTTGATCAAAGCAGAAAACAAGCCTTATGAACCAGCATAAAGGAGATAACTGTTTTTTCATCACAACAACCCACGACAGCAGTGCGACAGCTATATTTAGAAATGTCACAGCAGTTGAACTTGAACACGATGACAAAGTTTCACTGTACGTCCCTCTGTAGAGGCGCTAAATAAAGAATGAGTGCAGTCGGCCTCAGACCTGTCATCGGGTTCATGTACACTAAGGAGACATGACAGGTCAGTCCCTTGTCAGAGGCCGGACTACATTACGGAAAACGAGCAGCAGCAGCCGATTCAGTGCGACGCAGCATTGTGTGTTTGTGCATTTGCCCTTAACGTTTAATTCAGATTGTCATGTTTCAGTCGCAGCAGAAATACCGCTGACCTGTTTCATTCGGTGCGACGCGTTAACTGTCGTCCATCACGAGTCTGTGTTATTGCGTTAATGCGCTCGGCCTAGTCAGCGTGTTCGTGCTCTGCTGTTGCAGCACGATGTAGTGAGCAGTGTTAATTTTAGCTAACTAAAATTATGGACGCTTCTCAGTAGTTTTCACAGCTGTAAGTTTTTAGAAATGCAATGTAGCATGGCAAAATGCTACATCGTTACAAAATATACAATTTTGTCTTTGTAGAAGTGAAAGGCCATTGAGTCGCCATAGCATATGCTCGTTGCATTAAAGCATGGACTTGACAGCTGCGAGATGGAGTCAGAGATTGGAGGAGTCCTCAAGATGGAAGCAAGGTCGACTCAATCCTCCAACTTCATCCCACAGCTGCCGAGAGCGTGCCGTGATGCACTGAACATAGTAGTCTATCAGACCATCTTCGTAAAGAGAGGAAAAATGGACTTCAAAGCACTGATGTACATCGCTCTGGATAAGAGTCTCTGCTTAAATCTGTAAATGTACATTTTTAATAGTAATTTCTCCAACACTGCCGGTGAGGCTCCTGATTGTAGCAGAGAAGCTTTCTACACTGACTGTGCAGTAACTGTCGCGAATTTCCCAGACACAAAACCTGCTGGTCATTACGCCCCGCCGACGAGTGTGAGCTTGTCCGTCTATTCGCCGATATCGCTGCAAACACACGTAGCTCCAAGCGCTCGCAGCTGGAGTGATATATTGTTTTTGATATTGCAGAATTACATCTGGTAAACAGTGGCCTACAGCGCCGACTTCCTGCAGCCTGACAGGTCGAGTTAGGCATGTTTCTCCCAAATCTAATACTGGCTCACAGTGGCAGGAGCAGTACAAATATTTACTCGCTTTGATAGACGCTTTAGAGTCTGAGGGTGGTTTCGTCATAAGCTTTGACTTTGGATTTTTCAGTGTTCAGAAAAGAAGTGTAAATGGTAAGTGGAAGGTATCATGTATGTACCAATAGGAAGATTCACTTGTGTAAACATTTAAACAAATACAATTTACATGATTTTCATGATTTTTTACATGATTCAAGGAATGAACTTTCATTTGCTTTCAAAATATTCTCGTGTCTCTTTCTTACTAATCTCTCTCTTTTCTCAGATCTATTATGTGAATTTTTTAAAGTGTATGTTTTATATTCTATTTATATATTGCTTATTCTTTGTGCATTATTTGTTCTTTGTACTGTTAAAACTGGAGCCACGTCGTCTCGTCTCTCTGTATGCTTGTACAGTATATAGCAGAGATGACAATAAAGTTTACTTTGACTTTGACTTTTTAGAGTTTTATGATTAGTTTTTAGACTTAGCCCAGAATTACATCATCTTGTCTCACTGTACCGGTGTATATTGATGAGATGACAGTAGTTTGCTTTGACCTTTATGAATTTCTTTGCTGAAAATCCCTGGACATCTGAGGTGATTTCATGACCTTCTCCTGATCGCTCCTACTTTAAATTTAAAAGAAGCTGGATATTTATGGTACCCAGATATGGAATAAGTTATCACCCCATGTTAGTACCTTTCCTAACATCAAAAAATGTAGTGATAAAATATTAATTTATTCCGGTTGTTAAGACAATTTTTTGTGATGTTTGTCTGTAGTAGTCAGAGGGCTGTCATTTTTATTTTACTTATTCCTTGCCTTGCTTGCTTTACTTTATGTTAGTACACCATTTAACACTGTGTTTTAAATGAATATGCTTTGTGAATAAACTCAGAATGTCTCAGTGCTATGTATAGCAGCAGCGCAAGCAGCACTCACAGTAGATACCATTAAAATTTTAAAATAGTGTATCACCAGGCGCCCTCATTATACAGGCATGGAATTATACATCTGGAAGCTTCTTTTGTGCTATAATCTACCTGCTGAGTCTGAGAACACGCTGTACAGCTCTGTTGTGGCTCTAAAGGGAAAGGTGGAGTGGGTGGATTTCCAGCAAACTGTTGCTGGATCATTGAGAGGTCTAGCAACACAAGGATGTGAAGATGTAAAGGAGCCTGTAAGACACTTGTCAGCACCTCAGTGTAATGTCTAACATTGAACACTAAATATGGCCTTCGGTTATGGAAATGTGTGGCAAAGAACTGGAGTGTGTCCTGTGGGAAAGAACCGGGAAGAGCAATGGAGAAACAAAGTAGATTGTGGAAGAATCAGATATATCGAGAGATTATAACCACTAAAAGCCCAGAATTTTTTAGACAATGTGGTAATGTAAACCTTGTGATAACATAATGTCACCTAAGTTTAATTATTATCATTAGTTTCTAAATAATTTTGTATGCTCTAAAAATGTCACAGGTTAATGCTCATTTACACAGTTTAAAGTTATGAGAGGTTAAATTAAAATTTTATTTGAATATTGTAAATTGTATAAATGTAAGTTGTGTTTTACTATGGTTTATTTTATCCTAGTTAATTACTTGGGGTGCAAATGACAAGTTTCATCTCGATGTGAAATTATATCACTTCAGAAGGCAATAATTGGTGTGATTTTTTTTTTTTTATTCAATATCACGAAGTCTGCTATGAAACGATTTTGATTTAGTTCAATTCAGGAGTAAGTGACTGGTATAAGACATCATGTGCTGATTTAAAACAAGCACATCCATAGTAAATCTTGAAAAGCAACTAATGATATTACAGTATGTGTGCTGTTTGATGTTTTCATTTAGGATCAATACTGTGGAGTCATTGATTGTTGAATCAATAATCCCCCAGTTTTCACCCTGTGACTAGTCTAAGGAACTACTTCTTCTTCTTTCAGCTTCTCCCAGTAACAAAACTTATTTGAATAATGTGTTTGAAAGAAATAAATATTAAGAGATATATGAGATTTTGTATTTAGGCCATATTGCTCAATTCTACATGTTGTACCTTTGGAAATGTACATGAATCCTTGCGAAATGCATCGTTTTAACACATTATGTGTTGCACCGTTTCTGTTTAGTTAGATGATGCAGATATGGTTGAGATGACAATACAGCTTACAGGATTTGACTGTGTGTGTTTGTGTGTGGGAGACACACTTTGTCCTTGGTTAGTCTCTAGATTGTATTAGTGGTAACTCCATAGTGTGTGTGTGATGATGTCAGTGTGCATTATGTAACAGTAGTACGGTGTGTGTTGTGTTGCTCTCCTGCCTCCTGAGCTCTGGGATCCTTGCCCTCTCTCAGAGAGGAAAACACTGCTCTCATGTTGAAGGTCACGGACATGTGACTTTCATTATGTAACCTCTCTAACCTGCTCTGCTGTGCTCTTCTCCGTCACTCGTTCCATCTTTATTGTGTGGACACCCCCATACAATCCATTCACTTCAATAATTAACAGATAATAATCCTACAGTTACACCTAACCCCAAGATTAACCTTGCTAAAAGCAAATCTTTCAGTTTTTCACATAAAACCTGCAACTTTTTTATAATATATTTTTTCCTTTTATGAGAACTGATCCTTGCGTATAAAACATGTCCTCGAAAAGTGATGAAAATCTGACAAACCTCATGTTTTCCCGTCCTCACAACCACCAAAAAAACTGCCCACACGCATACACACACGTGATCCCGTGCTTTCTAAAAGTATCTTAGCAGACGTGTCCTAGTTCACTTCGCTGAGTGAGTAGAGGTTTTTCTACGCCGCATTAGATGTAGAGTGAATCCAGTGTTGGAATACACCCAAACCATTTCAAACGAATTCAGTCTAAGTAGCAACGACGTCTTCCCTGAAGGAAGAGCAAACCGAAGGAAGAGCATATTGCAAAAATTCTGTTTTCCAAAGGAAATTCCTATTTTATTCCTCCCATGACCCCTTTTCCATTGGTAAAGATTAAAGAGAATCTTGCTTCAGTCCAACTTTAATCATCTTCATATTAAAATAGAAGGTTTTTTGTCCATTCTCGTTAACACGCATCAAATAATTACAGAGACTATGACCATACAGGGGGACGATATAAATGGGACAAATACAGGAAAGAGGCAGGCATTGGGTGGCATTTCTCAGACCATAGGATGTATCCTTATTCTTCGTTACCAGTCGGTTAAATCATTGTGTATTCAACCATAATACACTTGACCTTTCCAGCAACGTGCCCGGTTTACTCAGCCATATGCTGCAAATCTACTCTGTTTAAATAGTGAATATGATTCTGTGCACTAGAAACCGTCAGATAAATTAGTGTCAATATTATCAAACGATAAGCTCATAAATACAAATAAATTGGTATTAGTTTAATTTGATAATTGTAAATAAAAGTCAATTTGTTTCTTTGAGTTGGTGCCAAGTTCAAAAAATGGGGACGTTACATCAAGAAGGGTGCATGGTGTAAATCTCAAGTGCCAAACCAATATGCAGACAACAAAGATTGGCTGTGGGGACCTCTAACGAGAACAGCTGAAAGAAGAAGATGAAAAGACATAGCACTGTGCAGTATGAAATAATATTGGATGACGTTGTTTACAGCCATTTTTTCTCATGGTTTGAATGACTTTGTTTGCAGTCGCCACCACAGCGCCACATGGATGTAGGCACAGAGACAACTATGGCATTATATTTGTTCCTTAATTCTGTTTTCAGATCTGCCTGCTCTCACTCTCAGAGCTATGGAACGCCAAAGGTGCCATATTTCGCCTTAAATCCTACTAGAGCGCTGTAAAAAAAAAAAAAAAACTCCACACATTTTTGTGTTTTCATACATTTGATTATTTAAAGTTAGTTTGACTTTTCATGAAATAAAACACACACACACACACACACATATAAATATATATATATATATATATATATACACACACCAGTCAAAAGTCTGGACACACCTTCCCATTCAATGTTTTATTCTTTATTATCATGACTATTTACACTGTAGATTCTCACTGAAGGCATGACTATTTACATTGTAGATTCTCACTGAAGGCACTATGAATGAACACATATGGAATGCATTAATAAACAAAAAAGTTTATATCTTAGATTCTTGAAAATAACCACCCATTAGCTTTGATGTTTAACTGCTTGCTTAGCATTCTCGATGAGCTTCATAGGTAGTCACCTGAAATAGTTTTCCAACAATCTTGAAGAGTTCCCATAGAGATGCTAAGCTGGCTCCCAGTAGCCCTTGCCCCTTTCACTCTGCGGTCCATCTCATCCCAAACCATCTCGATTGGGTTTGGTCAGGGGACTGTGGAGGCCAGGCCATCTGGCGCAGCACTCCATCACTCTCCTTCTTGGTCAAATAGCCCTTACACAGTTCATTCATAGTTTGATGCCTTTAGTGAGAATCTACAATGTAAATAATAATGAAAATAAAAGAAAAGCATATATATATATATATATAATATAAACGTGTATATATATATATATACACACACCTTTAAATATGTATAATAATTTAGTCACAGTTCAATATTTCGTATTTCTGGGAATTTTTAGCAAATGTATGTATGTTTTTACATGGATTTTTGGATTTCATTATTATTTTATTGTTCACTGAGATTAAGATCGTTTGGTGTATCGTTTCATATCTTCCTGACTTTTACTTGATTGCAATTTTGACAGCTGATTAGAAACCTCTGGTTGGAGCAAGACATTTGTGGAGCATTTGAGTTCCGAAATCGCAAACAACCCAGCAAACTGCCACGAACAGCATGCAGTCTCGGTGCATCTCTGCACTGGAGCGTTAATATGCTTAAGCAGCAGGAAATTTCTCTCAGGTGTCTCCAGCCTCGTTTGTGACTTAGCTGCACGACGTTGCTGTCTGCCTCATGTACAGTGCCAGAAGCCAAGTGATTCATTTCGGTCCCAAGTCGTGTTTACACTCAGCCTCGTCTTCTGTCAGCAGTGTAACAAGGGATATTTTGAACGGGTTTGTAATGATATTTGGCACTCGACACGTTACAGCAGAAGAGGAAGCTTTGATCCTGGCTTTCATGTGAGATTATGAAATTGTATCCTTCAGCAAACCGTTTACTCAAGACCATTGCTGAATGTGATTGATATTAATCATTATTTTTGTGGTACTAGTAAACATTATTAAGAGCACATACAATGAGATTTTAAAATCTAAATTGGAATTTTCTGCTGTAAGCTAAAGTCATTCAATCGCATCGCAACACTTCAAGAATTTGCTTCAGAAAGGATAAACCTGAATATTTCTTTAACATCTTTATACACACTTCCACAGCACGCTAGCAATGATTAGATGCAAATATGATTAGCATTCGAGCACTGCTGCAGCACTAATGAAATGGTCTCATAAATAAAGTGATTCGATTTCTGTGTCCAGGTTATATTGAGCAAGAGTCTTCAGACGGTGAGGCTTAACGTCTATCCCTCTAACTCTGATCAGTTATTTTCATTCAGATAAAGTCTGACAATGTACAACCAATTGGCTTTTATTCCTGAATGTTCCTTTTTTAAAAATCTAAATTAACATGTACACCCTTGAGAGAATTTGGGGTGTTTTTCTACACCTTTGTTTTTAGGCTTATTCTAGTGTGTGTTAGTAGAAGTTCATGTTGTGTTTAGGCCGTCCTGCACTACTCAGATTTGTTATTTTGAACCAATTCGGCCTATAAAATGAGCTGCTTTTGGCCTTTCTGGGAGAGAACTATATTTCCCAACATCCCCCGTGTCTTGGAGCCATGTCACTTCAAAACGAGGGACACACGTTCCGGAATAAATGCTGGAAATCTCAATAAATGGCTGTATTGTAAGTAGAATGTATGTGTTCACATCGCGAAAAATGCTATTTATGTTTTTACACGTTTGTGTGAACCACAAGCGAAGCATGCTCAAGCGAGTGGAAAGAATTCAACGAAGCTTTGATTCTAGAAAAATTGCCTCAACCATTTTTTGTAGTCAAATTATTCGAATTATTCTAATAATCGTTTCAGCTCTAGATGAGTGGGAAATTTCCGGAATTATTTAATTCAGCTGCTAAATTCTCCTTTATGACGTGTCTTTGTGGATTGTTTTACACAGTGAGCTCGAATCAGAGCAGCGCTACCCATGCGCACCCGGAGTGCCGTGGCGGGGGCAGCGAAGCCAGCCTGCTGGTGTCCCCTCTGGTGGTGGCTGGCATCGTCATCGGCCTGGTGCTCTTCCTGTCCTGCGTCACCATCATCGTGGGCAGCCTGCGCAAGGACAGTCGCCTGCGCAACCCTCACCTGAGCGCCAGCTACGGTGGGTGCTCCCTGGGAGAGTCTGGAAAGTCTGGGGGGGTGGATCCTGAAAGGCTAAAAGTTTGTAAGTAAAAGAAATTAGGCGAGCTGGTAGCGTAATGGATAGGGAGTTGGCTCATGATCAGAAGGTCGCCAGTTTAATTTCCGGACTGGTAAAGGTACCACTGGGGTACAAATGAGCAAGGTAACATCCCCAATCTACTAAAAGCTGTCCACTGCTCTTTCACAGATAGGTCAAATGCAGAGGTTGGGGGCAGTTGGTAGTGTAACGGTCAGGGAGTTGGCCATGTGATTGGAAGTTCGCCAGTTTAAGTCCTGGACTGGTAAAAGTACCACTGAGGTATTAATGACCAAGGTACCGCCCCCAAGCACTGCTCTACCGCCGGCGCTTAAAAAACGCATTAAACACTGTAACAAAGTTGAATTGGAATGTTTTGAGCTTAACCAAGAAATTGTGACAAAATTATCAATCACCATGACTTAATTTTTATTTTTTAAGTAGGCTATTCAAGTATTTCCGTGTTAAAAATTATAACTTTAAAGAGAATTGTTCAGAGACTGACCAATAAATTGGTTTGACAATATTATTGGCCAATATCAGTTCATTTTAGATAAACGAGTGGTTAATTAAATGGGACTGCTTAGACTATGACCAATAAATCGGTGTGGCAGTATTATCCATCATTCATTCTTTTAATCTTTCATTTCAAATTTTTAAAACAAAATAATCTCCTCACCTCCAGGAAGTATTGCAGCATAAAAAATTCTAACAAAGTTGAGTATCTGCTTGGAGGCGACTGATAAATCGGTGTGACAGTATTATCAACTATGTGAGTTAATTTGAAATAAATGAGTGTTAGAGTTTAAAATAACAACAGACAGAATACCTGTTGATGTGCTACAATAAAGAGGTGGTTCAAGGTCAGTTCTTTTTCTCTCCACAGCTCCAGACGGTTTCTCATATGGCGGCTCTATCGGAGAGCTACGGTCCACCTGCATCGAGGAGTTCCCGCCTGTATTTGATTACGACTCCTACACGGAGACACTTTCCCAGGTCAACGTCATGTACCCAGACTCGCCTCCACGGTAAACCTCCTCTCTTTGTATTTCTGGATGTCTGCATCAAATACTGGATGATGGATGGAGTACTTCACCTAGACTGAGGTCAATGTGTGTAGACATATACAGTATATATACACAATTCATCGCTTTCGTCCATTTTTGGTCTTTTTTTTTTTTCATTGAACAGTGGTCAGTCTTCACATTAGCCTGACCATTTTAGAAATATTTAAGCATTGAAAAGTGTTGAAAATGTCTTGTTCTTATATTTATTTACAGTGTTCATATATTTAGAATATACATCGTTTCTCAATTTCCTGAAAATCTGGACATAAATGTTTTCAGCCCGACAGCTACGAATTGCATTATAATAATATAATAAAAATGGTTTTGTAAGGAGAGTTTTTCTGTGAAGATTGATCCTCATAAAAAAAATATAATTTTATAGAGAAGCTCAATTTTGTAAACTGAGCTGAAGTCTAACTGTAGATGGTTTTTACATCTACTACATCTACTGTATATGATGTATCAGTACATTATGCATGTCAGTGGAAGTCCCTCACAGAGAGAGCTTGGCAAGTCTGAGTGTGTGTGTGTGTTCATGTATTTATCGCATTGTGGGGACCTTTTTGTCCCCTAAAATCACTTTTATCTGTTTTTGGGTTTTGTGGGGACATTTGAGAGGTCCCCATGAGGAAAAATGACTTTATAGAAAATGTGCTTGTTTTATTTGAGAAACTAAAAGAGGTAAAAGATGTGCTTTTGGTTACTGAGGTTAAGGTTAAGGATAGGATTAGGTGTAGGTGTAAAATTATATGCATCTAGTCATTATGGGAGTCTATGGAAGGACCTCACAAAGATAGTAATACAAGACTGTGTGTGTGTGTGTGTGTGAGAGAGAGACGGCAGGACGGTTGTGATAATGAGACCAATCGGGTGTGAGGGTAATTGAGGGTAAAAGAGAGAGGTGTGTGTGTGGATGACAGCTGAGGGTGTGAACTTTTTATCTGTAGTAAGATGACATTATCTGGATCCTTGACGCTGCTGTAACAGATTCCTTCAGAAGTTCGCAGTTCTGTAAGATTCGCTGCTGCGTTACACTGCCGAAGAGGAGGTAGAGAAATGGGCTCGGCTAAATGTATTTCTGAGTTCTCATACCTTATCAGCTGCACACACTCACTCCAAGAGAGCCAGAGACATCAGTGACCAGCCAGAGAGAGAGAAAGAGATGGAGTAGAGAGGGGGAATGGGAGGGAGGACAGAAAAGATTGAGAGAAAGAGAGTAAGAGATAGCATGAGAAGAAAAGACGAGACAGGAGAGAGAAAGCTGTAGAAAGAGAGTGTGTTGCTGGAAAGAGAGAAAGATAGTATGGAGGAAATACACAAAGAAAGACTAGACAGGAGGGACAGAGATAGAAAAAGAGAAGAGGACGGAAAGGGAGAGAGACAGAAAAGATCACAACAGAACAGAAATTTGTGACTTGGTAGTGAAGGCCCTTTTTTGTGTCATGACAGCTTCAGTAAGTTGTGTTTATTTGCATGAAATTATAGAAAACCGCCCAGTTATGATGTGTACATGTTTATAAAGAAGACTGTAGCCTGTACACATAAGAATTGGACGTTTTCTATAATTTCATGCAAAGTATGAAAACTATGTTACATCATCACATAAATTAATGTAGCATTTTTATTATAAAATGGGCAGGTAGAGGTGTAATGGTAGGGTGTTCGCCCCAGGTCGCAAGTTCGAATCCAGGACCGGGAAAGTTATCACTGAGGTACTCATGTGCAAGGTACCATCCCCAAGCACTGCTCCCCAGACGCTGCCCAAGTTAGCTGCCCACTGCTCCTTCACGGATGGGTCAAATGCAGAGGTCACTTAATAATAATAATAATAATAAAGAAACTGAACATTACAAGAGTTATGAAGAAGAGAGATATGAAGGAGAGTGATAGAAAAGGGCAAAAGAGAGAGTGCTGCTCTCAGAGACAGAAGGAGATGGAGAGAGAGAGTTTTTGTGGTCAGTTCTTAGTGTTTACTCCAGCTGGCCCTCGGGGGACATGGGGTCTGGACAGAAGTCTATTTTTAGGCCTGCTCAGGGTAGGCCTGTTGTCATGGCTTTGGTATTTTTAGAACACTTAAGAGAGAATGAAAGACAGTGAGAGAGGTAGAGAGAGAGAGGATGAGAGCAAATCTGGTGTGATAGCAGGTCAGGTAAATTCAACCAGAGGGAAGAGGAGCGCTAGAAAAAAATGTCAAACCATCTAAGCAAATACTGAAAATAAAATCTCCAGCCCCTGTTTTACAGCCAGATGTTATCTCTCATTATGGGTCAGGAGCAAGCATTTTTTTTCCTGTTTTTCCTCAACTTACCCTTTTGCCATCCTGCAGCGGTGCTGTGTTCATTAGGGCTCCCCTGCCTCGTCTGATCTCGTTTCAAGCTCTCTAACGAGCCTGAGAGGCTGAGAAATGCCACGGCGCTGCGCTCAAACGGCCCCGCTTCCATTGATCTAAATGGCAGCTCATCTAATTGGCATCTTCAATAATTCATCCCCATCCCACCCCCGCCGTTTAGTTCGCCCGCCTCCCCCGTGCCCGCAGGGGCTGGGCAAACCCAGTGGCGGTCCGGGAAAAGGCTTCACCCCCAGCTGGAGTTTATTTCACCCCAAAGCCACTGCTCCATCATGCTGGAGCTTCCTGATTTACTTTCACTAAGCATGGAGAGGGACTCAGTGTCTGTTTTAGGTTCTGAAACCCAGTATTAAACATTTATGGCATTTACATTTACGGCATTTAGCAGACACTCTTATTCAGATCAACTTCCATTTTTCTAATTTCCGGGATAGTGTTCCTGAGAGCAACTTCGGGTTAAGGGTCTTGCTCAGGGACCCCCTGGTGGTAGTGCTAGGATTCAAACCCTCAACATCTTGGTCCACAGGCGAGTGTCCGAACCACTAGACAGGGGCAGTTGGTATCGTAACGGTTATGGTGTTTGCCTCGTGATTGGAAGGTCGCCGACTCGAATCCAAGGACCGGTAAAGTTATCACTGAGGTACTCATGAGCAAGGTACCATCCCCAAGCACTGCTCTCCGGGCGCTGTCTTTGTTAGCTGCCCACTGCCCCTTCACAGATGCTTTCACTTTGGGCTTCCCTCTTTACGCCGCCCCACATGTTTCTGTCCAGTGGTTGAACCACCTTAGCGCACATGTGGTTTTGTTTACAAATTCTGGGACACTTGCAAGGCCTACAATGTGAAAGCGAACCACACCAAAAAATATATATATATATTTGGTCCAGACCAAAGCAAGTGAACGATCATAAGCTTTTAGCACAGCTTCAGTGCTTCATTGACACAGCGATTGAACCCCAGACATGTCTTGACTGATGAACTTCACTTGAAATAAATGGAAAATCCATGTAAATTTGATTTTGCACTGAACCATCCAGCATTAATCAAGTCAGTGTGTCTCTCTGAATCATCAGTATTTTTGGCATGTGTATGTGTAGCTCACTCACCAGTCTGAATATTATTCAGTTCTCAAGTGTTTATCTTGCAAATAGAGTGCAAAGTCCTGAATAAAAATCATTAAGCCAGAACGGACTGTTTACTCCTCACCGATTTAAAGGGGCATGGAACCATTTTTGCATTGTTCAGTACTATAATAAAACATGAGTAGTATGTGTTACGCATTTAAGGACTTTTTCAGCTAGTTTAATGTTTTTCAGCTGGTACATTTGATATGTTTTCAGTTGAGATGTTTCATGGCCTCTTAAAGACGTGTTTTGTACAGTTGACCAGCATAAAACCAGCAAATTATTATCATGCACCAGATTAAAGTCTGTGCCAGTGTCATTCTTGTGAGGGATCTTTTTTCTCCTCAGAGTTAATAAGTCTAAATACTGCTCATAATAAATTTCTTTCTTTTACATTGGATATTACAGAGCAGAAATATTGCAAACAACAGTGTCAGGTTGCTCTTTTTTAAAGTCCTCCCTCCATTCAGGAGTCCTTAGCCTGATTAATGTGCCTTACGTTTGCTCCAGTACCACATTAAGCATTTTTACAGACATTATATCTATTTATCATGGACTATCTGCCAGAGCCGGGTGATTCTCAAAATTGCATAACAAATTATGTGAGCATTTGCCTGTGTACGTGTGTGTCAGTGTCTGTGTGTGTGTGTGGGGCCGGCCATGGGGTGGTATTGGGTCATCACTTTTGCCCTTCACGGTTTGTTTGCCAGAGTGCTTGGGTTATTTACATTTCTTTGACACGTCCATTAGGCGAGCCGGGCCTCCTCGCGCAGCTCTGCGTCTGGGCCTTTGAATGGTGTGAAATTACCTGCCTCCAGAGCAGGTGGCACCTGAAGCGTGCAGCCCTGTCCTCTTAAGCTGCAAATTATGAATAATATGGAATATTACCGCAGCTTCGCAGCCGTGGGGTTTACTGAATAGTGTGTAATTCTGCTAGGGGTGGGGGTGGGGGTGGTGGTTGGTAGGGGTGAAGGTCCAGCCAGAATTATTTGGGCCAGCCACATTTAGAACCAGAGGAAGGGAAAGATGATCGAGAAGGAGGAATTTCTTAGCATTTTTATCATATGGGTTCCGCCATAAAATGGCAAATGTTATTGCAGGGTGTGTGAAAATAAAGGGAATAAACTTTTACACATTTATGAGACACATTTATTACACAACTCAGAGCCAGCAAACACATGACACACACCACAGGGTGACACACAACAGAGTAGTGTGTGTGTTGATGTGCTTGTATGATCCCAATCTCAGCATGTAGAAAAGCCTGTGTGGTCTAGCTCCTATACAACCTTGTACTTCAATGCCAGCACACACACACACGGTGTTGGCACTGAAGTACTAGGTTGTATAGGAGCTAGACCACACAGGCTCTTCTACATGCTGCGCTCCAATAACTATGCACAAACACACGTTCCTTTTCTTTCCAAACTTTCTTTTTCACTGTTCCTTTTTCTTTATTTTTATATGCATTTAAGACTGAGTAATTTGAAATGCACACCACTGCCTTAGTAGACCTACACTGTGTGTGTGTGTATGTGTCTGTGTATGTGTGAGAGACTCTGGGCAGGGCTTCCATGGCCACAGATGGCCGAGGGGAACTCGGGCCATGTATGTAAGCAGAGCACCTGTGGAGCGTGAAGTGATGCTTCCGCATTAACGCACACCGAGCTGGGCATTTCTCACACACATTCACATACACACATACCTTCCAACTTTACCACAAACACACCAACTTCACATTCACACCCCACACATCCCCCTGCGTTCATTGATACACTGATCAGCCATAACATTATAACCACCTTCCTAGTCTTCAGCATGTCTGCAGTTACGCAGTTACCCATAACAATCTGTGATGCACTGTGTGTTCTGACTCTTTTCTATTCAAACCAGCGGTAATATTTTCAGTAATTTGACCTACACTAGATTTTCTGTGGGATTGAGCAACAGGAGCCAGCCCTCACCTCCTACATGTGCAACAGTTTTGGTAGCTTCGGACCAGTGCAGAGTGTGAACATCATACAAGACCTGTTCTGATCCAGTCAGATCCTGTCATCTGTTCATTTTAATGCGGCCAAAACATCAAATTTAAGAATGTTATGGCTGATCGGTGTATATTCACAAGCATACATGCACTTACCTTTAAAACTATTAGCTTTAAAAATACCAGTTTATAACCTAAGTCCTTACTTTGCACCTCTTAATTAGATACATTCTAATGGGCATTTCAGGCTAAAGCAACCCCCTTTTGTGTCATAAACACAAAACATGGCACGATACCACTTTTTATGTCTGATACCGATACTGATATTGTAACTTTGGATATCTGCCGATACGATATGATACAGTCTCTGAGTCTTTTTAAAACAGGATTTATTAAAATAACATCTCAACAATGATTTGTTTAAACACAGTTCTCTAATTTTGTGATGGTCCCTATTCCTGCGCCATTAAAACCATCAGGAACACAGAGATTGCAAGTAAGAGCTAGTGTTGTTAAGGAATTTAAACTGTATGATCATGTGATTTGCTTTAGGGGTTGTAGTGTGTTGCGTTGCTTGTTCTGCTCATTGTCATATCAATATGTAGGTACTAGCGCAGATGTCAAACAATAAACCAGCTTTACCACAGTGCCCATGCAGAACCAGTTGTGTGCACGCATTTAAACTGTTAAGCCCACAACTCCCCCAAAACAACCACTTAACCCTAACCCTAAACTTAACCTCTTTAACTAAAAGTAAATTTTTACTCTTTTTACTGTTCCATGAATTAATTTTCCCTTAAAGGACCTCTGTTACAGCTGTGCAATTAATCGAAATTGACATTAACAGCCTCTAATCCTGCCCATTTCAGTTATTTTGATTATTTTTCAATATTTTTTTGATTATTACTAAACTGTACTGTTGTCTTAAAAATATACTACTGTGTGTTATGTCAAATGACTCTGCCCTATCCAGTCTGCCACTTCATCTGTATGTGTCAATTATTTTAAAATTAAAAGTATAACATATACAGTACATCTTTTACTAGACAAAAAAATCCAGGTTTAATACTTGAGCATACTTACTCTACAAACCTTGTCAGTGAGCTACGGGTGCAAAAATACAGGTTAAAAAACAAAATAATTAAATAATTGTTCATTAATCATAATCAAGGTAAAATGTTAGATTAGTCGTGAGATTGATTTCAGCCCTAGTCTGTCCCCACATACAAAATGTCCTCACAAAGCCAAAAATAACAGGTACACACACACAAACACATATAAGCACTCACGCATACACCTGCAAGTGTTGCTACTTCAAGTCATTGATCAAAACAGTCATTGCTTATTAATAAGACACTGTGGGGCGACTTGAGAAACAGCAGTGATCATTCATACTGATTACACACAACACAGATCACAGAGCTGCGCCAGTGTGTGTGAGTGTGTGTGTGTTTGTGAACGAGTGTGATTTAGAGGGATGCAGGTGTGTGTCTGAGGTAGAAAGCCAGAGAGAGAGATGTGATCAAACATAGGCTGCTGCTCATCCTGTTGTTTTTGAGGAAATGTGCCAAGAGGAAGAGGAACCGATGTGAATGTACATATCTCTACAGCATCAGAAAAATATGTGTATAGTATATGCGAATGATTGAGTAGAACATCAAGGCATCCAGTCTGCTTTCGGCTTGTTCGTGTACACATTAATAAACGCAGACAGTGTGCAGAATAAAGCTGTAGGCTGATCTGAGCTCTGTTTACACACTGCACAGTAGCTAAAATTACCAGCAATAATCAGGTTATAGCAGTAATTTGATTGACGTTTTTACGCACAGGGGTCAGGTTACACAGAAGCCCATCTTTATATCGTTGCTGTCGGGTGGAAACCTCCCAAGTCCATTTTGGTCACTTCTATTTTAGAAATATTTAACCAATGAAAAGTGTTGAAAACGGCTTACGCATATATTTATATACAATGTTCATATATTTAGAATGTACATAGTTTTTTCAAGTTCATTAAAAATAAACGTTTTGGACATAAAAGGTTTCTGCCCGACAGCGACGATATAGAACTAGTGAAGTCGAGTTTCACTTTTAGGGGAAATGGCTGAAATGAAACGTCTAACAGGGGTTGACCAATTTTGTTTGTTCACGATGGGTACCAATTGCTACAAATCAAGGAGATTGAGAACTGTTATTTTGAGCCTATAGATGTCCCTAAAAATGAAAATTGGGGTGAAATTAAGAATAACATACTTCAACGCAAAATTTAATTTACATGACTTTCAGTTATGATGGGCTAAGCTCTCGACCTCTAAAAAATCAGATGACATGCCCCTAGACCACGTAAAGCAGGGGTAGGCAATTCCAGTGACAATAATTTTAACGAAATTATATGTTTAAACACAGTTGTGTAATTTTGTGGCGGCCCCTAATCCTGCGGCACTAAAACCATCAGGAGCACAGGGACTGCGAGCGAGAGCCGGTGTTGTTAAGGAAATTAAACAGTATTATTGCGTGATTTGCTTTTGGGGTTGTAGTGTGTTGTGTGTTGCATTGGGCTCATCACATCAATTTGTAGGAATTAATGCTTTTCAGCAGTACCACTTCTCATGCATAACCAACTGAAACCAATTGTAAGTGCTCAGATTTACAGATCAGCTCCATAGATCAGCCACAGATACCCAATCCAGCTTTTTGAGTCATCAGACCGATATCCGATCCACGTATTTGGATCGATGCCATCTCGATCTTGTAGAATCGCTGTAGCATTCCAGTGCGCATTCAAAGACGTTTAAGCTAAACAGCTGTTGATTAAAATGTTGATGAACTCTGAAAATGAATAATTAGTCTTTGCAGTCTCAATAAAGTTAGCGTTCACAATAAAATGAAGGCGCTATATACAGTATATTACCACAACACAAGGTCACGACTGTCCAGACGATGGCTCAGAGGGCACATTTTGAGTTGTCATACCAGTGAATCTAGGCTTTCTTGTAAAGATTACGGACAGTGCAGTGATTTCAGACTGACTTGATAAAGCACTTTCTCAGCTGCAGTAACCTGTGTCCAAGGTGCTTCAAAATCCCATAAAAAATTGATCATAAAAGTAAAGGAGCACTTTCTTTGTGTGATCAATTTTTTATTGGTCCAGACAAGAACATACCCATGTCTGTCTTGCTCTCAACTGCTAGAAATACATCATAGAAAAAAATTGAGAGAGACTGCTCTGCTTAACTGCTCTTTATTTGACTAAATACTGACAAATCGGGGCAAAGTTAATGGTTTTTGTCAATAAAAATAAGTTGCAACCTCATCCTGTATTCTTTTACGCCTTAGTATATGTATGTTCAGCATCTTATTGTCTTCCCGCCCGACACCTTTAACTCCTTTATCTGTATGGATTTTTTACTATATACTATATAGCTAAACATCTCATTTACATTGTTGCGCATACTGTGATAAGGAAAGAGCACAATGTACCGACGCTGAAGGCTCACAGATGTTTATTGTAAAGAAGTTTTACCTTAGTGATGAATGCATTGCAATTCGTCACCTTTGTATTTTGTGACAAAACTTTGGATTTGCGGTGAAAAGTAAATGTTTTATCCCGAATCAAATGATCAAAATCATGAAATGTCTTTGATCATCCAAACAGCATCCAGCCACTCGTTCAGGCACTTTAGACTGTATTAAATCCACCATCATCCATGTCCACTCTCTTTTTATAGCAAGACAAAATAGCACATGCAGGACTCAAAATTTTCATCGTTTTAATGGTCACGAACCAGCATTCACCAGTGGCTGTGTAAAAGCTACAGGCCGTCGTCATCATCAGCTCTAGCAAACAGGTTTTATCTGGATTGCATTAAAAGTCTTCGCCAACACAGAGGCGGGTGCAGGGGCATCGCTGCTATTAGCCATGCATGAGTGTGTGTGTGTGTGTGTGTGTGTGTGGGCAGATGGTGTTTCAGTAAACAGTTAATGACTGAAGGAGACTCTTAGTAGCCCTCAGGCTGAAGAGCAGCTTCACTACTGCAAGATTTCACTGCTGCCGCGAATGCCAACACCACTGTTAGAACACACACACACAGACATGCAGCACATCATATTCACAACATCATTCTACCTGATGGTGTAAATTCTACAAGGGGACGGTACCTTGATCATAAGTACCTCAGTGGTATATTTACTAGTGTGGGATTTGAACCGGAGGCTTTCCGATCACGTTGCAAACGCCCTAACCGTTACACTACCAACTGCCCCACATGTTACACTTTTTTTGCGTTTGCATGACATTCTGTAAAAAAAGGTCTGTTTACACATACCCGAATATTTTTATAAACAGATTTTTTTATACGTTTGGGCCTTTCATTTATGTCTCCACACAATCCAGCGTTTTGAAAAACTTCTCTAAAAATATATGCGTTTGAGGTGGCTAAAACTCTGTATATGTGTAAACAAAAGGCCCAAACGTATTAAAAATCTGCATACGTGTAAACAGCCCCTTAATCCTTAATGGGGTGGTAGTTGGTAAAGTTTGAGGGTTGGCCCCCGTGACCGGAGGGGTTTCTGGTTCACGTCCCGCATCGTTAAAGGTATCACTGAGGTACTCTTGAGCACTGAACACTTGGCAGTGCCAAAAAGCTGCCTGCTGCTACTTTATGGATGGGTCAAATGCAGAGCTCACATTTCAGCGTTGTGCACTGTGTGCTGTGCTGCAGTGTGTTCACAATCACAAATAATCACTCACTTTAATTAAGTCACTCTACATAGGAGCATGCAGTAAATGGGAATGTAAACTAAAGATGAAGAAGATGAGAGGTTGTGATTTTCGACTAATGGCCCAGCCCTAGCTACTGCAGTAATGCTTTAATGCTCTCACTGAAGTAACAACTTCAAGTCAAGTTGCAAGTCATGGATATTTTATTGCAGTTTTGTGAATGCAAAACATAAGGACAGCATTCATTTCTAACTGTTATATTTGATTCTCAGAATTGTACGGCTTTGATTTGTTTTTGCGAAACCACCTTTAAAAAGGCCCCTGTTGCTGATTTTTGAAATACTCTGCCCTCTAGTGGCCAAACTACGATAAAGGTCATTCAATAAAGTTTGTGAACCTTTCTGGGGTGTAATTCTCAAAAGCATAGTTGCTAACTTCGTTATGTTGTAACTACGTTAGTGCACTATGTTAGTTGCTAATGTACACTGTTAGTTGTTAGCACGAAATGCAGCCCTGGACGGGCAGCATGATGATGAAGTGGGTAGCAGTCCCAGTTGCTGGTTCTCCCTCAAGCTTCTCCAGTTTCTTCCTAAACCTTCTTGTTTAGTTGAATGGTGTGTCAAAATGTTTAGTAAATGAGTGATTATTCTTCACTGTGAACATAGCACAGCACCACAACCAAATCTGATTTCTGCATTTGACCCATCTGTGAAGGATCACTGGGCAGCTTTTTGGCAGTGCTTTGATTTGTTTTGTTGAGAGTTTGTACTTTTTAAAAAGGCCATATTCCCTTTTTTCCCTTTGTCCAGCTATGACGAGTGTGTAAGTCCAGGCGCGACGCAGATCTACGTCCCGACAGACGACCCTCCTCCCTACTCCCTCACCGACCCGTGCCCCCCAGGGGCCACCGCTCTCACCCCTTCCGAATCGGAGGAGCTTCCAGCCGGCGCTTCTTGGCTTTCAGTAAGCAGCGCTTCCCACTTTCCAATCAGACTGCAGGACATGAGAGTTCAAACCATCGCCTCCATTTCTCTGTCCCCGCTCCCCATGGAGGAGGCGCCCCCCTACGAGGCGGTGGTGGGGGTGCAGAACCACCAGCCCCTTCCGATGATGCCCATGGACCTGCTAAAACACGCAGGAGGGGAGCAGAGCAGCTCCCAGCAACCCACACAGCACCGAGTCGTTTAGGAACTGGAATCTGAGAAACTTTTCATCCGAAAGTTTTTGCTCCTATAAACTCAGAGACTCGACAGCGAACGATTTTGAGCAACTCCACCATGTCCACACTTATACCTCTCACGTTCACCCAACCCTGGGAACCGGGACTCCACACTGGTACTGGTACCGGTACTGGTACTCTGGCTTCCAAGGGTGCTGCCGCTCCACACCCAACTTAGCGTGCCACGGTTTGGGGGGAATTTTTACACCACCGCCGAATCTCATGTTTTGTGTGTTTATATGTAGTCATTTCTCCTGTCTACTTACACGGTTTCTGTAAAAGCTTGTTTCAGAGTAACTAGCTGCACCCAAAAGTTAATGTGCGTGGAAACACGTCCCTGTCTAAATATTTTAAAGATGACCAGTTTTTTGTACTATCTTCAGCACCTTTGGTCTCTTTCAAATGATGCTTGTTTCATGAAAAGAGAATTTGTCCTGTCAAATTTGGCTTTATGGTTAAAAGCTTTTAACTGGGCAAAGTAAAATTCAGAAAGAAAGTTAGGTAAAATAGTCAAATAGCTGCTGGGTTAACTCACTACTACGATAACTGGAACATAACCAATTTTGATAATTGGACCTAATAATGATATATGGACCAACATTATTATTTTTTATTTAAAACAAAACATAAACAAAGATTTTCCTGTTTTTGTGTCACCAAGATCATGACACAATGTATTTAAAAAAAATAAACTAATTTTATTTTCATAAATATTACTTTATACAAAACGTATGACAAGATATACATCAGTCAACAGTGTAGTTGCATTGCACCCTGTAGTGGACAAACTACCCAATGACAACTCCCTTTACATGGTTGAGATATATAACTTAATATTTTATAAATTATCGGTTTATTGTTTTTTAGAAGTCAAATGGTTTTTTGAACAAAAGTAAAATGTTTAAAAAGACAAGAAAGTCAGCATTGAAGTGTACTGCACAAAGTTTACATTGCCAACACTCAAAACATCTTTCCCTTTCCTTATTCTCATTTATCAGCCATTATGCAACACAAACTTATTTATCGGCAGTTAGCTCATATCAGCCAACAATACTTATATGAACAATTTATTGTTCTGTCTCTAATGATTGAAATGTTTTTGGGAAATGTATGTCAAGGTCATGCAAGGTTTAGCTGGTTAACTCAGTTCATCATAAACAAATGTTTTGTTCTCAAATCCAGTACAGTTTAATAGATTACTATGTGGGTTTGATCTCATCTGGATGTCCCCAATATGATGTTGAAACTGTAATTATCATTTGAGAGGAGTATCCTGTATGTTTTATTTGTCAGTTCTGTTTTTCATCATGGATGCCATAGTAATTGGTCTTTCTTGATCAACTGGACTTTTTTGTTACCTGAAAGAAAGAAAAACTTTTGTTATGATGATTTTTCTAAGTTTTTTTCAGTGATCAAAATACTTGCTTAGTCTTGATCCTAATGTAGAGGAATTAGATGCACCATGCAAAGCCCTGAAAGGGCTGCGATCTTTAGTATTAGCGAAGACTGTTCCTTTTTATATTTGTTACCTTCTTCTGTTGATTTGTGTTCAGTTCACTGTGAATTTTTTTGCTGTTTTTCTCCAGGTTATTGATGAAATGATGAGACTGTCGTTGTTTTAATTGTTTTGTGAAACTTTGGCTGTTTCTTTGTAGATGCACCTCCTTGAGGGGGAACTACAAGTATGAGAAAAGGGAGCCACCTTCCACTGAAATGAGCAAATAAGTTAAAAGAAGGGCTTTGGCAGACACATTTTTAAAAACCACTTAACCAAAGGTTATCTAAGATTGAAGGAGCACTCCACCCAAAAAACGTTAGTACAACTAACAATGAATGGAAGTCAGATAACATTCATCGCTTTTGTTAATGGTTATTAAAGTGTTTAGGCGGATTTTCTCAACATATTACTGGATGTAAGGATTGATATTACTGATGGATTTGCTTTACTTTTCTATGAGACCGCTTTAATATTTGAAGCAATTAATGCCATAATGATGGCTGTCCTAAGACACGTATATACTTCCAAAATGGCATTTTTTACCCCACATTTGTTTTGTCTGTTGGCCCTGGTCGGTATTTCTCACAGTCCAGAGGTTTTCACTCATAAGTATTTATGGGAAATCAATAATCCGTGTTATGACTGTTTCTGGATCTCCATGCTCTTAAATTCCATGATTTTGGTTTTCATTTTTCTATATACAGTACTGTCCAAAAGTCTTGAGCCATCCCTCTTTTCTTGGAATTTTGCTAGGAAAACAAGACAATAGTTTTACTGTGATTGATGTGCAAAGATGCATGTTAATACTATTCCTCAAGACTGCATTAAAAACACAAGAAAATCTAGCTCTTTGGAAGAAAAACGAAGAAATTAGGTGATTCCAGACTTTTGCTCATCACTGTATTTTTGGTCTGTAAGCCTAATATTTTTAACCGAAGGCCATGATCTGAAATCTGTTATAAAAGAATTATCAAGAAGTTGCATGGATGGATTTATGGATTTCACGATCCTATCAGAGGTGAACCTTACTATTAAATACTCTAAATACACATATGTATTAGACCAATGATCCATCAGAAATGAAATATAAACTAGATGCATGGATGGCTTTATTGCCAGGTAAAAGTTGAATTCCTATTAGAGGTGAACCCTAAATGAGGCACTACTGTCCTACTGAGATAAAATCTTATGTGTTTAGAGAGTTATGTGTTCTAAAACGTATGTTGTGACTTTCATCAGTTTATGTATTGTTTTCTCTTCACCATATCTAAACGTCCTAGCTGAAGGTTCCTGATGTAGCGTATTATGTGCAAACGTTTCTAGAACAATCTGTATTATAACTTGACTGGTTTAATCACCTGTGCAAATACTAATTTGTCCAAAGTGAAATGAAGCTGTTTCTACACAGTACCTTTACATTAGAGGTAAACCTTAGCTGCTGCAACACCAAAACCCGTTTTAGCCGAGGCCTGTAGTCGCGTCCACCATCACCACCACACCGTAGCAAACTGTGTGTGTTAAAACGGTAAAAAACGAGTGTTCATGTTAAGTGGAACTTAATCTGCCTTGAAATTGTGCTCCACTGTCTCACGGCACTCGAATCACAGCTCATCTCCTCTTTCTCTCTCTCTCTGTCTGTAGCACTTGGGATTCCGAGCCTGGTTTGCAATGTTTTGAAGTGTTAAACGTGTTAAGTGTCTCTCTGTTCACAACGCCGTGTGCCACCGTCTGAAGTGATAAGTTAACTGCAGATCTGATGTTTTGTATTAGAGCTTTTATTCCTTTCCTACTGTTTATTCTGGACAATAAAATATATGATTTCTACTGGGTAAAGAAGGGTCTTTGCATACTTATCACTAAACATTTTTATTTCAATTGCTGAATTGATAAGTTGTACTCTTGTTACAGATTTTCTTAAATATAAGAATTATTAATAACATCACTTTCAAGATTGAGGCTTTTTTTGTCACATGTTTTACAAATTACAACATATAGTGAAATGCAGCCCAATTCCTTCCTAAAACTGTGCAAATTACAACAGAAATTAAAAAATGTTACAAGAAATTAAATCTAAAAATGTAAATGGAAATTGTGATCCTTAAATAGACCTAAATATTATAAACAGTAACTATATGTTATAAGAAGATTTGCTCTATTTCTATTTCTGTATTTTACATATAAATTTTATTCTCATTCTTTAGGTTTTTAGTTTATTATAAAATTCTTAACATGTAAACTTTCTAAATTAATTTTTTTATTTGCTCAGGGTACATTTCACATGTTGTACTTGTATAACTATATATGTGACAAATAAAGAAGCTTGAATCTCTACATAAGCATTTGTTGCCTAATTAACATAAAAACAAGTAGATCATAAATGGCAGGTGGGTGACATCACTGTAAAACCTGATGAGGTTAGTTCAACTGAGGAAAATATCATGTATACTGCTCTCACATTTACAAAGTTTCTTATTTAAAAAGTGAGTCGCTACAATTAACTTGTTTTACATCACATCTACCTGAAACGAAATGTAAGAATGTAACTACACTAATCTACTGAGGTTTTACTTCAAAAAATCAATTTTGAGTTCAGTCATGAGATTTACTGGCCTCAATTTTGGTGGGTATTAAGTAATATTAACTTACTTTGATTAAAATGTGCTGTTAGGTTTTACATGTGTTAGGTTATTTCCAAGTTCACATTCACTACAGATACTCCAAAGTATCCACATATTTTCAACATTAAATCCACTAGCATGTACTCTTGTGTCTGTGCACTAACAGCTGACATTTCCCTGACAGGGTTTAAGGTGCGTAATTTAGCTGGCTGTAACTTAGTTTGATGACAGTTGGTTTAAGTCTAGCTTTACATACTGACGAACAGTCGTTGACTACAAAGCACTATTTTTCAACAGTTTCAACTACAAACGACTTAGTGACCATGAATAAGAATGAATCGAGTTTCCACTTCGCACATTTTCCACTTCCCGGCGTCTCCGCTATTTTCACTCGATTTCCGTCCAGCAGAGAATTTTGGGGAGCTGTTTGGGAATTCTGCGTACTCAAGCTCTAAATGTCGCCCAAAGTCCCTCGATCGTAACACTAGACATTTCGTCCTGATGTCGTCTTCACCTCTGCTGGAGCCTGTGGAAAGTTCAGACAGAACAGAATAAAACAGAACAGATGGCCTGAGCCCAGCGTTCTGTTAGATAATTAGCCTCGATGGCCAGAGCAGGATTCTCATTACAGCCAGACAGCGAAAATCTCACTTCATACAGCAGCCACAAAAGGTGTAAAAAAGCGCATCGCTGTGGGTTATTTCCACTAAGAATATGAGGATTGATCTCATTTAACACAACACATTTTACTTAGGATTATTTAGGACATTTATTTCTGTAAAGTTTTCCATTATAAATCTGTTCATTTGCTTTGAATATTTAGGACATAAATTATTATTATTATTATTATTATTATTATTATTATTATTATTATTATTATTATTATTATTATTATTATTATCTTATTATTATTATCTTTACATTGTAAATATCGGGACCCACAACGTTAACTTGTAAATATACCATTAGAAATGTTTTCTACATTTTCGTTCTTTATTTTCACATCTGAAAGTGTACATATTTTATGTTTTTGACCATCCTTTTTGAACGTTAAAACGGTAAATGATGGATTTAAACCAGCAGAGTATCACAAGTAACCTCAAAAAATTTACTTTTGATTGTGTTTATTGAACATGCAGTTGATTCGTGTATGATTATAACTGTGTCGTTGTAGAACGTTTAAGTCCTTAACATTCCCATGCTTATGGCGTCATCAGGTGGCCTTTTCCCACCTTCCTATTGCAGCGCATTTAATAATAACGATAGTAACAATTCCTCCCCGCTAGAGGTCAATTTCTTTCTCTAAAATGCCTCTTCATTTGAGACAGGAACCATAACAATGTCGTCAAGCCGGTTTCACGGGATTTCATCTCCCCAACATATTTATTTGTAACCTCGACAGATATGCTCGAATAATTCATCTGTAGACGGAGACGGGTTTTTAGAGCTCCTGGCGGCGTTAAGATTTGCGTAAAAAGAGTCCGGAAACTGCGCCATTCGGATGAAACTAATAGGCGGCTTCTTCTAAACGAGTTCCGTCTGATTTTTTAAATATATATTTAGTTTTATATTGATTTACTTTTTATGAATATTTCATATGAAAGTATACAAGGCCTCGCAAGGAGACAGCTTAATTCACATTAGAAGAAAAAGAAGAAAACAGGGGTGTCACAACGATGTTCCACTTCTTGTAAAAAAAAAAATCATAATAATCATAACAAATTCTTGACAATATAGAGGCCACCACAACACCCAAAAACGAGTAATATCTTTTACTAACGCGGTCTTTCTGCACTAACTGATTTGCGTGTCGTGTGTGTTTGATGTTAATCTCGTCTTGTCGTTGATCTCCGCATGGCAGATCACTACCTGCCACCTGAGTTTCGCTTTCGTCTGGACAAAACGCTGTTTGCTCTCGAGCCACACATGAGGACATCATGACCAACAGCGAGGACGACAGGACGATTATAACGCGTCTCGATGCTTTACACCTCTATTTGGCGCTGCACCTGAGCGCCGGAGCCGAGGACGGACAGGTGAAACGCGCGGCCAGGTGTGTGTTGCCCGAAGCCGAGCCAACGCCTTCCCTTTACAGCACCGCGCTGGAGTGGGTGTTACACACGCACACACACTCGCAGCTTGTACAGACTCGCTACCACCTGCGGAAAGCCGCCGAGCCGCTGGAGATCATCTGCCTTAACCTGCTGCTCTATCCGTGGAGGAAAGAGATCCGGACCTTAAAGGTAAACTTGGTTTTGTGTGTATTTTAACTCGTTTAACTGATCAGCGTTTAGTTCCCTGTCGCTTCCATTACACTTCCTATTTCGGTCGGTGTGCTCGCGGACTGAGTAGCGTAACTTCAACTTAAAAACAGAATTACTCACTATTATGAGTGTTGATCCTAGAGCCTTTAGACTGTAACAATTAAATAATAATTATTTATAACCGTAACACTCCTCCTGTGGGGCCCACGAATGCATATTTCCAAGCCCCAAGCGACGCCTCTTCCTTATGCCTCCTGTTTTTGGTTTTTAGAACTGCTATTCCTAAACATTTTATACACTATGAGAAATCAACCAACTTATAAAAACCAAAGCCTCGATAACTGGGTTAGAAAAATCCAAAAAATGCAGGTATATTGGTCTGAATTATTTACAGAACGCTAACATAAACAACAGGTTTCTGGCCCTAAATTTGCCCTTATATTCCTTAATTTCCTAGATAACCTCACAAAATGCTGTTTAAACTTATTTTCATGAATAGTTATTTGAACAAAATTTCAAATCTGTATTAGTTTTGATAAATAGGTGTTAGAACTTATATCTCTAAACTATTAGACATATACACTATTAGAAATGGAGCCTGCCGGTTTAGATAACTGCTAGGAAACGGACAAATGTGGGTATATTGGTCGGAATAGTTTGATACAGAACGCTTAAACATAAACAGGCTTGTTCCCTAAATTAGCTATTTAATATTGTCATTTCCCCAGATAACTTCTAATGTAAGACTGTTTAAATGTATTTTCATAAGTAGTTTTAGTTTTGATCAATTAAGTCATAGGTATAAAAACATTGAATGGAGCTGAAGCCTGAAATGACAACACCAACAGTAGTAGTTATTCATCTTTTACTCATTTAATTATATTATTAAATTTATATTATATTATATTATAATATTATTTAATCCAAGATAACATCACTTAATGCCTTTTAAGCTTATTTTAAATTGTTCTTTGAACAAAAGTTATGTATTAGCTTTGATAAATTAAGTCTAAAATCCCAATAAATGAAGTTATAGCCAGCAGTGACAACACTTACAGTAGTGAAGGATTCATCTTTTTATTGTCATTTAATTATTCAGTAACTGTTTTCTAAACTTTTATAAACCAAACTGGTTTCAATTTGCCCCTTACATTAAGTCATTTCCAAGATAACATCACATAATGCCTTTTAAACTTATTTTCATAAATAGTACTCTGAACAAAAGTTCAAATATGTATTAGTTTTGATAAATTAAGTCAGTTTAAAATCCCAATAAATTAAGTTACAGCAGCAAAAAGAATGTGATATTTTATTGATCTAAATGTAAGTGTGATGTCTTTATATGTTAAGCACACATGGTTACTGATGCTTCTTCTCAAATAAATTTTTCAGAAGTTTACGGGCCAGTTTGTTTACTACATTCAGCCAGTATTACCAAGCCAAACCATTAAGAGCATCCTCCAGAGCATTGGCTACAGCCATGAAACCGACACAGAGTACAAGCTGTCAGACAACGCCGACCCAGAGACGGCCAAGATCATGGGCTTTGAGCTTTTCCTGGCCAGGTTGGAGTGTGAGCACCTGCTGGAGGTTACGGCTCAGAAGTCTCACGTTGAATGTATGGAAATCATCCGCAAGAGAGCTGCTCCGCTCAACCCTCCCAACCCCAGCTCCAACCTCAAACACAGCGTGAACGTTACCGAACCCGAAACCACAAAGTTGGAGGAGTTGGACGAGTCACAGCTTAATGGTGATTCCTTGACGTCTCAGGACAACGAGTCGCTTCAGAGTCTCAGACCCTCAGAGCTGCTGGACGTCCACGAGGCCCAAAACACAATCTCAGAAGAGAGAAAGCCTCCTAGCCCTTACCTGAGTGATGACCGGTCCATTCTGGAGATGAAGGATAAATATCCAGACTTGGCCTTCCGTCAGAAGCCAATTTTCAAAAAGCCTCAGCGAACGCCAGCGTCTCCTAAAATTAAAGACTGGGCGTGCCGAGAACCTGCTGACATCCATTTCCAGGCGGTCAGCACCGACCTGAGCGGGCCCCAGTCCATTGCATTCCATGCCGAATCCACCGCTCCTCCTCATCGAAATCTGCACATCCCAGCAAGTGTGGCGGCGCCGTGGCCCACAGAGGACAAGCAGACCCTCATGCTTCGCGTAGAATCTGTCTTAAAACCGGGTTTCATGCAAGAGGTGTTCTCCGACGAAGGCTTGGTGACAGAACTAACCGAGAAGATGGGCAAACTCCAGACACAGGACCGAGACGAACCCCTTAAATACCCCGTCGAGGAGACTGCACAGTGTCCGGGTTGCCAGGACTACATCGCCATCTCGCCCCGAGAGTTGACCCCCCCGCCGGTGGTGGTGAAAAGCCCCTCTCAGCAAATCGGCTGCGACCTAACCGGGTGTGGAGGATGTGCAAGTACGACTCCCAACCTCACGCAAGACGACCCCACCAAAGAGCCGCCTCAATCCTTCTACATCCCCAACTGCCTGAGCGGTTGCAGCCCGACGCTGGCGGCACCCACGACAACGGATCTGGACCACACCTGCAGTGAGGGCCCGGGTGCCGGCCAGCAGCTTCACCGGAATCCCACCCAGCAACCCGAAGACGAGCTTGATCAAACGTATGTCATGTTGTAAAGGTCTACATTTTTGGAGTGAAGATTTTTCGGTGCACTTCTCCATTGATGATGCTAAGGAGACAAGTGAGGAAAAAGCGAAGAGCGGGTTTTACGTGCATACGAGAAAGTGACTTATTCAAGAGTGGGTGTGTCACAGAGTGATTTTCATGTGCGCACAAGAAGTTCTCACCAGTATTCACGTATATCGTGAGCAAAGTGTGAATTTATTCTGAGCATGCGCTACTTTCTCGTAGGCAAGTTAAACTTTCATTTTCCTCATTTGTCTTTTAGGGGTGTAGTAGCAGAGTTTATAATTTAACAGATATTTCTAACTACTAATCACTTTGATGTATCTAAATGGTACAGCGACATGAAACCCCTGAGTTTAAGTCAGGCGGTAATGGCATGTAGCAACAACTTGCTAAGTTTTTAGTTGAAGTACTTTCACGATTATTGGATTTGATTTTTTTAATTGAAAATGATTTGGCACAGCTTTTAAAATTGACACTTCACAAAATTCACACCCCTTTTTGATGGGGGGAAAAGTTTATTTGCAATAGTATTTATGACATGATGTTGAGATGGCATCTACGGCGCTAGTCCTGCACCATGAGGCTGGAGTTATGTGTTCGCTGTCTAGTATAATATAATTTGGTCTTAACCTTTGTCTGGCTGTGTTGTTTAGAAGAGCTAGCCGAGGTCCTTCTTGGTGGCACAGGACTTGTGGTTTTTGTTTACTTTTCCCCTCTCATTTGTTTTACTCAGGTGAAGGATTGTTTTGTACTGCTCATTTGAGGGGGTTATGCTTCTGTGCCTTATTTGATAAACCAGAACTTTGCACTTGCACATTGTTTTGCATATAGAGTTTTTGTGACTATATAAAACAATGTCAGTATGTATTAGATTAGACAAGTAGCGTCTGGAACGCCAGACCGTGTTGATTTATGTAGATCAGTAATATTGAGTATTAATTTATTGTCACCTTGCAGCAGTTGCCTTTAGCTGAGAAGTATCTTTGACATATTACTCATGTCACCTCTATCGATGGCTTATTCCATAAATATCTACTTAAAAAGAAAACGTGCAGAAAGTATCCATATGCCTTTAACAATTTATTAAAATAACATTTATGATGAATAGTGAGTAAAGTGACCTTTAGCTGTTGTCAGTAAGGGTTGGTCCATACAAGTGCCATTCCAAATAGGAATTGTCCCTTTTTACACACCAAAATAAAAACAATTTTACAAAACTGGATTCCTCTGTAAGGTCTTTCTTGTTTTCACAGTCTAAATCTGGCATTAGTTACATTTGGAAGATATCAATACCTGAAAAACAGTGCTAAAGGAGGCTATGGAATGATGTCAGGAGCAGTACCTTTTTACATCACTTTACATAAACATGGGCCAAATCAAACCATCTTGCATCAGTGTAAACTAATTTCATGGAAAATAAATATATACAACAATGTAAATATTATCTTATTATAACATTCATTTTTACCCCCTGATCCTAGTCCCAAATTTGTATAATGTAGGAGGACATTTCACTTAAATACTTCCAGTGCAAAAAAGTTCTGGCATAAGTTGCCTGGCTAACTTGTAGAATCTCCTGATTTTCAAACAGAAATCAAGAATTCTCAAGTTTCTAAAACAAAAGTTAAACTTTACTCTTCAGTGATTCTAAACTTGTCAAATTATTTGGCTAAGAAATGTTGCTTTCTGGAAAAGGCTCCTGGAGTAGCAGTTTACTCAACAAAAACCAGTGTGTGTTAGAGGTACAGCTTCCCCGCTCAGACTTTTCTCGTCCAGATGTAGACTCATGCCTGATACGGCATCAGAATCCTCTCCCTGTTCTCTTCATAGTGATGCAGCATCTTCTGGAGGTCGTGATCAGCCGGAATGACCTGCACAAACGGATCCTGACTTGTTCATATTCATACATTTTATTTACATTAATTAGGTATCAAGCCGATCACAAAATGTGGCAACTTACAAGCACCGGAGCAGGGACTTTAAAGGTGGTCTGGTTTATCAACCAATCTTCATACAGTTTATGAATAGCTTCCAGGTATTCCTAAGAGACATTTAAAATTAAAAGTGTGAGTGATTATTTGTCCTTGTGAACACAGCACACAGTGCACCACAACAAAATGTGACCTTTGAGCATTGCTTATGAGTATCTCAGTGGTACCTTTACCAGTGCTGGGATTCGAACCGGCAACCTTCCGATCACGGGGCAAACACCCTAACTGTTACACTACCAGCCGCCCCAAAAATTCAACTATAGTTTCAAACTACTTTTTGTGCTCCAAGCAGTTCATCGAGTAGTAAAAGCACTCAGTATAAAGGGCAATGATGCATTATGGTGCTGATGTATCAAGTCTCACCATGGGAATAACCTTCTCTTCTTCTCTGCATCTCTGCTTCAGACGCTCATAGCACGTCTGTGGTGTAGTCTGCAAGTACACTTGTGAATGAAAGAACAAATAATTGATATGAATAAATAAATTACAGCCATTGTTGAGAACAGATGTGCTTGTATTGGCACGGCAATTTACCCTAAAAGCCTCCACAATGTCTAATTTATTTTTACGGATTCGTATCTATAATAATAGCTGATTTATGACAAAAAAAACATGGAGTGATCATACATTTAAATACTTTATTGCAATTTTGTTATTTTTACCGTTTACAAAAAAACTAAAAAAAACAAGATTATTTTATAAATGAATTTAAAAATTATGAGGACTTAAATAACTATCTATAAACATTAGGGCAAACATTTCTTTGTTAAATTTATTATTGGCCAATACTGTATATTCAGTACTCCGTTTAAAGGTCTTGAGCCACCCACAGGGTGAGAACCAGGGGTGGGGGGAAACCCAGCCTACACACATGAGACAGGCATCTGGGGATTTGTCAAAGATCAGATTATGCCTCACAATTAGAGTGTAGATCTAGAAAGTGAAAGATTATTTGTCATTGTGAACAAACCAGTGGACAGCTCACATGGGCAGCGCTCAGGGAGCAGTGCTTTGGGACAGTACCTTGCTCATGAGTACCTCAGTGGTAACTTTACCGGTCTGGGATTTGGATAGGTCATATATCTAAAACGTATGTGTATATTTGAGAATAAAAAGAGTACATAACTGAACAAACTGACATTTGGATTAAATATTTAGAGTATGGACCCTCCTTTCAGTTCTTATATAGTTTGTATATATGAATGTAAATGAAATAATAAATATAGTGCAAAATACATGTAAACACAATTCCTCAAGACTCCTTTAAAAGCACAAGACAGTCTAAAAAGAATGAAGAAATGTGGAATGACTCAACCCTTTAAAAATGCACAGGTCTTGTATATTTATCAGTTTTTTTAAATCCTCAAAATTTTGATAATATAGTTCTCAAAAATCATTCTTTCATTTAAATAAATTTCATGTGTTGCTACGTAGTTATCTTGCCAGTAAGCTAGTTACAGACCTCAACACAAAAACTGCACTCTAAACTTAATTCTGCCAAATACGTATTTTAGAACCGTATGAATTAATTTTAAAAAAAGAATTTAAATGGTTTGTTACTTACCTATCAGGTCCACGGAAATAGCAATGTTCTTGACGATCCACTCGAACCACTCACTCAAAACGGCATAATCCACCTCAGGCATTTTCCCACTATCAAACAAACAAAGTGGACGATCCAGACAAACTGGATCTTGCATCAAACGTCATCTTTCTGACTTTAATACTATGAAACGTAAGATTACCTTTTGTAAAGATTCTCCACAAATATGTACTTTGCACTGTATATGGACCGCTCTATCATCCTCACAGGGGCTGACTGGTGGAGAGAAACACACACACACACAAGTTCTAAACCCTATATCAGCTGTAAATTTTGACTCTGAAATCGCTGCAGTAGAAACCCGCTGAAACGAGACACTCACAGCGTTTAATAGGTGTCTTTCCAACATGGTGAGCTGGACATACGTCTGCAGGGTGAGACCCCATCTCGCTGGGTCCTGGTACATCAAAGCCTTCAGTGTGAAAATGGGGAAAAAAAAACATTTAATATATACAGCTATATTCCCCAAACAAGGTTAATAGTTCCTTTTGATATGATCTCGAGAAACTAAGAACATTCAACATATGCCCTGAGGAGGAACTTACCAGTGGGTTGTGGCCTTGCACATTTCTCCATTTCGATATAGGTTCCGTCAGCACCTGTAAGAGAACATCTGGTTGTCTTAAGAAAAGGAAGTTTCTATTTTTAATACCAGCAAAGATCATTACTGGACTGGTAACACACCACATGTAATTCAGTTCTTCCACAATATCCTAACAAAGAAAAGATCCCAACCTTTAAAATCTACTTTAATCACACATGACATATTTTGATATGACCCTCAACAAATCATTTTTGGCTCCAACAAATAAAACAATGTTTTTTAAAGAATCACTCCAACATCTGAGTTTTGGTTTCAGTTCACTTTAAAAACAGACATCCAATGCAAAATCAAGAGCTGAAGGCTACTGCTTTCAGGTTAAGGAACTTACCTCAATGTTGCTGGTTTTTCTGAAGTGCTCCAGACATGTTGTCTTGCCACTTGCAATGTTGCCCTCAATCCAAATCTGTAAATAAAGAATGTCAACACTCAGTACCTCACATAACTTCCCAAGTGGAATGTGATGGCTTGCATATTAAATATATCGGAACAACTCACCACTGACGTTTTCTCCTCGCCATTTCGGACAAGTTTTCCTTGAGAGGGAGACAACATAATGAGACAAGCTCACCTTAGACTCAACTTCCTTCAGAGGTCTACAGAAGCAAGAGATGTGATTACAGGATTAGTAAACAGCCCAGCGCAAACCAAGCAAATTAGAATAAGTGAACGTTTGAATAAGTCTTGATTAGAAAAGTCTGAGTCTGTTTCACTGAAGAACATGAACATGGTCTCAGACTTTTCACACAGTCTCAGAAATATCAAATCTGAGCATATCAGAAAGTGGGTTAGTTGTAAGCAATTCATAGCCCAGGAGAGCAAAGTTGACCACAGTATAAGATTACCCATTGGAATAGGGCATGTTAATTAAGGGAAAAAGAACAGCAGCTTTACAACACAGAGAAAAGAAAGGAAATAAGGTAAAATAAAGTATTGCAAAATGCAGTGTCCTTCAAAAGCATAATTTTCACTCCCTTTTTTGTTATTCTGATGACAACATTAATAATAAAAACCTGTTTGACAAGCATGCAAAATAAAACCAACTCAGAATTTCTACCACGCTGTGTGTGTGTGCGCGTGTGTGTGTGTGTGTGTGTGTGTGTGTGTACAGCAACATTTTCATTTCAAGTGAAATGAAACCTACTCTATATTTTGTGTCTGGAAATAATATTGTGATGACTTATTGTAATAATGTCTCATCAAGTGATAAGACAAATGACATTTTAACATTTGTGTGTAATTTAGATTCAAATTTCTTTATTCGCCATGTGAATTTAAAGTTAATATTTGCAAGCAAGTCAGTGTGTGAGTACACTATGTATAAATATGCATTTTATGACTCCAGGATTTGTTCATTACAGGTAATTAACTCTAATGAACTGCCAACAGTTATCTTTATCTGGCAATCACACTATTTTAGGATATATTTTCTCCTTATTTTTATATTACATAATTATATCTTAATTCAACTGCTTAATATTTAATTATTAACTTTACTGAAAATATATATTACTAAACCAGATTTCACCACATTTTGGACTTGTACAGTCTGTATGTCTGTACAATAATTTTAAATCGTTTTACTAAACACGATGTGAAACAGACCCAGAGTTAGTTTCGTTTTAATGGAAACGTATAACATGCTGTATGAGCAGAGATTCAGGAGGTAAAAGAAGCAGCGCTGCTGAACAAGAATCCAAATTTCTGGTTAAAAATACGCGGAATGTTGAACACGGTAATGTTAAAATTATCATTACATCTGTTCATCACACACGAGTCTTACCTGAGATGCTCTTATAATGGAACCTGCGAACTGGAGTCCGACTCGAAATGTGCCTCGTAAACGCTGAAATCGAGCATAAAGTAAGTTCTACCGAGCGAGAATTTGGGACCTTAACGTGTGAAACAACTCGATAAACCCGGTTCCAAAAAGCGTTGATCATCTCGCCGTCGCGGCCTCACAGCCCTCCTCTTCATTCGCGATACACGGCGGAAATGATGTAAAGCATTTTCCGGGTTGTAACCGCTTTCGTCACGTTTTGGTCGTAACCAGGCAACTGTTAGCATGCAGCTAATATATCAGCGAATTGCTAAGATATTTATCTCACGTAAGAACGAAAAGCTGAATTCAACGTAATTTTGAAAGGGCAGTTACTATTCATAAGTGCAAACGCCATAAAACACAACTTTGTGAAGACTTTTGTATATATATACATATATATCCTGAATAAAGTTGTATTGACTCTTGTTGTAGATGTATCTTTATATTTCATTTATCGTTGTCACTGATCCATATTTACTTTTTAGTGCCTAAATTTGGAATAAGAGGTAGTGCTTCGTCTACACCTTCCTGTTATGAAATTACAATCACACAGTATATTTTTAAGGACAGGTGGACAACTTAAATTTTATACAAGTCACTAATTTGTTTTCATAACTTTCACCACACCAAAGGCACACTGGTGTTTGCATTAGCAGACATCCCACGTCTCCCGGAGGTTCCGGAAGTCTCCCGCATATTGAGAGCGTCTCCCTGATGCCCGCAAATTGAATAAAATATCCCGGAAACTAGAGCAAGCAAACAAGAGCCTGCACGCGCCCGAGAGAAGCGCGCGCACGACGGAATGAGCGAGGGAGAGAACGTGCGCATGCGTGGAGCGCGGCGTGTGTCCCTGTTCATGTAGCTCGTGCTGGAACTGAGTAAATTACAGGGTGAACCAGGTAACCTGTATTTAGATAAAGCAAAAGGGGCCTTTATACGCTCACGCGCTCGCTGGATTGAAGAAGGAGAGAAAAATACCACATATTTTTTATCTTTAGAAACAGGCAATTTAAAAAGACAATAACTAAATTGGAAATGCATGGATTGATTTCTGAAAATAAAAGCCAAATTGAAAAAGAAATACATATACTTTCTACTCCAACTTGTATATGTCTAATTACTCTGATGTAACCTGCTCTTCTTTTTTGAATACGGTAAGGGAGTAGGCCTATAGTAAAGTCCTTGATGCAGAATTTAAACAACTTATGGAAGAGCAGGTTAATATTGAGGAATTAGATAAGGCTGTTTTGAGAATGTCCTCTGGAAAGTCGCCTGGCTTAGATGGGTTAACAACTGAATGTTATAGATTCTTTTGGAATGATATTAGAAAGATGTTGTATAAAGCGTTTTTAGAATGCATTTCAACAGGTAATCTCTCCAACACAATGAAACAAGGAATAATCACTCTAATTGCAAAACCTAACAAAGAGGTACAACGTTTGGATAACTGGAGACCTATCACTCTGCTATGTACCGACTACAAGAATTTAGCTCATGTTTTTGCTGATAGATTAAAGAGAGGACTGAAGGATATGATAGATGAAAATCAATCAGCCTTTGTTAAAGGGAGAAACATACATAATCATACTAGATTGATAATTGATTTGTTAGATTACATTGACAAGGATAGCTTGATTTTGTTCCTTGATTTCTATAAGGCATTTGATACAATTGAACATACCTTTTTGTTGAATGCTTTAAAGTTTTTGGGGTTTGGGGATAACTTTTGTGGGTTAATTAAGATGTTTTATAGTGATATTTATAGTTCAGAATCCAGGACTTACTTCCAGATTCAGGATCCAGCGAGGCATTCAACAAGGTTGTCCAATTTCCTCAAAATAATTTATTTTGACTGCTCAATTATTAGCTCTTCAAATCAATAACAATCCTGAGTTGCAGGGAATTAATATTTTTGATAGAGAATTCAAGATAAGCCAATTTACTGATGATACAGCATTGTTTTTGAAAAATGATCTCATGGTTGATAAAGCTATATGCTATAACATTATTCTCAAAGGCTTCAGGGTTAGGACTTAATCTCAAAAAATGTGAAATTCTTCCCATTCATAGTTGTATTCATAAAAGCATTTCATCAATCAGGGTTGAAAATGAAGTTAAATATTTGGGACTATTAACATCCAAAAATGCAATTAGAAGAGAAGAGGTTAACATCTCAGACCATTTAATAGATATGAGAAAGAGTCTCAGTCGCTGATTGACGAGGGACTTGACTATTTTCAGTAGAAGCTTGTTAACTAAAGCAGATGGCATTTCCAGGGTGGTGTATCCATGTCACTCTATGTTTATATCACAGAAAAATATAAAGAAAGCTAACTTAATTATTTTTCAGTGGAAAAACAATACATTACATTACATTCAAAGATCTCAGTTAGTTAAAAATTTGAGAAAGGTGGCATAAATGCATTGGACTTTGAAGCCATGATCGGGGCGCAATGGTTAAAAACTTTGATTATTCAACAGGATTCTATGTGGTTTCATATTCCTGGTTAAATTTTTAAGCACTTGGGTGGAATTGATTTTCTTGTGAGGTGTGACTTTGAAATTAGTAAGATCGCAGTTAAACTTTCTAATTTCCACAAACAAGTTCTTCACTTCTGGAGAATGATTTTCCAACATAACTTCTCCCCTCATGGGTCAATTCTGTGGAATAATAGGGCAATTTTGTTGGCAAGAAGTCAATATTTATTAAGAGTTGGTATGACAAAGGTATAATTTTTGTAAAGGGTCTTCTAGCCAGTCAGGGGAATCTATTGAATTTCACATCCTTTATTGTTAAATTTGATTTACATTGTTGCTATAAAGATTTTATGAAGATATGCAAAGCGATCCCTTTGGCATTGATCCAATTAATCAAAAACATCATTGTATATGCAAAAGTGACTGCTTCAATGCTTAGTTTAAAAGTGAATGACTGTAACTTACTTGACTTTAAATGCAGTAACAAGGTCCTTAATAGTGGTATGCAGCAAAAGATTTACTATGAATACAATAGAAATTCCTTCAAGAAACTTCCAAATGTAAATTGTGAAACCACATTGGCTTTTGTGTATTCTACATTTGTTAAATGGCCTGTTTCGACAAAAGAGAAGGAGACCCATTTTAAAATAATGAATGGAGTATATCCCGTATCTATGTTTCTTAAAAGAAGATTTAAATTTGAAGTTAACCTGTGTACCTTTTGTAAGTTGGAAGAGGAATCCCTGGAGCATCTGTTTTTTTCTTGCCAATATTCACAAGGTTTTTGGACGGACATTAGTGAATGGATAAATCTCAAACTTAATATTCCTTTTTTTGATGTTGGTGCTATCTTATTTTATGTGGAAAATTTGGATTCTACCTGTCTCTGATGCCATTAATATTGTTGTACTATTAGCCAAATACCACATTCATTGCAGTAAATGGAAGGGTATCAAGCCCTCTTTTCCCTGTTTTTTGAACGAATTTAAATTGTACTATTCTTCCTTAAGTAAATTGAAAAACTGGAAAAGCGCTAGCATCATCTCACATCAGATTAATAAAAACCTATTGTTTTAAGTTTCCTTTATGACTTTATACTTTTTTACTTTATACTTTTTTAGGTAGATTGCCCCCTAGCTTTTTCTTTTCTTTTCTTGGTAGTTTTTACGTCCTCCACGAGAGTTTGTATTGCTGTATATTGTTCTGTATTTAATGTTGTTAATAAAGTTTTTTTGAAAATTCACAAAAAAAGTAGCCCGTGTTAGACAAAGAGCATCCTGATTGGTTTACTTTGCAAAATAAGCCAATCAGATTTCAGAGTAAGGGTTGGGGCTGGAGGCGCGAGGGGTAGAGTTACGGTGGGGGACCTCCCTGAAATGAGTTTTTGCAGGTTGGGATGTCTGCATTAGCAGTCATATCAGCAATTTCATAGGTCAGAGTTACAACTATGTTGAAATATTTCACACCACATGTACTGCTTTGTCATTTCCTGAAACTGAGAAATGTACCAGGAAGGGAAGACTGACTGAATCGTTGACATGATGGAAGACAAACAGCCCACCAAAACTGTGGAGGTAGATCTGGCCTTTCTGAAGTCCAAAAGAGGTTTACTGAAAATATTAGAAATGGTAAGCAAACGTCAGCAGTCTCATCATGTCTTACTGAATAAGTGTTTATGGTATTTCTGGAGTAAATATCAGCAATATCTAGAAGCAAACTGCTGCAGAATGAACTGTCTTGTTTTTTCTCAACTTCCTGTTTTCTCTTTAGGGTGTAGTTTTTGTGGCGTTTGTGTGTTTTGCAGTGGCTTCGAGGCCTCCATACATCGCAGCCACATCTATGGAACTCCTCACCACCCTTGCTTTGATCTTACTGTACTTTCTGAAACTCAATAAGTTCATCACCTTCTTTTTCTGGCCTCTCATTGTGAGAATTTATTATGAGTTCTTTGTATAAGTTGGGTATTTTGCTAAAGTGTTCAGTGTAAAATTCAGTCAGTTTAAATGAAAATTGAAATATTGCCATAAATGTTTAACTGACTGAAGATGGTTTTGCATTGATAACTGTATTTACTTATTTGTTTTATTTTTATAGGATGTGTTCAACTCATTCTTTGCAGCAGTCTTCATATTTATTATCAGTGTGGTGGCTGTGTCTACTTACACAGGAAATGCCACTTTAGCTGGAGGAGTAAGTAATGAGCCACTTCTAAGAGAAATATCTTAGTCAGGCCTCTATTTTTAGGAAAGTCATATATGATTAATTCATTCACAATTTAGTGTCCAGCTACATAGATTCAGTGCAACAGCATGTAATGTTTATGCAATTAATTAAGATTGTTAGATAAACACTGCGTTGTTTTAAAATGAAATTGCAAACTTTAACTCTAAATTGAGTGCCAAAATCGCATTATGAAAAGAAAGAACAAAAAACTGTGTTTAACAGGGTTTGTGTTTGGTAGGTTATGGGATTCCTGGCTACAGGCTTATGGTGTGTAGATGGTTATCACCTATTCAAGAAAATCACTTTTAATCAGCGGAGGACAACCACAACATAGCAGACAAATAAGACGAGACTGCTGTAATTACCAACCAAATGTTGTGGCTTAGAGTGTCAAGTTTGTTGTTTGCTGTTTTTATTAGAAGCTGTATGCATGAATACTGTGTCTGTATAAGTGTTTATTATCAAGGTCAGACACCAAGATTGATCTGTCCCTGGGTGATAAAATATGCAGTGTCAAACTGTCACTCAGGCCTTATGCTACCAGCTTTTGGAGCTAATTTTAATTCTGCCAACCACACTGGCTGATCTCTGTGTATGATATTATGGTACATAAATAAACTTGCCTTGTCTATATAATGTTTACATATCATCACCCTCTTAAAATAATGGTCTACGTCATATTTTCAGGTTATCCTTAATAAAATGGCCAATGTCACACTCTTGACATAGGTCATTATACTACAGGGGTAGGATCAAATGATCTGTTGAACCGAGGATGTAGGCGATTTTACCAGAGCACAATGAAGAGCTGATTTAGGCAAGAAAATCATTAGTCCAAAAATGACATAGGCCATTATTTTAAGAATGTGACGATATGTCAGTTTTCTGTTTTTGTCCTTTATTTTGATGTGTGTTTATGTACTTTTATGTTACTGCAACAGGTCAAAATACGGATAATTGTAAAGCAAGTTCTTTGGGTTGACAGTTGGGGTGGTGGGGCTTGGTTAAGGTCTTCGTCCATTAAGGGCCTTTACTGGGCAATTTTTTTAATCGCAATTATCCGTGATCGGTGTTTTATCTGTGCTGTCATAATAAAAGTGTATACTTTATTATACTTTTATGCCAGGCAGGATTTGGAGCGTCTAAATGACAGTGTTCATTTGAGAGAGAGAGAGAGAGAGAGAGAGAGAGAGAGAGAGAGAGAGAGAGAGAGAGATCTGGACCTGGATCTGGACTCGACTCCAGGTCATTCCCTCTATGTCCAGCAGTGGGACTTTGTCTCGCCCACTTTTCTCTCTGCACAGTTAGAAGAGATGCAGATGTTTCTGTTCGTTTCCGCACTCTCATTGTTTCCGTTTCCACTCCGTACTCAACTATGCTGCTGGTAACTCTGTGCTTTTTCGCGCTCTCGTAGCAAAACACTTTAATAAAGCGGCGCAGCAGCAGCGGAAGTTACATTAGCGCTGTTATTTCAACAATGGGGGACGTGGAGGATCCCGAATCGACTCGATCCCGCCCAGCTCGGGTTTTCTCTCTTTTGATCACTAAAGAACTCATCTCCACTCGGAAAGGACAACTGTTGATCGGAGAAGTGGTAGGTCGTCGTTTAGGGCGATTTGTTAATCAAATGTAATGTTTTTGTTCCATTTAGTCGTTTAATAAACATATCTGCTTACTAAAGTCTGGGCCTGTTGCTTGAAGTTTGCAGACTGTGAAAATATATCCAAAAGAAATAGAAGTTTGCTTTTTAAAAAGCATGCAATTTATATTCTATTAGTTTTCATTATGGCTTATATGTGATTACACTGAATAAAAGATTACGTGAACGAACGAATGAATGAATGAGTGGAGAAATGGATGGATGGATGGATGGATTTGTGGATGAATAACCAGAGAGTCATCTGTTTTCAATGTAGGTCACACCATAGTGCTTTCCTAATTCAGATATTTTAGGACGCTAAAATGTCATTCCGTGTCCTGGAATTTTTATGTTTGTGTGAATGTCTTTTTATTTTTAGTTATTATTCTCCATGTAATTTCTTAAGAAGAAAAAGGTAATAGCTAAAGTAATATCTAACATATAACTGACTGATCATTCTTCTTCTTGCTTGTTTGATTGGTATGAAATAACTATAACCTTAAAAGTGTTAATTTAACTTTTTATTGAAGCGGGGCAGTAAATCACAGCAGTGTAAATATGCAGGAGTGGGAGGGCGTGTTCACATCCACACTGTTAAATGAATCAATCAGATATTATGACAATGGAAAAAAAACTCTTATTAGTTTGCATTGTTCTTAACATTGCAGCTACTACTTCTATAAAGTATATTGTTCTTTGTGCAGTTATTAACAGATAAATATAGTATGAATGTACAGACATACACAATCTTATTTCTGCAAATGTCATGTGTTGGCAGTCTTGTGATTAAGTCAGAGGTCTTGGTCTCTAAATACGGCAACATCATCCTAGCTTTATGGTTTGTGTGTAGGATTGTGTGAAAAACAAAGCTGTGTAACAATACATTCTTGCCTTTATATAACAAGGATACAAGTGGACGGTGTCTATTTACATTGCTATATACACATACCCAGTATACTGTATTGACGTACCCTATCTTTCATACTTTTGTCCTTGTCCAGGTGTCATCCTTCATAAGCTTTGTGTGTTTTTGTGCCTCGACTGCAGCTGCGTTCGTCACCGCCCCACTCATCTTCTTCCTTACCGCCCTCTTCCTCCTTTTCGCTTACTCCACCAAGTTTAATGAGAGATTTAAGGGCTTTCAGTGGCCTCTGATGGTAGGCACCAAAACATTCACAAAAAAGGAAAAGTCTTTCACGGTTATGAACATACAACTAAGATTTTTTAAAACCTGACACTTGTTTTTACAACAAAAACAGTTCTATTTCTGTTGCAAATATGAAGTTGTTTTTCATATTTAAGGTACATTTAACATTAAATAAGATCTGTTACAGAGCTGTTTGCTCAAAGCACATGGAATGAGAATGTTAGTTTTAATCAGTATTGGATTATAGTGAAGAATTTCATGGCAGCAGTTGTGCAGCCCTGCTGAGATTTCCAATTGTTATTTTTTGTTTCTTTAAGGATTTTTTGCGTTGTGTCAGTGCGTCTGTCATCTTCTTCATTATCTCCATAATTGCGGTGGCCAGTTATCCTGATGGATCTTCCAAAGCTGCTGGAGTAAGCAAATGTGATTCTAGAATACAACGTTGTCACACTCTGTGCATAAGCTTTGTCGCACACTTTAAAGATGCCATATGTAGTATTGTCTTTCAAAAATATAAAGAATCAAAGGTTTTATATTAGATAACATTAAATCTGTAATATTGCATGACATATTACGCTGATACATCATCACATGTGTTGATTCTCAAATGTGATACTTTATGTCTTACAGATTTTTGGCTTCATCGCCACCATTATTTTTGCTCTGGATTTCTATTTCATCTTTAACGAGCTGGCTGACTTCCTAAAGGCTGGCGGCTCCCGCGAAGAGCCTCAGAACACACAAGGTAATCCTCCATCTGAATACTAAGTATATGGAAGACCAGAGTAGCTTGGTTAGACTCCAGAAATTTTCAGCAGTTTAGCATCTTTTGTTATGTTCCCCAGCTAAAAACAAACAGCACTTTTATCCTTGTTCACATCAGTTCAACTTCCTTGTGTTGTATGTTTTCTGCTGTCTAATTATTACTGTCTTGTTTTTGTTCTAGATGCTGATTCAGATTCAGACTCAGACTAAAACTGGGATCATTTAAGGACCCCTGATGGGTGACCACAGAGCCTAAAGATGTGAGCCATGCAATCATATAATTGCTTTACAATCCCTTTTAAATGTTACAATCCAAAGACTTTCCAAGGGTTTTTTAATCCACAGTGATGTGCCTTTTTTAGAGTTTAGGAGCTGTTTTATGTGACTGTGGAAAAATGTTTGATTCTAAAATAGCAATACCTGTGAAAGTGTTCTTAATGTGGCTTTTATTCTACGAACAAGTTCTTTTTGAAATGTTTTATATGACATGTATTAGGGAGGATTTTTAACACATGAATGCTTTGAAAAATGATTCCATGTTGTAAAAATGCTTTCATAACTGCCCAGGGTTCATGTGCTTCCACTCACTGCACTAAATATGTAGTTTACATGAATTTTTAAGCTGACAAAAGGATGTCTGGTCACATCTGTCTGTCTACTGACCGTACATTTACCATGAACACAATTTTTAGTCTTTATTACTGCCATATTCATGGCAGTATTTCCACGTCTACATCACATCACATTTTTGGGAGTGATGTAGCTTCCATGTTAAAGTATTGTATCCACATTCGCATGAATATAGCATCTGTCCTCACTTTTCATGACACGTGCTGGTGTTTCTGTGAAGCACTGAAAAGCTTTTTTGCCTATTTGTACTGAAATGTGCATGACTGCAATAAATGTCCTCTATGAACCAGTGTCAGTACTGTTTCTTAAACACTGTACATCTCATATTAATGTAGTTATGCACTGCATATAACCAAAAAAATATATATATATCACACACCCCTGTTAAAATTCCCTCACATTATGACAGATTTGGAGGGCTTTTGCAAGTCAAGCTTTCAGTATATTGTAAGTACTTTTACATTTTAATCATGTATTAAAGGTGAAATAAAAGATCTGAAATACTTATCTTGGACTCATTTTTTACATCACAGAAACCAGACATTTTAATAGGGGTGTGTATTATTAATTTTGATTTTTTCTATTCACAAACAAGGTAAAAGTTGTTCTAGAACACGAGAAAAAGAATATGGTGTGCTTTGTATTCCTCTAAGATATTCTACAATTTTATGACATTTGTCTAACTTTTATTTGAAACATCACACCAAGTTCAGTTCTGATCTTATTTCAAATTAAAACCTTTTAATGACATTCAGCTCTTTTAACATTGTTAAATGACTGTCTATTGACTAAATCAGCCAGGAACAAACAAATTCATAAAGAATGAAACATATCGAAATATAACAGTGTCACACACAATCCATATTAATTTATTTGAGCAAGAGGTTACCATCACAAACTTCTGTAAAAGCATTTGTAAATCTACACACCATTCCATAAATACAAAAATACAGATCTGAGTACTGCCTAGTGGAGTATGACACTTATTAACCATTAAACACAGTTACTAAAAATCATCACAGTGTCCAATTCTTAAGTACCCATCGTGTATATCCTCACAAACATTATTAAGTGATGACTAAAACTGATACTCTAGAAAGGTTACCATAAGTTATGCATTTTTATTTCTAAAACCCCAGGTAATGGTTTAGCGTGTTATAGCCCGCAGTCTAAAACAGTTTGAGAGCCTGGACGAGAGACAAGTAAAGCCGTTACACAGAGTATTGCTCCAGGAGAAAGGGCTAAAACATTACAGCACCATCTACCACATTCACACACGGTCATCATTCGTTATGACATAAATACAAAGCTGTGATTGTCTTTAAAAAATAATAACACAGTGTTCCTTAGAGTCAGACTCAAGGAAGAATCTTCATCGCAAAATATATTGGGCCTCATCCACCAACATTTTCTTAAGCTTACTGTAAAAAGTTATTGAAAATAAAGTTAGGACATATATCAGTATTATACAACTGTAGAACTGAAGAAAGTAAATGTAAGTAAATTTAACGCAGGTGTGCAATAAAATTGTGCTCCGTACTTACTTAAGAACAAATATTAAATAAGAAAACATTAAATGTCAGAATCTTGGTGAAAACTGTGGGTTTTAAGGAAAAATTTCTTCTTAAGAACGGTTGGTGAATGAGACCCATTGACCGTGACTTTTAAATAACGTGGACTTAGAAGAGTTGAAATACTAAGACATTAAAATGACGAGGACGGGACGGAGTAAGCACTAGTGAAAAGCATTAATGAAGGGACGAAGAAATTTCCAAAAAATTTGGTCCTCTTTCAGAATAAAGATTTGGTTTAAGTATTAAGTACACAAGACGTAGGAGCGGACACTGTGCCATCTAAAGCAGTGGGCATTTGGCATGTGCCAAGCAGGTCGGCCGCCTGTGTTCCAAGGCACGGTGGAGAAAAAGCAGAAAGACAGAGAGAGCAGAGAAAAGCAACTGTTCAGTCTGGCAATGACATGGAACAATACGCAAACAGCACAAGCACATGAAGCAAATCTTATATCAAACAGATGAACGCTTACATATATACACAAACCTTGTTCAGAATATTATTTGCCGCTTTTGATCAACATATACAGACAGCTCGCAAGCCGGAGAGATACAGAGGTGCAGTGAGAACTGTGAAAATCCACCTTACCACACACACACACACACACACAACATTAACTAAGTAAGTACCAGAAAAAAGAATCAATTGCCTCAGCATAACACATCCACAGACATACATAGACTAGAGCCCGACCGATAAATTAGTTGCTTGATAGTATTGGCCGATATGTCTTAATAGTGGATAAATCTGTATCTGCATTTCAACAAAAATGTGTGTCATCACTGATCACACTAACTCCACTGTCACTGTTCCAGTAACTTTAACAACCTAAAGTAACTGGAATTTTGAGTCAGAAAGGCTTCTGTTGCATCCTGCAGCAACATGCCGTTTAATCAGGCAACAGTTGTCAGTCTTTCATTCTTTAGGCAAGACTCCAACGCAGTATGGAAAATTACAGAATCTGATTTTAGGTCTGGATAAATACAGAAAATGTGCAGGGAAAAATATTTGTGTTTCCAGACTTTTGCCACTACATTGGTCTCTAAAATGTAGCTTAAAATTCAGTCAAAATGTTTGGAGCAGAATATGTGATTTGCAGTGTGATTTGGTTGTGTTGAATCAGTGGAGACTGCCTGGTGTGTTTGTGTAGCTCCTCAATTCAGTAAATCTCCTCTGTGTGACCTGATAACCTCGTTAATGTAATAAAAAAATCAGTCTGAAGTGAGTCTTCCAGAAGTTACTATTTTACATCAGCTCATTGGGTTACGCCACGAACGTCACACAGACCAATATAAAGTTGGCATGCGCCAGGGACTTCTATGTTTTGTGATGTTTTAATGAGTTCAGCGCCGCACGTTGACAGGGTAACATTGAAGTGCAAGTTGAAGCACTGCTGAATAAAATGCTGTTTTTTGAACTTGTCTGGGTTGGTTTTAATTGATTTGTAAGTGGCAGAGTAGCTACTTACTCAGAGCTGCTACACGCGCTATCAAATATCATATGATATGACATAACTTACCATATTACATGGTGATATGCCCCAGTGCGACATTAGCAGTTGGATTTTCAAATCATTTATTTAAATTATTTTAAAGTTATTTGTACAGTGATATCTACAAAGTCTGAAAATTTGAGTGTGGAAAAAATCTGGAAAATTCTGCAATGGAAAATGTGTAGGAACCCTGTTTATGCACCAGAACACTGATCCCAAAGATATTACATTTTTTGCTAATAAAGTTCCGTAAATGATTAATTTACTGTTAATTTATTTGTTAACAAAGTGTATTTTTAGTTAATATTAAGTGAGTAACATGCAAATATAGCAAATCTGAGTGTATGCTAAAACACTTTGGGCTGGTAGTGCATCATTATCACATTTTTAAATCCCAGAATTATTCAAATTATATCAGTCATTAAAATCCCATATCGATCGGGCTCTAATACACACCAATTTTTGTCTAATTTTGTCTGATTAAGAGTTGATGGAATGCAGGTTGAGGAGTGAGATAAGTGCCTTTGGTAAAACCTGATCTCTTACATTCTTCTGGTTCTTGACGTCCATCTCGGGGAATGATGAAGAAAAAGCTTAGTGCAAAGCTTCTGCACTTCATATTTCATATGTACAGAAACTTGAGTTCTTTAGTGAGTCCTTCATGCTGCCAACGCAACAGAGTCAGTCAGAGGGTTCGAATCCTTCATGTAGTCTTTCTTCAAAATTGTTCTTTTAGTCGTGCTTTTTAATTAAGGTATGGACATTGCCAGTCTATTAGCATATCAACTGATCTTAATGAAAAAGAATAATTTGTAATGTATGAGTTGATTAATGCTCACAAGTGAAAAACACAAACGTGATTAAGATGAGACTGGTTTTCAAAAAGCAGGTTTGTTAGATCCTTCAAGTTCACTGTCTGTGTTCAGATTTCATCTGGAGGAGATTTCAAGAGATTTCACACACATTAAACAAGATACACCAACACACTCGTAATCCCATGAGATCTGGAGGAAGTGCAATGTCTGACAGTGATGGTGAGATAGGAGGACACACGTATCCCACTTCAAAGAGTGTGTGTGTAAACTGCTTAGTCATTACACTCCAAATCGCATGCTAATGGCCACCCAGGGGAGCTTCCAGGACTTGAGATGTATGAGTGTGTGTGTGTTTATGTGTCGTGATCCTGGATGGGGTAGTTACTGGAGTTCGGGTCGTGCCTCCACCTCTCCGCGGGACGCAGTGCGGGCGCGTATGTACTCACTGGCCTGGAGGGGGCGCTGCTCTCCCAAACGCCACCGACGCACTGCCAGGAACGTGTTCACACCATAAACCGCCATCACCACAAAGCCGAAAATCTGACCAAGAAAAGATGAGGAGCTCGATTACGATCAAGCACAATTTAAATCGTGTTCTAGATATTACGGTAGTAGTACATATGTATTCTAGATATTTGCTGTAATTGTGACGCATCATCTCTACTGACTGATGTGTGTTGGGCGGGTTTCCCCTACCCTGTGTTCCAGGAAGTACACAAATGAGTAACGGTAATCTGACAAACACCCCCAGGGTATGTTTTGTGTCTGTGTGGGCAGCTTTTTAGGTGTTTGTGAGGACCTGACTGTGTCCTAAAAGATAGAATTTGAGAAGACTAGCCCTCATAAGGAAAAAATTATTTCAGACAGACCAGACAGTTAAAGAGCTTGGGGTCCCTAGTGTGTGTGTGTACAATGTAGGGTTACAGTGACTTCTGGGTCTTAAAACGGATATTTATGTGGGAAGTTCCTGCTGAGTCCATGTGTCCCATAAAAAGCTGAGCTCAAATCCCCAGAAGTCGTCCAGCCCCAAAACCATCTCCACTTAAACACACACACAAACACCCACATAGCATGGCCTCTAACACAGCAAGAACCAGCTAAGCCTCTCTTTCTTTGTGTGTGTGGTAGAAAGTGTATTGTGTCTTGTATTCCTGATGCTTTTCTAAATAAAAATGAGTGTAACACATGCAAACTGTGTTACAAACAATAAAACCTGGAATTGCTACTAAAGCATTTTCCACACACACAAATGTAAAGCCACACAAATCTGACAAATTTCAAGTTTTATTATCTTCTGTGGGACAATCACATCCTCACACATTCTTGAAAACTTTAATTGCCCACTCGGAATTCCTCAGCTACTTAATGCAGTTCCACAGCGTGCCCACTCGGGAGCTGCAGTGCTCTCGGCAGTGTTGTCTTGTAAAAGGAACATTACCACTGCTGTGATCTCCACTCCACTCTGATGGTTCAGAGCTGCCAGGACCACGGAGGCCAGAAAGAAGAACAACGTGCTGCTGGCTGTGTTAATCAGGTCCTGCACACAAAAACACAAGCTTCATTAGATAAGAAGTGGTTCTCTGCATTTCAGCCAGTGCAACGTTAGCAACTAACAGTGTACATTAGCAACTAGCATAGTATTGCTAACAACGTTAGCAACTACGCTTTTAGTAAACGGACCCCAGAACGACTTCCATATTCCTAATTACAGGGACAGTCTTCCCTGAGAGCAGCTTGGGGTTAAGGGTCTTGCTCAGGGACTCAATGATGGCAGTGCTGGAGGTAGGATTCGAACCCATGACCTCTTGGTCCAGAGATGAGTATCCTACCCTCTAGACCATCATCACCACCACCACCTATAAAGACTTAAGTCTAATGGAATTTGAACCCTGATCTTTAGGGTTGGTCATATCTCAAGTCTAAGCCTTTATCCACTGAGCTATCTTCAGTGAAAGTGAAAAAGAGTGATTATTTGTAACTGTGAACACACCACAGCACACCACAGTGAAATGTGACCTCTGCATTTGACCCATCCATGAAGGAACAGTACCCTGGGGACGGTACCTTGCTCATGGGTACTTTTACTGGTCCGGGATTCGAACCTTCCGATCACGGGGCTAAACAACTGCCCCACCTTGACTGGCTTTATATTTTTCAGTAAAGTTTTAAGAAAAAGACAGTAATGTTTGCAACTGCTTTTAGGTAAAGTTACCCTTTAAGATAAGCCTCCAGATGCTGTCAGACATGCTGTAGGGTTATAACAATTTGAGAACTTTGGTTTAGATACAAATTGAGTCTGTAGTAACAGCAGCATCTACATGCTGACACCTGGGGGCGCCCAAACCTCAAATATTTCCAAACAAAAGACGCTGTACCTCTGCAGTGTTAATTACTAGCTTTCAGTTTACCTGATACAACATTTTACTTCATGAGGCCGGATCTAACTGCATATTGTTGTAGCAAAAGAAGGATCCTCCGTCTCGTTTGATTCCTTAAAATATTGCTTTTATTTATTCTGATAACAGATAAAGGTCATGTGGACCTGAAGGACAGTGTAAGGTAGACAATTTGCTCTAAAATTTGAACAAACAGGCAGGGCTGCAGTGTACAAAATGCATGAAATCATACATCCTTAGATCACTTTTTAAAATCCAGCAAGTACTTTTCACATTGTGTGTCACTCAGTTTTTTGCTTTCAAAATCCATCAGATTAAAAATAAGACGCATAGCTCTGTTGATGGCTCTATTACCCAGATAATTAGCAGCTCACTGTCTGTTTTAGTTAACTAGCAACTGGCTGTTGGCCTTGTAAGGAACATAAGCAACATCTGTAATGAATAAAGCATTTACTAAATATTCTAGGGTTAGGGTTATGTGGTGCACGAACATACACGTAACATAACCAAGACTTTACAGAATTAGTGGGTGTTGGTTCAAAAAGTAAAGTCATCAAAATTAGTGCTATCTTTGTGCTGTTGTATTCTAACATGGACAAAGTGTTTGGTCTAACCAACCCTCAACTCAACCTCAATACTAAAAAAAGTTTGTAATGGTGAACACACCACAGCACCACAACGAAATGTGACCTCTGCATTTGACCCATCTGTGAAGTAGCAGTGGGTCAGCTAACATGGGCAGCACCTGTGGAGCAGTGCTGGGGGACGGTACCTTGCTCAGTGGTACATTTACCGGTCCTAGGATTGGAACCGGCGACCTTCTGATCATGGAGTCAACTCCCTCACCGTTACACTACCGTTACTGATACCAGTCAATAAGAGCTCAGTCCTTTCAAAATGATCCCAAGTCATCAGAAGTGTCCTTTAAGAAAAAAGGTTAGCAGCCAAAAATAGAGGGTTTCCTATTAGAAAGGACCTCCAGCTGCCTCTGATGTAAGGTCAGTGCTCAGATGACCCTGGAGGGCTAACAGAAGATGAGGCTGTGCTGTGTATCAGCAGTAAACGCAGCAGGAGTAAGTGTATTGTGATACAGGAACTGTGGCGTCTTGTCATGACTGTTTAATGCACTTCAATGATGGAAATCAGTGTTAAAAGATTAAGTCTCTAATAATCACACACACACACACACAGACACCATGTGATTTTACCCATGAGGGGGGTGAGTGCACGCTGACATCACATGACACTCATACCCTTTCATTCTTTCTTTCTTTCCATACTTAATTCCTTCTTTGCCTTCATGCTTCCATGCTTCACTCCCCTTTTCCTTCTTTCTTTCCATGCTTCTTTATTTCTTTCTATACAGTCTTCTTTCTCTCAACTCTTCCTTTTTCTGTGTTCATGCATCCCTCTTTCTTTCCTTCTATACCTCTTTTTTCTTTTTCTTTCTTTCTTTCTTTCTTTCTTTCTTATTCCTTTCTTTCTTTCCATAATTCTTCCTCACTTTCCATCCATCCATTTATGCATCCTTCTTTTCATTCTTTTGGTTTTAAAATAAAGTCTGCAATTTCTGCAAGTGCCCTCGCAAAGTCCCAAAAATCGGACAGATCCCACAATAATGGAAATGAAGCTTGTATGCCCTTGTTTTTGTATGTACGTGTGTGTATGTGTGTGTGTGTGTGTCTGTCTTTATGTAGGTGGGTCTAACCAAGACATATTTTGGGGACAAATTTCACTCGAAACCTATGCACATTTCAGGACGGACCTACCATTTGTTATGAAAAATTGTGTCCAGGCTTAGTTTTGACTAAGATATTTTTTTTGTATTATAGCATATTTAAAGAAAACTAAAATAACAGAATAATTTCATTGTCATTACTGAGGTTCTGGATAAGGATTGGAGCAGGTGTAGGGTTATTAAGCTACAGTCATCATTAAGCCTATGGAACATCCCAAAGAGTTTTGAAGTAAACGTGTGTTGGCTTACCGTGCACAGAAACGACACACACGGAGCAGTGGAGTGTGAAGCTCTGAGTGCTACGTTTACATCCTGCTCATATGTTTAACATAGCCTCTCCCAGCGCTGCTCTCACCACCCTCATAACACGCCAACACTCAGCACCTCACCACTGACTACAGATCAGTCAACCCCACCACACTATACTCTACACACACTCACTGACTTAATATCCATCTATACCCTGGAGATTAAAAACCACACACACCAGAACGGAACTACATACTGATCTCCTGCATCTTACAACAATAATGCACTTCAGGGTAGACCATGTCAGTATTGTAGAGAGAGAGAGGAGGAAAAGATTTAGGTGAAGTCTCAGACATCGTGGTTCTGTCTCGGGCTTTGGAACGACCAAAATTACCGTTTTTTTATTTGGCGAGAATTAGGGCTGGGCAGTATGACCTCGAATCGATTATCACGATTAATTGGAACCTTTTATTATTAATTGAACAATTAATGAATGATTATTTGAAAGGATATAATGAAAGAATGGATTGTGATTTTAAAATAACGAAGGAAACACAGATGTAGTCACAGAGTCACATGACAACACACATGGTAGAAAAAAAATCTAATTTCAGTTTTGATTAATTGTCAATTAATTGCCCACCCCTAGCTTACATTTTCCGTTTTACACTTAAGACCGCTTTTGTTCTTGCTTTAATAAAGGAAATATTTCAGAAATGAAAACTAAGTCCCTGATCAGCCACATCCTCTCAGGCACAGTAGCACACACGGGGCTCAGATTTCACACACAAAGAGGTTTCCCCGTGCTGGGCACGAACAAGCGCTCGCTGGTGGCTGTATCATGCCTTACATTTGAAACACTAGATGTGTAACATACACCCACCACACACACTAAAGCCCCGCATCACTACTGCATCTGCTCTGTTTCATTTTAGCTGAACAGACAGAGAGTTTTAGAATTCGGCACTAGAGGTGTGAACCTTCACTGGTCTCACGATTCGATTCAATTGCGATTATCAGGTCAACGGCTCGATTCAATATGATATCTCGATGCATGACGATGCATCCCGTTAATTTTTCTACATTACTTCACATTGCACGCAGATCGGGCAGCCATAGTTCATACTGGGATGTTCTTTATAATTTGAATGTTTATGCGGCAGCCAAAAAATGACTGTCATTATGATATAATCGAGGGGTTTTCTACTGCTTCTGTCCCAGAGAGCACCACTCAGACTACGGAGTGTACGCTTAATAGAATATTTTTTGAACATACTGTATATCAGTACGTTTAGGTAAAAAATCAATTATATGTACATAAATATGTCTTATAATACAATGTATTTATCCATAATAGTTTTTTATTTATATTTTGGGTTTTTTTATTTTATTTTGTTGTTTACTTTATTTATCATTACCATAGTTGTTGTTGTTGTTGTCCTTGTTATTGTTGCGTCCCCCTCCCCCCTTTTCTGTCTCATATTGTTCACTTTCCTGTCGATTCTTAATGTTCTTTGTCTGTCTGAATAAATCTACAATGTGCAATATGAGGAGATTTCCACACTCCTCCTTTGCAGAACAAATCTGCCCCGACTACACAAGGCAATCAGATCACACATTCTGTCCGTCTAATGCATCGGGGCAGGACAAGGGGGAAAAAGAAAAAGAAATACTAATAGAGTATTTTGTCTATTACTTTTTAGATATTTGCATTAAATACATTATTCATCAAGATGCCCAAATCATCTGGAAATGTTTTGAAAAATAAAAAAATCAGATCATATGTGACCCTCCACGGCAAAACCAGTCGCTTGTCACAATGGAGGTTTCCCAGAAAAACGACCGTTTATGTTGCGTGGGGTAAAATTGTGGATTTTTAGTTTTTAGTGTTTTGAAACAGTGGAAGGTCTATACTGTACTGTTGTGAATAAATTTCACTGAAAAACTTTCCCTTTCCATCCTAAAAACGTGACTTTCTTGAGGTGAGGAATTCAATTCCAGCAGAATGTTAAAAGTTTCTGTTTTGACCGCTCTACTTCAATATTTACGGTAAATCCACTGGTTGACTAGCGTGAAGATATTTCTCCGGAATCCATCTTCGTCTCCCGAGTTCAGTAACCTAACGCAGGTAGGCTATCCGTGAGGCTGTGAATGCAGCGTAGGCTACCGTAAATACAAACGTAGCCGCGACCGCACCAAGCGTCTGTGAGTGCTACGGCGATAGTCAACTTCAAAGGCAGATTTCTCCGTTTCTCACTTGGAGTGACAGGAGAAACCCGACTCCTTTGAATGTTGATATCTCAGTCATATGTCGTCCGATTCATTCGATATAGGTATCGTTTTGAAGCTTTATTTATGCCCTTTCATGAAAACATAACTCAATTTTGAAAATTTGCGACAAGCGACTGGTTTTGCTGTGGAGGGTCACATTTTTAAAAACAGATTTCAAACGGGACTCCATGTCATGGACACAAAGTGGGCCACAGACTATAGCTTAGAATGAATGGTGGTCCCTGGGACAAAAACAGTTGAAAACCCTGGTCTATAGAACAAAAATTGTGAGCTGAATGTATCACTACACCCCTACTAGTTTGTGTGTGTGTGTGAGTGTGCATGCGTATCATATGTTAAACACTACATAATAACAGCTTGGCTTACTGTGGGTTCCACTGTTTTCTCTGTGCATTCATTGCAGGACAGAAAGCAGACTGCTGTTAGCAACCAAACCCTGCCAGCCCTATTTCAGCCTGGCACCACTTTACACACGTCCCACTAGCGGGAGCGAGCAGGGGACGCCTTGTCCTCCTCCCCCCACCACCACAGAAACCAAACACTTAGGCTTTACAACCAACTCACACATTCTGCCTTTTATACTTTATATTAAACCCAGTTAAAGTTTTATATTTAACTTGCTTAAATACAAAATATAAACCCAGTTTTGGCTTTATATTTTATTTACACTATTTTAAACTGCATTTTCTTTTTTACTGCTTATCAAGCCATTGTTTGAGGGAAAAAAAACTTAAACCCTCCACTGGGACGCCACAATTACAGGACAAAATTAGTTTTAAAGAGCATGTCTTAGCCCCAGCTGCTGAGTCATGTAAAAAAAAATCCCGCCTCCCTGTGGGGTTAAATGAGCTTTAAAGAGGCAGATATCCAGCACGGATGGGCAGAACCAAAAAGGAAAAGGGAGTGGAGTAATCCCACAGACTCCGCCTCTCCTAGAAAACACCGATCCGTTCCAAGACAAAGCAGGGTCGTGGACGTGGCCCGAAACCTCAGGTTCGCCGGGGGCCAGGAGACTTCGCTGCCTCAAATGAGCCACAGCCACGGCGAACGCCAAACACACTCCATATATAATCAAACTCCACATGAAAGTCTGACACAAAACTTTGTCAGAAAAACGGTTGAGACTTTTAGCAGCCTATCAGCGCTGACAGTTTGTCATTCTAACACGCTGAGCGTTCCCTGCCCTTTTGATGTTCAAGACACTTGGAAAAAGTTTTCAGGATTAACCGTATGCTAAAAGACATTTAAGTGAAAGTGAGTGATTATTTGTCATTGTGAACACAGCACAGCACACGGTGCACCACAACCAAATGACCAAGTGACCTCTGTATTTGACCCATCCGTGATGGAGCAGTGGGCAGCTAACAAGGGCAGCGGCCGGGGAGCAGTGTTTGGAGATGGTACCTTGCTCATGAGTACCTCAGTGGTAACTTTATCGGTCCTGGATTCGAACCTGCAACCTTCTGATCACCTGGTGAACAGCCTACCGTTACGCCACCAATGTAATTGTTTCACTTTTACAGCAAACATTTGTAATAATCAATATCGGTATCTGCCTTTGAAGAAAACGCTCCGACCCCTGGTAAGAACAGTTCCCATTCAGAGAACAAGATTTACAGACAGGAAAGCTGCCATATGAAATAATGTGTGCATGCACGGGGTTAAGCGTTCTGCTGTACACCAAACTGCAACGTGATAGTTATAGTTGGACGTGAACACGCTCCTTCCTCCCCTCATACTGTACTTTGGTTGGTATGCACAGTGCTGAAATAGTCAGAAATGAGCCTTTCCATCTACAACAGAGAAATACGACACTAGAGCCAGGACAAACAGCACTGAGCTCTCTTTCTCTCTCTGTTACAGTATGTGCGTGTGTGTGTGTGGGTGGGTGTTATTATTTAACAAATTAGCAAATTAATCTCTCACTGGATCCCTCCGTATTCACTAAATAGCCCTAAAAGAAGAGCTGTGAATACATGTGAAGCATAAGATAATCACTAAATAAGGGGAAAGTTAACCGGGATTTTGAGCCCCTTTAACTCATGCGAAAATGAGGTCTACAAATAAATTATACTATTAAAACGTCCTGTAACACGGCAGATTCAATACAGATTTAAAAGGGCGGAACCAGAATTTCCTGGTTGTAATTTTGTATGTCATCATGTTATTCCTTCACCACGACTGCTTATTATATTTCACTATTTACAGTCTCACACTGCATATTCAGCGACTGCTGCTCAGCGTCTGTGAGATGGCGTTTGAGTGAGTAATTATTTGCCATTGTGAACACACCACAGCGCAGCACACACTGCACCACAAGGATATGTGAGCTCTGCATTTGATCCCTCCGTGGAGCAGCAGTAGCAAGCTAACAAGGGCAGCGCCCAGGGGGGCAGTGCTTGGGGACGGTACCTTGCTCATGAGTACCTGAGTGATAACTTTACCGGGCCGGGATTCGCACAGGCGGCCATCTACCCTGAAGACATACTGTTACTCACCATCAGGCTCCAGTTGACCTGCGGGACTTTGGTGTGCAGGTTGAGGCCGAAGATGAGCAGCAGGACGCCAGTGACCACGGAGGCGCTGCAGCTGACGAACTCGAAGAGGTAGATGCCGGAGCAGGGGGAGCACATCATCACCGTCTCAATGCAGATGAAGGAGATCAGAGAGAGGACCTGCAGATTAAGAGAACAGAGCAATCACTTAATGTTTTATTAGACAGTTATATATTTCAGCATTTCAGCTTACTTAATCCTGGAGGCAATCTGAAGAAAGTAACTGTAAAGGACAAATTAGCAATTACGTCACTAAGAATTTCCCCCCAAATGTTTTCATTAATTATAACTGGGAATATCTCGTTTCGACATGCGTCTTTTTCTACGTTTCTTCTAGGCTAATTCTAAAATAATAAGGAGAATTTTACAGGTCGATTTATTCAGACTTACACCGTTTAAAAACAACTGCATAAAAGTGTAAATAACCGATAACAAGCTTAATATATAAAGAAATTAAATGTTTAATACATAAAAATGTATACAGTACAGAATTAAAGAGAAAGGTTTTATCTGAAGAGAAAGTTAAGAATTTTTCTAAAAAGTATGAAAAATGTTTCATTACTGAATGTTATTAATTAGTTTCCTTACTATTACAGACATTTTGGCATGTTCATAGGGGGTTTAGGTTACCATTTTAGTTTTCTTTTTTAGGGGATTTATCCGAGCTAAGTCATTTTTCGACTTCTGGAGTTCTGGAACCAACAAACAATGTAAGGCGTGGTACAATTCTCTATATATACATAATGTATATGTGCATATAGATATGCTGAGTGTGTGTATGTATATATCTCACAAACTGTGTAGCTAGATCACAAAATCAAAAACTAAAATCTGGTCATGAATTAAATTTTTCTTGATGCAACAGTAAAAGAATTTGAAACCCAGTCAACATACATGCCAAGGATATGGGTGACGAGCTCCCTTTTTGACTCACAGTATATAATACGGGTACAATATCTATGTGAATCTGTGTACTGCATATCTGTTTATGTAATAAAACTAAGAAGATTCTTTGTCATTGCGAACACTGCACAGAAATGTGATCTCTGCATTTGACACATCCGTGAAGGAGCAGTGGGCAGCTTATTTGCAGAGCCTGAGGAGCAGTGCTTGGGGACGGTGCCTTGCTCATAAGCAGCTCAGTGGTACCTTTACTGGTGGGGGACTTCAACTGGCGATCTTCTAATCACGAGGCCAACTTCCTAGCCATTAAGATACCAATTTATGCAGTCCTCAATTTTACTCCACGCATAGCTCTGGAATGCTAGACTAGCAAATTTGTGATTTTAAGGGCTGTGCAGTATCTTTGTGGATGATCTGTACAGAACGAATGCTTGTCTTCGTCTTGGCTTCGGGCGAAGTTTCTTTCTCATGGGAGCTTTTTCTACAACGCTGCCTTAGGCTTGCTTTTTACAGGCCTGAATCTTTATATCTGCTCTTTGTGACAACGTCTGTTTCACAAAGTGCTTTACAAATTTTAAAATATGATCAGAATAAATCTTAAGTGTGGAGTGGATCAGCGTTGGCACTGTGCAGGATTTTAGCCATACTCTCCTCCCGCAGTCATCAGGGACCTCAGCAGGAGCGAATTCCGAGGTTAACATGCTATTTAGGTGTTAGGCAGTTTCCGGTCTCTGGAGCGAGAAACCTCAGACAGATTGCAGGTTCGGTGGTTCTGAACCGAGAGACAGAAAAGCTGCCACCAAACATTCCAGCATCCAGAGCCGGGCCTTCCAAGCCGGCTGAGACCGGATCTGAAAACGCAGCTCTGCTAAATAAAGTCTGGAGAGTATACGAAAGAAACAGAGGCACAAACTCTCCAAAAATAATCTTTCCCATCCAGTTCCACTTCTCCTCTTCATGAAGTCTTCTTCAATACTTCTGCCTCTATCCAGTTATCAAATCTGTGATATATTGATGGTCAATGTTTGACAACAAAGTGTTGTGCAAAATGATCATTCTCCCACCGTTTCTGTTGCGTGCCCACTCACCATTATGATTTATATCTAGGGATAAAGATCATCCTGCAGTGAAGATAAACTGATTTATTTACATAGCACATATGAGTGGGTGTTTATTTCAAACCAGTTGCATTTTCATAAGCCGTGTGCTTTTCAAATATCAAAGGTCATGAGAATGTGCTCGTTTCCACTTAGCGATAAGTAGCACCTTTGCTGATTTCCAGTAGCAGAAATCCCTGTGGGATTTGAATAGGATGTAACCACTTGAATTCTGATGTTTATCATGCATGCTCAATGTTATAGTGAATGTTTTAAGGAGGTTATTCTAAATGATTCAACACCGTTAGGAAGTTGGCCCATGATCGGAAAGTGGCCTATTCACGTTCCGGACCGTTAAAGGTACCACTGAGGTGCTCATGAGCAAGGTACCGTCCCAAATAATCAATCACTCACGGACTCACTTTAAAACTCTTCATGATTACCAATATTGTTGAGTTTTTTTCACCAATATGGCAATAAAATAAATTGCAGAATGTATTACTTTCATGCAGTACCTGACAGTTTTGATCTCCCACAGAGGCTGGGAGCTTCCGGCCCTTTTTTGTGTTCCGAACATTACAAAATGTTCTCAGTATTAAACATATGTTAAAAGGTATTAAGCAGATATATATCAGATCAACATATCAGTAATCTGTATCCTTGATTAGAAATAATAGGCATCATCCTGAAGAAAATGCATTGGTCAACCATTAGTTTTTAGCAATATTTAGTCTAATCATATGTAAGCGTCATAAATGCAATGTAAATATCATAAGTGTATTCTAATAATATTCTAGCATGTCCCAAGGTCCTATTAATACTGTCATTACTAATACTGTATAAAACTCAGCACTTTATAGATGTTCTGACGCATGTTTTCATAGCTCTGTAGGGAAGAGACACTGAGGACAGCTCTACCATCAGGCTCAAAGGAACACGTCAGGGCCTGTGCAGCTTTGAGTCGCCTGTGAGCAGGTGATGTGTGTTTGAAATGTAAATGAGACCACTTGCCGTCACAATTTCTGGAGATTCACATGAAGCCTTTTCCATGGTGACACTAGAATTATGCAAATCAGCCCCAAAATCAGTTACCAACATTTGTATCTTTTCATTCAACTTCAAACAGCAGTAATCGCGTCACAGAGAGACGTCCGAATCATTTTTGCAATCCTGGGGGTTTTAAAACACCAATACTACACTAGACTTTGGGATAAAGGCCTTTTTCATGCATCAGTGATCATCTCATTTTCCTAACAATTATATACACATAACTCTCTGCTCACTATCCTATCAATATGTTGAGATTTCTACACTTTGTTCAGTTGTGAAAAAGGAGACACTTGAAAATATCCAGCGAAGAGTTGATTTCTCTCGGTCTGGTGTCTATACTCTCAACGCTCAACTCTGACTGCACACAGCCAGTCACAGGCTTGGAGAAAGCTGATTGACTGATTTTGTCTCCAGTCAGGGGTCTAATATGGTCCAAGTTCATATACGGAGTGCCAACACATATTTTACCAGCATGACGTCAAAATAAGAACAAGAAAAGATCTGGGTTATTTTGTTTTTAACATTTTTGATGTAATTTTTAAAAATTGTATCCAGACCAGTCAGGTGAGTTTCTAAATGCACTTTTTTAAAGCCGTCTTTCATCAAACAAAAAGTGATATTCCAGTCATACGTTTCATCAATGAAGCTTTCTTTAAAATCTTGTCTCGTCTTGTTCTTGCGAACGCCGACTCATGAGCTGTGTCTCGTCAGACCTGTTGTACCACAAAGTTTTTTCTAATAAAGTGGACAGTTGAACTGGTAAGAGGTAAATTTGAGGATTTTAATACATAGTTCAATTCTGGCATTGTCTGTAGCTATTTTATGGCCTGTGTGGAAAGTTATTTCCATGGGAAGCAGCTTCCTCTTGAAAAACTAAAACAGCAATTTTCCTTTTTCTTCAACTAAAAGATCGCAGTACGATTTTGGCAGGAACATCAAACTATAGTAATAAATTATTTGCTGCAAAGTGTTCTGTGAATACTTACATTTGCAACTCTCCCGATTTAGTTGTGTGAAAGTGTCTGTTGTTACTGTGTTGTAATTGTGAATTTGATGTGACGGGGTAAGAATTCATGGCTGAAGGAACTGTCAGGAGGAAGAAACTACTGTAAGCTCCCTGTCAACTCAGCTCATTAAAATTAACGAGCAAAACTCGTATGCAAAGCGATTTTAGCAAACGCGGTTCACAAATGGCCTACAGATGTTGCAGCCTGCAGGTCCTGTCTGTTCTGTTCCCTCTCTTCCAGCCCAAATGTCTGAGATAACACACGTGTTTCATTTTGCCGCAAACGCTAGCCTAAGGCTGTCAGCTGGTGTCATAAACTCATTCATACTCCCTGTATAAAATCGTAACAGGGTGACCTTTATGCATAATGTGCATGCAGATTCATGCTGCTTACATGAGTCGTTGTGATGGGCGAGTATGTACGCTGTACTATTTCACAAGACGGCTATTCAACTCAATAAACATTTTAATATTGCGAGATCTCGTCACACGCCAAAGTACAACTATGTCGCTGTTGATGAGACCAACTCCTTCTCAAGCTAAAGAGGTTTGGGCCTTGCCAGTACTTGGATGGGAGACCAACTAGTTTCTAGGGTTGCTTCCGTTAGAGGTGTTGGTAGCTCCAACAGGGGGCGTCATCCTGTGGTCTGGGTGGATTCCAAACCCCCAGTACAGTAACAGGAATGCCAACATCTTTCAAGAGAGACTTAAAGTCTTAAGGTCCTGACTCCGAAAACATTAACAATCTCTTGGCATGTTCCTGTAAAAGAGTGGGGTGGAACCCTGATAAAATGACTTCATCACCCTTTTAAACTTGGCTTCTATGAACTGAATTTGTGAATTTTCTTCTGCCCTTTCACTGTTGTTAGAGCCATTTTGTGTTGAATGAATGTTTGAATATTTGGATTTAATAAATCATAACTATTTGCAGCAGAAGTTAGCTATAAAGCTAATTTGAATATTTCAGGAACCAATCAGATTACGACACGTAAGGCAACTATGTATTACTTCTATGTTACGTACTAATACAGAGTTTAGCTTAAGTATGGTGAGAGTATAAATATTAGGGGCGTAACGGTATGTCGAGCTACACTGTATTCAACTGCAAACAAACATCTAGCATTGATCCAAAATGAAAACATCAATCAAGCATCATCCACTTTGTAACATGCATCGCCAGGCAAGCATGAAGACGTCAGTTAGCAGTCACAATGTTTATAAACGCAGAGGTCCGTAGGTCGGACCTAAAAATGTCAAATGATATTTTAGTTGCTTTTTTGTTATTTGATATGAAAGGAGAGGTGGCACAGTGGCGCGGGGGTTAGTGCTGCCGCCTCACAGTGAGGAGGTCATGGGTTCGAGCCCTGGGTCACGCATGGGGCCTTTCTGTGTGGAGTTTGCATGCCCTCTCTGTGTTCGTGTGGGTTTCCTCCGGGTGCTCCGGTTTCCTCCCATAGGCCAAAGGCATGCAGTAAACGTTATTGGCGACTCTAAATTGGCTCTGTAAGGTGTGATTGTGTGTGCCCTGCGGTGTGTTGCCGCCTGCCCAGGATTGTTCCCCGCCTTCCGTCCGTAAGTTCCTGGGATAGGCTCCGGCCCCCCCGCGACCCCAGTTGGGATTGGGCAGTTCGGATGATGAAAGAATGAATGATATAAATGGAGGTGAATGTGTTAAATAGGCATACGATATTGTCTCATATTGATCGCTGGCTCCTGAACTAAATAGATTCAAAATCATATCGCAGCAGACTTTGTGATATCGCCAGACACTGACTCGTTGCCCATTAAATCAATGTAATATCGTAATGAGATGAAGCCTGGAATAGGGAAATAACAGTCACTCCAGATTAGAGCGTCTGATAAATTCCAATCTAAGTGTAATTTCATTACAGCAGGTGTAAGTATCGCCGCGTGTTCTGTCAGATCGTCTTTAAGCGTACAGTGGTAGAGAAACTGAGGGGAGGGTGGGTTTCACTTAGGGATGAGGTCACTCTTACAGCCGGACAGAGCCGGCCCTCGCCCTACAGACGGCAGGTGTCAGACGCAAACAAAGGCCAGGCTGGGTAAGCGTGTAAGTAATGATTATGTGTCAGATCACCTCCCCTCCCTCTTTCTCCATCTGAAGGATTAAGAGCAGGCCAAGCTGCTGGTGGTAATGGCTACTTGGAGTCGGTCTCCACATCGACCATCTGTTGTACGGCAGGAGAGAGGGGGGAGAGAGAGAGAGAGAGAGAGAGAGAGAGGTTTGGCCTAACATTTTTAACTTTAACTGGACGCTCTTTCTAAAATGGAAATGAAGCATCCTGACTTGTAGTTTCAACACCTGCAAAGATTCTTAACTCCTCAATGCTGCTTAGTCTGTTTCATCTTATGCTTACTTACACACACACACGTTTGAGAGGTTCTATGCAGCGCCAAAGTAAGACTAGACTGATTGTGACGTCCCAAGAGTCTCTCTCTCTCCCTCACACACACACAAAGCAGCATCTGGAAATCCCATTTAACTCTCTGAACACATTACACAGAGTGCTTGCAATAATATTTAACCTTCTCTTATTAAAACATTTGCTGTAAAGCTCTTTTCAATGGTGGACTGACTTTGCCGCACTACTACAACACAGAACACAAGTCATTCAATTAAGACTGCGTCCATACTTGAGAATCTACTCAACACATTTTTGTGTTTTTATACTTTTGCCTTTTCTTTTTTTTTTTACTTTTGGTGATAAATCTTTTCAACGAGCTATTGATTAGCATAAGACAAGCTTATCCTCAAATTATGTCATATAGCTATGCGTTAATTAATATCTCAAAAATGTACACCAATGTGTAAACGAGTTTCTACTTGTTTCTTGACAGACTTGAAGCACAATGCAAGAAGAGGTAGTAAGACATTTTTACTGCATGGCTTTTTTTTATTACTGTATATGTGACAATAAATCATCTAATCTTATCTTGCATTTCACAGGAACTAAGCTTATGTGTCATTTTTACAGGTCAGTGTAGAGGCCTGGACAGAAAAAAAGGGGAAACGTAAGTTACCTTCTGACCTGGACTGGTGAAGGTCAGGGACGTGATGGTGGCCTGACCGGTTAGCAATAATGTTCCTTTGAAAAAGAAGAATGTGAGGGTGTGGGGGTGTATGCAATTCCCAGAGAGGCCATCACAGTCAGTTAACTTTTTTGGCTTGCAAATGTGACCTAACAGGGTTAAAATTCCTGACTTGGAGAACTTTTCTCATAAAAAATTAAAGTTGCCTGGTCATAAACTTCCATTATTGGAAGAAAGCTGAAATTTACTTTGAAAATAGTCCCTTTTGGCAGAATCATGGCTATGTAGTAGCTTTTCATTTGTGTATCCTTGACTGTGTAGATATTATTATGTACCCTGATAGGGCCTGCAAAGGACATAACTACGAGCCTGGGTGAAGGTTATCTGACTAACAGCTCCTAGGTTTACGACTAAGAGGAACCTGTTTACTCAGTGGAATACATAGCACTCGTGTACGGTGCTGCAGATACAGAAGTTAGCCAAATACCGTAAATGTAAATGCTTTGTAAATACTCCAAACCCACAGTCAAACTATAACTGTAGATTACTCATTATGCTCAGTGAACCTGACAGAACCTGTTGACGTAACTCGTTTAAACAGTAGACGGACACATCTACAGACTGATAATAAAACACTACACTTTAACCCAAATCACATTTAACATTACAATTACATTCAAGATTATATGAGCATGAGTCATCTTGAACACAGAAAGATGCAATGGGAAGCAAGTGAAAATATTTGGATTAATCTGGACAGTTAAATATATGAATAGGTAGGTGCAACTTCCTTGGACAGGCAGAAAAAAAAGAAAGTACTGTAGAGCAAAAGTATTGGAACACGACCAAGAGTACTTCTCGTTCAGCAGTGAACAGACCTGTGGTTAAATTCTAACATACAAAGGCCTATACTTTTACCCATTAGCCAACATAAATGGTTACAAAGTGATTTTGCTGCTGCTCAGCTCCCAGACTCAAACTCATGACCTATTAAGAACCTCCTGGAAGTCCACTGCGGCCGAAACAAGGACTCTAATCCGTTACACGCTGCTTTCCCTCCACTCACATCTGACTCATTATTACAGATCAGCTTTAGAAGGGCTCTCCATTCTACACACACCTACACACTGTGCCTTAACTCTGACTCTTATTACGAGACTAACAAAGCTGTTACTTAGCTGAAAATATAGAGCTGAATACTCTGCCGTTTGCCACAATGCCGAAGGTCCAAGTCTGGCTGTGACACCACTGTGAATCTCAACATGTCACTTGGGCACAAGTTACAGATACTTTAAGTTAGCGAAATAGAATTGCGTCAAAGTCAAAAAAATGTCAAAAGTAACTGGTTGCCGCAAGTCAAACCTACTAGTTGGACAAATCTACTTATTCTTTACATGAAATACTTTTTACACAATACTGAAGTCATTCATTCATGAAAGAAAGGCCATGATATAGCACAAATGGAATCATGCTGTGACCTTTTTAATAGTCTCTAAAGTAGCCATAATATGCCAAATTTTTGCCCATACATAAAGAGGGAGTTTAAGCTTTTCACATAACGTTCTTGCGATGTTCTGAGCACACATGTCCTACCTGTACCTTTCAAAAAGAATTAATATAATAATAATCATCATATCTCTGAACTTCAACTTGCCTTCTTATGCTAGGAAGTAGTTTGTATAATTTAAGCGCAAGTTATTTCATCAAAAGGCTTTTGAGCTGTAACTGAACTCAGATCAGGGTTCAGGCCAACTACTGCTGGCATTCTACATCTAAGTCCAGTCTCATAGGACCTACAGTATGTAACATGATGGTTATAGTATATCTTCTAGTAATACAATGTGGAAATGTATTGGTTATGCCGGGTTATTCTACCTTACCATCGTGATGGCACATCAATACCTGATCAAATAAAATGGCAATAGAAAAGTGATCTTATTGATCCTTAATATTAGTTTGTGCAAAGGCAGAACAAATGGAGCTGTCTCAATGCAAATATGCAACTGTACCTTATGTTTTCTTAACCTAATGTTTAATTGTTAAAAAAAAAACTCTGGACAGCTCTCAAACTTTTACTCACAATGGGGATGAAGTGTGTCCTTGAGCCTTAACTTTCAAACATGCCTACGTACTCGCCCCCTACAAACACAAGATATAACTCCAAAGAGACGTGCTATCTCTTGCAGCTGGCTCCATGGAGCTTTTCCTTTGGCTGTGTTGCTCAAGGCCCTGTTTTACTTAATGACTTCCTCAGTTTCACTGCTCTCCCTGCTGTGAGCTCGGCCGCCATTGGCGAACAGAGTCAGACCACGAGGAGCGCTGAGACTTCAAACTCCACCATTCTCCACCAAAGCTGACTTTGCAAAAGGGCAGGGTACTTGATTTCAGCTTTTTTTTTTGCACATCTGGTGGAGATACACAAAACATGATACGCCTCCCTGTCACACATTTGCTGTTTCACATTTTAAGACTGGTCTTTGTGGCACCATCAGAAACTGTTAAAGAGACTGTACGAGCAGTTTTGAAAGCCTAAAAATCAGACACACACACACCTCTTTCCAATCCTGCATTCCAGAGAGTTCTAGAACCATGACACAGCCCCAAAGAAAATATTAACAAGATTTAATCTGCATGGATGTCATGTTTCAACAAGAGAGGTCAAAGGGGACGCTTAAACCATTACCTGAGTCGTATGTGCATTTAAAAATTACTGATACATGGTGTGTTTTCACACAAGAATAATAGTTATTGGTAAATGAGACAGGTAGATAATATACCACAGTATGTGAATGACAGATGTAGTATGCCTTTAGAGCATGGATTACAGACAGAAGGATGGAAGACAGACAGACAGATAGATACTTAATGATCCAGAGGGATATTTAAGCTTCCAGGAGCATATAAGTACAAGACGTAATAACAATCCTACATGATTTAACAATGCAAGAATAAAATACACACTACTATGTGATAAGAAAAGAAGTCAAACGAGTCGAAAAGAGACACACAGGCGAGAGTGTAACAGGTGTGACAACCTTAAGCTCCATCCAACCAGTTGTATATGCCACAGTCCCAGTCTAGTGTCACCTCTTTGGGAGCAAATATGAATGCAATTGCAAAGAGACATTCGAATTTTATTACAGATGTGATCACCTTAAGCTCCACCCTACTAGTTTTAATACACCCTCAATCTACTGTTGTTAGATTTAGGGAGGAAAATATGAAGGCAATGGCAGAGAGACACTGAATTGCCATTTATTACTGGTGTAAGATAGTACGCGAAGGCTCACTTACCACTTCCACAGCTTTTAAAATGCCGAAGTGGGATTTGAGATACTCCATGTCACACCTGATATTCCTGAACATGTAGCTGGAGTGGACGGGTTCGGTGGTGGGCTGGTACGGGCTGCTGGCCCCGGACATCATGGACGTGTTCGAGGCCTCGCCATCAAAGCCGTCCGCGTCCGCGTTATTCCTCATCATGGAGGTCGGCGCAGGCCCGGCTCAGCTCGGTTCGGTTCGGTTCAGGTTCGGTCCGTCCCGTCCCGGGGTTTTCTTTTTGTGGAAGTTAAAGAATTATTTCCCAAACCTCCCAGAAGAGGCGAGGGTTAAATAGCAAACCAAAAAAATCCGTTAAACGCCGTTGCAGCCGCGTTGGTCCAAACCTACTTGTTACAATGTGTCGGTTCGGCGACGATGGCGGGAAACGCAGCGTGTCTCCTGTGAGCTTCGAGGTTCGGTCCAGATCCAAAAACAACTTTCATTCCTCTCGTCAGGGTTTAGGGGCTCTGCCGAATCGGTCCCGAATCCCACGCAAACGGAGTGCGGCGACTTTTTCTTCGGCTTGAGCTTTTGTGTTTTTGCAGTTCAAGTCAGGGATGCAGAATGCCATGTTGTTGTTGAGTTGTTAGTCTCCGCCCTCAAAACTCTTCATCCCTGCGTGGGGAGAAATATTCCTGGAAGAAGACGGAAAAACTGAGGATAAACACGGAGACGAAAACGCGGCTGCTTTACGTCTCCTTACGCAAACCTGAAGACCACAGTCACCTCACACTGAGAACACATTCAGTCGAACACATTCTCTCTCTCTCTCTCTCTCTCTCTCTCTCTCTCACTCTCACACACACACACACACACACACTTCACTATACTTTTGGGGACATTCCACAGACACAATGATCACATGATCACTAAAGCTAAACGACCTCATTCCTGCCTGCCCCTAAATCTAAACACAACCATTGTAAAACACATGCTATTTACTTCTCTTTCAGTTTTAGAAATTCGTTTTAAACCAAAAGATTGTAAATAGTCAACCGAGGTCCCCGTTGTTCTTCCTAAAAGCTTGGTCCGTCCTCAGTCTACAAGAGTAGATTGAAATTTCTTCCCAAAACAAGTCTAGTTCAGAAACAAAGTCATCAGCAATCAGATCTTCACAAATAACCCCAAAAACACGTGGATATCTACACATAAGTGAGGCTTTATATAAAGTGATTTAATGATGTATTACGTCTTTATACAGACTACTATTTTGTTAGAAAGGATGTTAATGGCTAGTGTCCAACAAATTCAGATTACAGGGCTTAAAAATATGATGTCCCTAACATCTGAGCTATCACCAAGACAATATAGTTTTAAAAAAAAGCTTTATTTGACTTTTCATTTATTATTTTTCTATATAAAGTCCACAGTGCGCCCTCTAGTGGGAAAACTATTGAAGTAACTAAACTACCTTTAGTACTTCATGCAGGTTTATTCAATAATATCACCGTGTCGATTTATCAGTCTCAAAAAACTCGCTGGAAAAATTACATGGCACTTACTGGTGGTACACACTGGAATTGTACTGAATGCCATGGCATATTTTAGTACAAGTTTTCATAGTTATACTAATAAGATTAAATAATCGAATAAAGTTTCCCCAGTTCGTTTCTGCCGTTTCTGGAAGAAAATGTTTAAATGATATTGCACTACAAAGTTTAACACAAGTTGACGTTATTTCAGGTCAGCTCCTGCAGATAAAGTACATTTCAGGGTCATTTGCTAGTTAGTGCTGGTATAAAGCTGATAAAATCGTTTTTGGAGTAACTGCACATAGTTTTAGTATGTATTTATAGCTTTAAAAACACATGGTTTAGTGCATCTCTTTCACAGCAAAGTATTGAACATTTTATCAAATCACTTTCCAGAAGAAAAAAAACACTTTATTAGTCATTAAATTTGAGAATGTGGTGCTACTCTCCAACACCAAATTAAAAGGATTTCACTTTTAACTGGGAACATATAAAATTAAACACAAACCTCATTCTTGACCATTTTTATATCAATACGTCCTACATTTAAGTTACTGCATATGAATTGTTTTTTTTACCATCTTTGGATAAATCTTAATCTATTCTTGTCAGAAATGTACTTAATTAAAACATAACTGCACTTTACAGGAGCAAGTCACACAGCCATTTCAGCTCAGGAGTCACTTTCCTGTTCCTATAGAAGCCGAAAGGACAGAACCTTCTCACACACACAAACACACCCCTCTCATGAACACAAAGAACACAAGAAACAGTAACTGTAATCTGGATTTGTGTTTTATTGAAGCTGGGACTGAAAGAAACACACATCCTCATCTTTGCCAGCACTAAAGCAAGATTCCACATGGGTGCATACTGCATCAGGTTAAAGCCATACAGCTAGACAATCCTTGATGTGGATGTGAATATTTAAATCCCCATACAGAAAAGATCTGATAGCAAAAGCTTCACTTCCTGATTTGTTCAGTTTTTTCTTAAGAGCTAGTGGGAAGTGCATTTTAAGGCTTATAAAAAGCAGTGGTCACCGTTTTAACTTGGGGCCAATAAATATCTACAAAGTCTGATTTTCATTATAACTGTTGTGCATCTACGGACCAAACCCCAAACAGACGCAAATCTAAACTCCTCAGATGTCTGTGCCAAAAATACAGCTTCTTTCGCGAGACGGATTCCAACTCTTTCATCTGACGTTATATTATCTCCATGGGGAACGCAGATGTGTCCAACAAAGGCAGTTTAAAAAGCTTTGAAGCAGCTTTGAGCATCGAGCCTTCTTAAGCTAGCTTGTCTAGTTGCTGATAACTTTATTTTGCGTTCTAGAGGACACTGATGGAGGCGGATGAGGACGAAGCAGATTTGGAGACCAATTTGAGAGCAACTGTGGAGAACAAAAAAAATCTGGAGGCAATGCAATGATTTCAAGTCATGAAACCTTGTTTGACTGCCACAGTAAAAAACACTCGTTCAGAGGGAGACAGTTCTACACAGCAAAACCCAAAGAAAGGGATATGATTTTTAACTGCAATGTGAGTAAATTTGTTTCAAAGCAGGCAGAATGTAGCGTAGACTTCATGAGGCGACAGTGAAAGAAGTTAATTACAGGGCCTTAATAGATGGAAGTGTTTAACGTCTAAATTCAGAGGTAAATAGTCCAGACTTAATATTGTGCTTGAATTTCAGAGAATGCTGTCTCAGCAAAGACGCTGCCTAAACTAACACGCATTAGACGTAGCATCGAGTTCCTTGCGTCCGTGTGGCTGCTTCAAAATATTTCGTATGGCTAATAATTCCATGCAAAACAAAAGCAGACTCGGCACACCTCATGATCTTTTTCCTCTCCTTTGAGGAGCCAAAAAAGGAGAAGGTCTCAAATGTGCAGATGTTAAACCACACAAGGGTCCGGACGAAAGAAATGAGACCACCTCAGCAGCAGAGGATGAGATTTGGAATGATGTTTTCTCCAGGTTCCGCCACTAACAGGCCACCTGGGACACATTTAGGAAGCTACACACACAAAAACATACATACACAGGCATGTGGAGTCTACATCTTTGGTTCGAGGTTCGAATTTTCTGTTTCTTCCTTTTTCAAAATGTCACTGCCAATGTTTCTGCTTTGCTTTCTCCAACTGCTTGTCAAGGTTGAAATTGAACTGAGTTTAAGAAAATACGACCAGGTGAATAAGTCACGTCTTCGGCTGATTCGTCGAGTTGAACTGTTTGCTAACTTTTGTTCTGCAAAATTAACCAAAAAATTAATTTCTTCAACTTACAAGTGATTGGATATCATACAAGTTTGGGAAGAGCTATTAACGTGGGCATAAAAAAAAAATGGACAGGTGTGAGCAGCAGCACTACAAAAACGGGCTCTGAGACAGAGCAGGCCCAACGCTGACCACAAATGGAGGACATGGAGTGACCAAAAAGCGAAGGCAAAAGCGGCGATGCTGCTTCCGGGCACTGAGGCAGACACGAAAAGAGAGAAAGCGCTTTCCTACATGGACGTTTCTTGACATCCTTGCTTCCTACAAATCAGGAATGTTTTACACAGACAGTTTGCACATACATACTTATATATATATATAAAAATAATACCACAAGACAGCTGGTAAAAGCGCAAATTTGCAGTTGGGAGGAAGGCGCGTCTATTATTACAACCGTTTGGGTTAATTTGCAGTTTGTGTGACTGGTTGGCCACAAGGACAGGAGCTGTGAGGGGTGTTAGTGGTCTCTAGGCCGCGATTTGGAGAAGGGTAAGCGGGTGCGTTCGAGTTGGTGCATGGCTCCACATGTGATCGGTTTACTATGGTAAAACTGAGATTGTTTGTCCTTTACGGCCTGGTAGAAAATACGATCAAGGCCAGAAGCAAGGGGGGGGGAAAGAAAAAAAAAAAGAAACTTCTGGAGGGATGAGCAAGACACGACAAAGCTGTAATACAAAACTGAAAAGAAAAACACAATCAAAAACAAAATAAATTACGCGGAGCTGGACAGAATGGAAAACAAAATTGAGAAAGAATCTTTGACCGTTAGTGCTACAGTGCAATTCCTCTTTTAGAGTCGAGCACCTTCGCTTTGCCACATACAGGTGCTCATCCAGGCACTTGGGAGTTCTAGTCGGAGAGACGCCGCCCTGCCCTCTCTCCCCCCAAAAAAACAAAACAAAACAAAATCAACCACAGCCACCAAGTAGAAACCCTTCAGCGCTACTACACCCATCAGTACGTTAGTCTCGTCCGAAACATTTCTCATTAAATTTGATAAAACGACTGAAATTCGATACAAAACCAAACCAAAGCTTGTATAGCAAATTCTTTTTTTTCTTCGTTTGTGCATATTTACAGAATTCGTGGAAAGGGGACGGGGGCGAGCGCCCCCTTGGAAAAGTTCGGTCATATTAGTGTCATGGCGTCAGTGGGATTATGCTCGTAATGTGGAGAAGCTTAAGTCTTGTAGATGAATCTGCGAATGAAAGCTTCGTTCTTATATAAATACATCAGTATCATATCTGTTTGTTTTTACACTACATATTTCCTGCAAGTATTTCTCAGCTTGTACTTGACTATATTTAGCCGTTTTTTGTCTTTTTCTTTTCTTAATGGCATCACCTGAAGCCACTGTTATCCTTTATCCGAACAGCAAAACAGCAGCATGATACGCTGGGAGGATGGGTGAGGGGATACGACTGGCTAAGCGGGACCACAACACACACTTTCTCTCTCTCAACAACACTCTCCGTCTCTCTTTCTTTCAGTGTGGACATACATCATTTAACCTTGCCATCCAAAACCCGGAAAAAAAAATTAAAAAAAGAAGTTTGGAAATGAAAACAACAGCATTCAGACCCCCTCTTCGTCCCATCAAACCTCTCCTCCCCCTCGACCCAGAGCCGATACATTCGATTGTAATGTGTTCTGCTAAACTTGACTTGTGTGCTGGGGGAAGGTTGGAAATTTTGGTCGTTACAGTTTTGTGTTTTTTCCTTTCCTTTATGTTGGTAAGCTTGTTTTATATTTCCAGAGTGCTGCGCGGTTAGTGAGCTCCCGTCTCGTTCTCCGTTGCTGGGGTATTGTTGGCCGTTACCATGGAGTCGGGTTTTTGTGTCATGCGGTCCAACTCGGCCTGGACATCAGTCAAAGCCGGCTTCTGCCCTTGGAGGAAGAAGAGAAAGAGAACAGAGTAATCTCCTGTAGCGTCTGTGTGGGGGGGTCAACACTAACAGCGAGGCGAGCGGGAGAGAGGGACGTCTGTGGAGCTGGACTCTCGCTTCATGCTGGAAAAGCTTGCAAAAGCAACGGAATGGATACGTGCATAAGTAGTGCGGAGCGTGGTATGGTTGGCTGCATGCAGGTGCTCTGTTAAAGGGATAGGTTTGTTCTAAAAACGTATAACCACGTTTACGTGTCAAGAGATTTTCTGCTCACCCGAGACGCTGTCTGATGATCAAAATGAGCCTTTTTTTAAAACTGAGAGAAGGCAGGTTCTCTAAATGCTCACACGCAGTATGTGGCATTATGCTTAACACACGCTAAAACGCAACAAAAGCACACCAGGTTCTCTATAATCTCCAGATTATTTGCATATATTAATTTCTACAAAGCAATAAGGCTTTATGTAAAATGAGGGAAAATAGGAAGTGTTTAAAGACAGAATGAAATCACGATTCAAACACTGACGTTGCTTTGCGGTGTATTATACTTGTATTTGTTCCAAAACTGGCGACGGTGAGTATTATGATGACATAGTCAAGGCTTATTTAGGGATCAGACATTAACATCTCTTGAATGAACAGAAAAACCTGCAATTGTGGTTAAATGTTTTTAGACCGAACTATCCCTTTAACATCAGAACACTGTGGACAGCATTAGATCTGTGACGTTAGTCAGCCATGAGTTCAACATGAGGCGTCACTAGGGTTGGGTACCGTTCGTATCTGAACCGATATCGGTACCGGAACTGGTACTTCTTTTCGATACCTTGCTCTGAATCTCTAATACCTGGTTTGTATCAACATAAAATACAGTAATAATACAATAAGCCCCAAACTAATATCTAAGGTCACACAAGACTTTAGTAAAGTCTAGCCACACAGTCGGACGTTTACGGTTTGTTGCCAGATTTCCACGCAGTTTCTCCACAACACCATTCGGTCTGTCCCTACAAAACCCTGGTACCCAACCCTAGATGTCATGGAGGCAAGACTTTAGTACAAGACAAATAGAAATGAATGTCGCTGTCAGATGAAACCCACACAAGCTGCAAACTGCATTCTTCGTGACAAACTCATTGAGTGGTGAGAGCCCCGGAAACTAATGGGTTCTATCACTTGTCTTGCTTGAGTTTATTTTCTTTGGATAATTGTGTCTGATTTGTTTTATCTCATGTCATATGTTTTTGACATATCTTAAAATATATGAAAGAACCCAATGAAAACATTTTAATAAGGGTGTGGCAACATACTGTAAAAGTATTTGTTAGCTAAGAATACTGAGTATATTTTTTAGTAAATACTAAGTAATCGACATGCCAACTTGCAGTGTGTCAGTTTAACCTTAGATATCTGAGATACACAGGGCAACTATTGTCGACTGATTTAACATAGTTATATTTTAATATACTGTACAAACTGAATGCAACAGGTGTCTCAAGTAACATGAAATGGTTTTCATCCGACAGCAATATATACAGTTATGAATTATAGTTAACACCGTGTACTGTTTAATTTAGTGTGAGCAGGACGTCACCCGCCGTGGCAGTGTCACAGCTCTCCAGCAGTTGGTCTCAGCCTAACACGCTCTTCCACTCTACAGGTAAATCTCCACACAACAGTGTTTTCCTCACAGGTAACATTGGCATTCAGAGACAGAGGATGTCAGTAGTTGAGCGACGGAGTGCTGCAGAATTTACCTGTTTTCTTGGCAGAGCCCTGTACTCCTGTGCCAGCCGTGCCAGGGCTCCCAGGGGAGCCTGTCTTTTTACTCAGCAGACTGTTGAAAAAGTTGGCCAGGACACCCTCGTTTGCAGCTGCCCCTAAAATTAACACACAAAAATTGTCTAGGTTTCACAACAGTTTTAAGAGAAATTCGGCGAGGAACGGCATTCTTCGGGAGTGTGAGGCCGAGTTAATTAAAAACATAATTTAATCCCTGCTGGTATGCACACTCTCCTGGTGAGTTTAATGAGGAAGAAAATGTCAATATTTCTGTTCAGTCTGCGACCTGCAAGAATTCCCGCCTGTGTGGAATTATGCCAGAAAGCCCCTCAGGATGGCAGTGTGCTTACACAGAGAAAGAGCCGCTGGACTAGAGATTGAAAGGTGATGATGGGGGGGTTAAAAAAAAGAAGAAGAAAAAAAAAGTGTACTATACGGCTGTGCAATATGATGAAATATATCGGATGACGCAATTAAAATGTCCATCGCTTCATATTAGACTATCATTTATTTCATGGTGTCGCAAAATAAACTGTTTATGGCAATATTTGCAATAGTCACCACGGCGTCACATGTATGTAGGCACAGAAAATACTATGGCGTTATATATTTCAGCCTTAATCCTGGAGGGAGGAGCAAGACACAGCAAAGATAAAAATAAATTACTCGTAGCTGGACAGAATGGGAAAAAATGAGAGAAAGAATATTTGACCGTTAGCCCTACAGTGCTACAATTCAACTCTGCGTGCAAGTGTGCTCGAAAACTCTGCGGCCTCGTGCTCAGGTCTATGGAACACCAAAGGTGCCACATTTCGTCTTAAAAGCACCCCCTTTTACAGCCATTTGACAGTGTACAGTGCTTTTTAACCGCCGTCTGAGTCGAACTGAATCGAAATTCAATACAGTACCTACCATGTGTCAGAAAAGTGCTACCACTGAACACTCTAGTTTTTATACATACTATGTTTAAAGTGAAATGTGTAAACCTATCTAAAAACTATGAACTACATGTTTTACTGTTCCTGGAGATTTTTCCATCACTTCCACGATGGAACTGCATTTCAACAAAGGTACTGTTTGCTCATATAGCTCATTTAACTTTTGCAGCAACGCAGAAAACATACCTTAAATGTGACCCTCCACAGCAAAACCAGTCGCTTGTCGCAAATTTTCAAAATTGAGCTATGATGTTTTCATGAAAGGGCATAAATCAAGCTACAAACGATACCTATATTAAATGAATCTGACGACAGATGACTGAGATATCAACATTCAAAGGAGTCGGGTTTCTCCTGTCACGCCAAGTGAGAAACGGAGAAATCTGCCTTTGAAATTGACTATCGCCGTAGCACTCACAGACGCTTGGTGCGGTCGCGGCTACGTTTGTATTTACGGTAGCCTACGCTGCATTCACAGCCACACGGATAGCCTACCTGCGTTAGGTTAACTGAACTCGGGAGACAAAGAAGGATTCCGGAGAAATATCTTCACGCTAGTCAACGAGTGGATTTACCATAAATATTGAAGTAGAGCGGTCAAAACAGAAACTTTTGACATTCTGCTGGAACTGAATTCCTCGCCTCAAGAAAGTCACGTTTTTAGCATGGAAAAGGTAAGTTTTTCAGCAAAATTTATTCACAACAGTACAGTATAGACCTTCCACTGTTTCAAAACACCAAAAACAAAAAATCCAAAATTTTACCCCACGCTACATAAACGCTCGTTTTTCTCGGAAACCTCCGTTGCGACAAGCGACTGGTTTTGCCGTGGAGGGTCACAAATGTGCTGCTACACCCGCGTTAGCTTCCTCTAAATTTATGTGGAGACATTCTAGTTGTTGCATGAATGAAGGCAGTGTTTTAGGTAGTGATAAGGGTATTGGTAAGAATATATTTAAAACGTCCAATTTGACAAAGACGAATTTTAACTTGGACGTGGCGGCTCCCTTCTCACCTTTCATGCTGGGGTCTGGCTTCTTCACTGCAGTGATGGGCGACACACTGGCCACGTTTGTGGGGCCGGCGCGGCCTGTCGGACGAGGAGAACCAGACGCGGTCCGAGCAGGGGATTCCTGTTAACATACACACACAAAAATATCAGAACTCGTGGCAGATTTGCATCCTTTTCCATTCCTAAAGTGTATATTTACTTATTTATCTCCAAAAAACCCCCACAAAGGTTTAGTTCAGAACTACCGCGCCACCTAGTGGACAAAACCAGGCAATGAAATTGACTCAGAATTTTTATTTTTATTACGTAAAATATAAATATTACATTATAAAAATGTCTTAAAGTTTAAAGGGACTAAACTCTAGTGGTTTGTTAACTTCCAACATTCTGATAGAAACAGTATGACTAATTTGTGAACCCTTTGCATTTTGTTTCTAAAAATAACTGATATTGCAGATATGAAAATGTTCCCTTTCGTTGGTCAGCAGGATACACCCTTGAGATACACACCCTGACTGAGATAAGAATATATAAAAGTTCAACATCTGCATGTAATAGCCATTATTTCATGGGGGCAATGCATTTTGATATTTAAAGAGAAAAACAAAACAGGAGCTAGTTTTCACTTACTGTTCCTCTTGTCGGAGTGGCCGGCTGCTTGGCTAACAACGACTGCAGGTGAAAAAGCATGAATGAATGAGTGAGTAAATTATGAACATAACTTCAAACAGACAAACACCCACAAAGCCCAGAGCTGATGTGCCAGTGGTGGGCAATCAGGGTTTAAATTAAAGGAATATTCTGCATCATATCCACAGTGACTGACATCTTAGAAAAGACAAAGTCGGTGCTTCCGGTATGGCTCTAGTTGATAACGGTCGAGTACGCAAATAGCTCAGGAACATACAAGAACCCAGGGTGTCTGGGCAATGGCCTAGAAAATCGACTGCTCACTGGTTATGCAAAAATTTGATATCTTGTGACAGTACACAGCTGCTAAACCATCGTCTGGCCAAAAGCAGTTAAATTCTTTACTGTGCATGAAATGATGGATCTGAAGACGACCAAATGTGTGTGTGTGTGTGTGTGTGTATCTTGGAACAAACCTGCTGCTTCATGAGGAAGACCTGGTCATCTTCGGCATTAATCTCTTTATCGTGGACCAGCTGGAGAACAGAAAAACAGTTCAGCAGGATTCAGTGAGAGACAGAAATGCAGAATAAACAGCATGGCCTTTCTGACGCTGCTTATAGTCTCACCTTCCGTACTGGAGGCTTCATGATGAAATCCTCGAAGGGATCTTCTGGTCGAACTGTTGTGAAGTTTTCATGTAAGATGGAAATCTTCTTTTCATTGTCCCATCCAGAGGGACTGCAATACGGATCAGAGACGGAATTTCAACCCCTGAATTTTCTGCTGTGGCTTTTTTCATTCATTTTTGTACTGTTGAACGACTTCAATCAACATTAACTTAACAAATCATAAATCTTTGAATCCATCAGTAAAATTCCACTCAACTAGTTCAACAATCATACATAGTCACTTGAGTGTCACGAGATGTGCGTGAATAAAATGCCTTACATAAACACAGCGTCTTTCTCCACCACTAAGGCCGGCGTGGTGAATTGGAAGTCATACATTTTGTGCACCATGTATTTGTACAGGAGGTCCAGGTTTTTCTCCTCTTTTACAGAGGTGTAGATCAAGGCAGCTCCATCTGTGGGGTTTGAGGTTAAGGAAGACGGGACAGACAGCAGCAAAACACAGTTGGGCGTGCTGAGGAGGAGGAGGTTTGATAAACAGATAGATGGAAGGATACACTGCAGACAGAACCGTCTGATGTGGGACTGAATAAAGTCAAAATGCTCTTCTTTGTAGTCGTGATCTTTCTCCAACACAGTGACTGCGTCACACTAGACAAAGAGAGAGAGAGAGAGAGAGAGAGAGAGAGAGCGAGAGAGCGAGAGAGAGCGAGAGAGAGAGATATTACAGTTCTGGAAGAAGTCAGCTGTTCTTGCATGAGATCAATAAAACATGTTTTATGATGTTATTCCTTCACTCCTGCTACTCTTCACATGACTCCTCCCATCCCAAAAATAAAAAAGAGAGAGACAGACATTAATGAGTCTTGCCCAGGCGGCAGGACGCAGCATGACTCACTAATATCGAGTCACTTGCCCTCCAGAGCTTTGGCAAGAACTACAGGTGCCAGTCATGCCCACTCAGAAAAGCTGGGCGGAATGAAATCACATCATCAGGCCAGATTCTTTCAGTAAGTGTAAAGCACAATCATTTTAGCCCAGTTTAGAAGCAGAAGTAGTTAACAGTTGTGCCGGTCCACAAACATTTAGCTTTCAAAACACATCCGCAACCTTGGTCAGAGTAGCTAACTTCAGGATTGCAGATTTGACCTTCCCGTCTTTCTCCGTGAGACTACATTAAAAAGTACCAACTGCTATTGTGGAGCGTATTCACTCTACAAACCTTGTCAGTGTACAACAAAACAAAAAAGAAACAAGGAATCGTTCACTAATCATAATCAAGGTAAATGTTTGATTAATCGCAATTGATCGCTCAGCCCTAGCCCCAGACTGGGTCATTTTTTTTCAGGGCCGGGCGAGATCTCTGAGCGCATAATGTTCTCGGAGAGCTCAGAGCATGTTGTGTTCTCCCAAAGCATGTGAGGGGGAGATGGCGAGTCTGCAGCTCTGTTTCTTCAGGCAATACCAACTCCATGAACGGGGCCTTTCATTAGCTTGCAACACCACAGGAGTAGGAGGAGGAGAAGGAGACACTGGGAACCCCATCATCCAGCACATCTACAGCCTCCAGCATCACAATAAACCCCACAACTATTCTGACCAAGCTGCCCATCAGAGAGAGCTCTTAGGAAGAAAACTGCATATACTCTTATGAAATTACCACATTGTTGTTCATTCAAAAAAAGTGGCTAGGCAACGCATGTTTATCACGCAGGCATGATGTTTATAACGCTGTGAGACAAAAGAAAAAAGGAGCTCTGTACCTTTGCCTAAAACTTTGACAGATGATGGCAGATTTGCAAAAATCACATTATTGCAATTAAAATTCAATTCACAACAGGAGTAATTGTCTGGAGCAAAGCACCACCGACGACATGATCGACTAATGGCGTTGGTAACTTCGTGCCACTGTGTGGGAGTTAGGGCTGTGCGATATGGCAAAAAAAATCATATTGCGGTACATTTTGAGCCCTAGGCGATAGACGGTATATATTGCGGTATATAATTAGATCTGTAAATTTCAATATAACTGTTACTTTCAAGTAACAATTCTTTCCTTGTTTGTGTAAAACATTAGCTTATTGAGTTTTCTTCAGTTCTACAGCCGTGTAAATATATATTATTTAAATGTCTTAACTTTTTTTTAGACCAAAAAACGTAAGAAATTGCACAAGGTGAAAGTGGCCCAATGTCCTTATCATTTAACTTTCATTCAAATGTAATATATAAATGTAAATATTTTACATTCATGTTTTTACTTAGTTCTTAGCTTTATTTATTTACTTTCTCAAATTTCTTACTTTGATTTACAATGACTTGCACAGTTTCCCGAGGGAGCCAGGTGTTCATTTCAGCAAATTATGCCTGTATAACTAAGCATGTGGCAAACAAAGAATCTTTAATCATTTCTGCCATTAAATAAGAAGGACGTTTCTGGCCAAACCCGTCGATTGGACGTAGCGTGGCGAGTGGCAGACGGAGCGGTTCCCTTGTCGAAACATACGGCCCAGGCCGGAAAAGTAATGGCGCATTCTTTGGCTTCTCTCATATTCAACAGCGTATATTTTGCGGATTGTTTTTCGGCTCAGTATCTGAGACCCTAAATCCAAACCATGTCCAGATTATGGACGCTGCACCGATCTTCTTAACGACCTGCTTTTCCATATACTCTCTCTCCATTTTCCGAAAACAAACGGCTCGTGGTTTGGTTTTCGCGCATTTGACGCGACTTGGTTATGTCATTTTTGCGGGCGAGGAGCGGAAATTTCAGCGGTATGCCGGTATGATCAAAATCTCTATCGTTGGCCAAATTTATATCGCATACCTTTTATACCATTTACACCGTACACTCCTAGTGGGAAGCATTCTCAACAGAGTAATGATCCTCACCTACATTCACCAGTAAAGTCAAGAAATGGATCACATCCTACTAATGATACCAAAAAACCCTGAAAACCAACACCACCACAACACTCACCACCCATAGGTAGCTTTTTAACATCTGATCATCATCTTACCTTTGTGCAAACTACTAGCACTGGAATGCCCAGGTTGTGTGTGAGGACATTCTCTCCCAGAGGCAGGACCACGCCCTCGTCGTCGCCCCCAGCTGGAGGACCTCTTCTTTGTGGGGAGGACGGCACCGCCTCTTCGGGCTCTGCGTATTCCTGGAAGGCCTTCACCACTTTAGGAAAAGAACAAGCAGAAGGTAATTACACAAATGTGTGAAAATTAAACTTGCAAATGCACTCAATTTTCTCACCAAGTTGAGTTTTCATATCAATACTAAGGACTAAACAAGTTCACTCGTAAACAACAAAACTCATAAGTGCGATAACTAGCAGTCAAAGGCTGCAGCATGAAATTACACCTGTTTAAAAGGTTTGTTTCTGTTGCATATTCATGATGCTTGGGGCTTCAGAGGTGGGAAGGAGAATTTCCTGAGGAAGCAAAGGAATGTCGTTTTCGGATGACCCAGAAAAAGTTCCGGATGTGAACAGTCTCAGACTCAACTACCATCCTGACATCCAAGTAGGCCAACACAAATTATGAAACTGCAAATGATGTTTGTATGCTCTTGCATTAAATCATACTGGCGTGAGAGATTCTGTGGGGTGAGAGTCTTGATGCCTCTGCTGTACTGAAGCACTTATCTAGACACTTTAATAAGAAACTGATCATTTTAAACAGATGTGTCATTATAGCTGATGTGTTACATCACCACACACTACCTGAATACTCTGCCTTAACTGACAAAGTCGCACAGAACATGACCTCAAGCTGAGACAATAATCAGAACAAAAATGACAGCTGCCAGCTTGCTGCTTTTTGTGTTTGTGTTGAGCTTATACCATAACATACTGGAAAAAGATGGGCAAGTGAGGTTAGTACGAACAATTTTTATTCTGCTGAGAAACTCCTTTTCCCATGCAAAAAACCCTCACATTTTTTCCTATGTATTCATTTTTTCAGTCTTCAGCCACTGCCGTAAACATTTTGACGCACTACAACTTGCCTCTAACATGATAATGTTGTTCCTGCATTTTCTGCTCTGATCAACCTGAATGGCCCAAATCTGCACACCAGGACCCATTACACATCAACAACAAGAGTGAATAACAGGGTAAAAGTAAGAGTGCAGTGTCATCAGCAGGGTGCTTATCGCTGTACCTTTCCTGAGGTAAAAGGTCATGTGAATATCTTCATCCAGAGCAAAACACTTCCGCCCCCAAAAAGTAGATCAGCGAGGTTTGGAAAATATGGTTGTTTTTTCATTTCCAGAGACAAAAATAATCTTATTGACTCTCCAACATAACGACACCCTTTCAAAAAGCACAAAAGCCAGCTTTAGTGAAAAATGGTGAAGAGCAAAGGTTGGGACTTCTCCACAGGGCAAAGCTTCACCTCCAGGACAGAACACAGACCGAACCACATTAATAATGTGCCTATTTTAATCACAAGGAGCTGATTCATCAGACGCTCTTTAAAAAGCTCTGTTCCACTTCTTCATATTGGAGTTGATCTGACATTCAGGGGGACGGACATCACCTTTTTGACGTAACATTTAACACATTTTTGTTGTTGCATAGCGGAGTGATTCTACTATGATAATTAACATACCTTAACCAATGCCTTCTGTGATTTTTATCTCGTAGCTATGCACATCAGACAAAGAACTGAGTGCTGCCGAGCAGCATCAGTGAGAGCACAGCTCAGATAGTGCAATGCTAGTAGGGGTGTTAAAATTAATCTCATAATCGATGCTTCGTAATGCAGACGTGGACGATTTTGCATCGATGCAGTGGCACACCATAATTGATTATATCAGAGTTTTCAACCAGTGGTCCGGCATAAAAATTCTTGTAAAAAACAACATCCTGGTATAGTAACTATGGCTGCCCAAACCTCTTGCAATGTGAAGTCACGTAGAAGAATTGATGGAATGCATCATGATGCATGGTGATAAATTGAGATATTGCATCGGACCGAATCATTGACCTGATAATCGAATTGAATCGTGAGACCAGTGAAGGTTCACACCCCTAAATGCACCTCTAGCATGTTATCATCCATGTAGAAAAATTGAAATCAGCACTAGGGTTGACAACAGACGGTTCTTGTTTTTATGCAGAGGTTCTAGGCATATGAGCTAAAAACATTTATTTTGCTCCTGCGAGAGACAGGTCAGGAGGCGTGTCCTGGCAGCTGGACTTAGACATAAAGCTTGCATTACATTTTTAAAATAGTAATTTGCAAGAAATTAATATCATTCTCAGATATCATTAATCACTGTGCGTTTCATCGTTGCACTCGGCAGACATTCATCAGAAAGAACAGGAAGTGGACAGTCTCTCACCAGACTTACTCAGCCAACACTACGAACTAAAAACAGCCGACATAAGCTCACAGTCAGAGCTGCTTTTAACCCAGCACTTTGCTGTGACAACTTCAGCCAAATCGTAACACGCCAGCCATAAACACCTTCTGCTGTCGACTTTGACCAACTTTCAATTTGTCCAAACAAGGGTGGGGCTGGAAAGTAGAAAGGCTTTTAAAAAGGAAGTCCAGGCAAAGATGGTCACCCACAATGCTTTTAAATAGTTTGCTCAGCCTTAGAAAAAAAAAAACGGTCAATGGGGCGAGCAGCCAAAAGAAGCCAAAAGAGCCACAAATTTAAACTGATGAACAGAGGGATCTTTAGGCAAGGCATGAGTGTGCAAGTTCTGCAAATGGCACGCGGTTGTTTTAAAGGAGAGTTCTACCCAGAGACGAGTAATGAAAGGCGATGGGGACGTTCAGGGAGAGTTGTGCTCCTGTTTCAGCTGCGCCTCAGTGTTCTGATTACTCCGTATCCAGGTCAACAAGGCTGTGAACCAGACGTCACAGTAGACCATGATGCAACATCCTGAAAGAGACGCTGGATGCAAGCCTGGGACACTTCCTGGCACTCAAGCTGCCTTTCTCTCCCACACTGGGTGTATCTCTCTCTGTCTCTCCATTCCCATTAAGAGTTTTAGAGAGCATCAAAAAAAATTAAATTAAAGTTTCTGAATTGAGCTGTCTGGGCCTGAGTTTTCTAACACTACTAGATGAACTATTTGTATAAAAATATCTTCTTTAATGAAGCTTAATCATTTATCCCTTTATTGAAGTCTATTAATTTATTTTAGAATTCCTATATCAAACTTGTTACATTACAATGTATATCAATTGGATGTAGAATTCTAATGCTTACCACTTAAATAATAATTTGTAATCTTGCAACACTTATTAACTTTATTCTGTTTATGCTCCCAAATAATAAAACACTTTTTGGGAAACCATTACTGAAACTGGCCATGCAAACTTTTGTTTTAAATCCCGTCTCCAGAGGAAAATATGAAATATTTTGAATTTAATCATTTAACGCTTATTATGTCAATATTTTATGTTTATAATCATTCTATGATCAATGTCATAGTATACAATAATAAAGAGAAACTGGCCATTTTTGCAGATGATTTATATTAGTTAGACGTAGGTTCATTTCCCAAACACTTTTTATTAACCCTCAACTGCTTATAATTATTTCACTGCTAATTATTAGTCAACATGCATAATTTAAGGTTTATTACACAATAACATTAATTAGAAAAAGCAAAATTTCATTACCTTTTGAATTTAGATAAAGACAATTTCTTATGACTCACAGACCAAGTGTAATATGTACTAGAAGGTTTAAAGAAGCAGTGCAACATCTAAATACATTCTTATTTATCACTTTTTCTCTTTATGTAAAGCCACACAAATTGTAAACCTAGACAGCTCAAATATAAAAACCCTTCCATTTTGACCCTGTGGCGTTGACGCTCCCTAGTCCCCATCTCTGTTCACCTCTCAGTGTTTACACCCATCTTTTTTAGTCTCTCTCCCCATCATTCCTCTGTTCATGCCTCTCTCCCTCTCTCTCTGTATCTCATTCTGCCCCTCCTCCCTATGCAGTGACATCACCCCCTCCTGACACAATCATGTCGGACAGCAGCAGGCCTGATGATATCAGCTTTAATAGCCTTTACAGCATGCAGCATGACCAGTGGCCCTGTGGATGTGTAGTTTAACTACAGAAATAAACTTCCAGCTAAGTCAATGACAACCAACACACTTAAATCGTCTTCCTCTCATCAGCCAGACCATACCAACTACGATCCACTGTCTGTCTCTGAGAGCCAGAAACCTTAAACAGCACCGTGTTACCTTAACATGGACGCAAATTGGAGACAAAAACCGCAACATCATTTCACTGTCAGTTCCTCTTCTCCCTTTCACACACAGCTGGCGTGAAAGTCTTTACTTGACAGAAACCAGCCACCAAAGCATGTCCGCTTGGTGTGATGACCACAGTCGTCTGAACACAGGCTCAGAAAACAGAAGCTTTGGCACCACAAATACCATGCTTTAAATTAACAGCCTGCCTTTCAAAAAAAACAAAAACAAAAAAAAGAGTTTGTCGAATTTCACTACCTGTTTAACTCTTCAGGATCAAATATTAAATAATTTAACTAAACAACTCATGAAATCGTTCTCTTGAGGATTTAGTAATGTAGCGTTTTTTAAAGTGTGGGGTGTGCGCCACTAGTGGGGAATAGAGGCATGACAGGTGGGGCCCGACAAAAGGAAACGCCGTTATCGTTACCGAGAACAAAATGCAGCGTGTTACCATAATTAAGCTCATTGCATTTTTGAACTGGAAGTACAGACTTTGTTGTCAGAAGAGACGTATGCATGTGGACTAAGTGGACATGTTTTTGTAGCTCATTGAGGTACATTTTAAATAATGTATTCACTGTATTTAACAAAATAAGCAGGATTATGATGAAGTGTAATACAATTTAAATTTCTTTACTTTAGTTAAATGCACAGCTTTCCTGATGATACATTTTTTCCTAACAGAAAAGTAACATCCAATAATGCAAGCAAAAATCAGGCTAGCAAAGAGACGCTCAAACACAACCTGTTAAGGCGGATCTCAAGCAGATGAATAAATGTCAAGGAGTTGGCCAAAACCTTACTGCATTAAGACAAGAAGCGTGCTGATTCTGTACTGAGGCAGGTTAGGGGGAATCTCAGATCCAGGTGTTTATATCAGGATATTCTCCCCCCAGTTACTGGCCAAGCAAACTTATCATCAGACACCAAAAAGCACTAAAACATACACAGTTATGTTGGCCACCAGCACAGGCCTCAATCAAAAACCACAGAATCAGTTCCGCCCCAAAACAATTTGCCAGGAGAGACTGAAACATAAACCTGTGCTAAGCCTCAGCTTGGAGGGCAGATTTAGGAAACCATCACTCACTCCTCTGTTCCATCTCTTTCATCTCCTCAGGTGCGATCCTCAACTTGTCCACGTGATCTCGCAGAACGCTGGTCCATTTCTGCAGAGACTCCATGATGGCCCACGGCCGGGACATGTCTACCACAAACATCGCCAAGCTGTCTTTTAGCGATTCGGCGGAAGCGGCGAACTTCAGCAGGCCTTTGTGGTACAGGTCTCCGTCCAGGATCCAAACATTGCAGCGAGTCAGATCTAGAGAAGGGGAAAAATGAGCATAAAAGACAAAAATTAATTCTGAGGGAACTACCACCAGTCACAAGCACAATGGATTCTAGAGTTACAACAACACAAAGTACTCCAGTTACACAATCATTAAAAAGTTCCCGACTTAGTGCTGCTTAAAGAAATCTATTTAGCAATGAAACTTAAGTGTGCTTAGCACTAACTTAAAACATGGTGGGATCAGAGATTGAGTTTAAGTTCCAAAACATACAGGCCTGTAATAAAAATTAACATTGTGTGTGAAAGAAATTTGACTTGTTTTATAAGGTTAATAACGGTCCTTATCTTAAATATTGCACTGCAATCTGAACCTTACAAAACACTGCGCCCAATTTCCTGTCTAGGATTAAGCCTAGCCCTAGACTAGCTTTGAGTCTCAGTGGTAAGTCTTTATTGTTACTACAATTTATCCAAGACTAGGCTTAATTCATGTTCACGAAAACAGCCCTGCATGTCTAGCAAATACAATGGCTTGCAAACATACAGAAATTAGGGTTAAATTCCTTTTTGGTTTTCATTTAAATATGAACAAATTCTGAAGCTATACGTTCACTGCTGAGTAAGTTCAGCAATCAAGACCTGACTTCATGGATGATCATCATTATTGCTAACTTACATCAAAAATCTTTTCCCACAATTTACTTCAACAAGACATTAGTAGCATCTGGCACTTGGGATGGGAAGAATATAAAAAGATGCCATCATAAAGCCACACCCAACCGTCAGCAATCAGATCAACGTTGTACAAGCTGGGTTTTCTGCCCTCTCGAATTTAGAATATTTATATTTGAGGAAAGAACATCTTAGGCACTCCTAGATGCAGGTTCTGAAAATGGACCTTATTGGCCAACTCACCATCTCTGTCTTCATCATGGACACTGAGGTAAAGGTACTCGAGTCCTCTCCCTTTCTTATTGTGCTCTGCATCTTGGAGCTTTGCCATAAGTGTTGTTTTCCCCGACCCATCTTCTCCTGAAAAATAGAGACATAACAAGCGTTATTTAAACCAGCAATATACACGCACATATATGCATGCACACACAACAGCAATATGCATTACAAAACCACACTACATATAGTGCTTAAGTTAAAACAAAAGAAAATTGAGACTACAAAACAGAGGCTGCTCCAAGAATGTAAGCTCTCACCAAAAACAAGTATATTTTTCCCAGAGGGCAATTTGGAACTAGAACGCGTGGAAACCTCACTGAGAATTGAAGACCTACGGGGCGGGAGAAGAAGACAGTTCACATGATTGCACAGAACAAGTAGCGTCCTGTGACATCAATAACACATTAAGACTTTAACAATCATTTTCTCAAAGTGCAATTTAAAATAACCAACTAAACCAAACATGCCTGCTAGCCTTTTAGCACCGGCAACATAAGTCATGTCAGTCTGTAGCACTGTAAACTGTAGCATGAACATAGACAACACTGACAATAATGACATTGCTGAATTCATTATAGGCAGAAATTAGTGGATTACATTCAAAAATGTAAAAAAACAAAGAGGAAGTAATAAATAACATGTAGAAAAAATAATAATAATAATCTACATTTACACTCTTTACACATAAAAATGCATGCAGTCCTAAGTACTTTACATTAATAAGATCGAGAAAAGAGAAGAGAATATATACATTCTAAGGTCTAAGATCACATTATTATATATTCTATAATACACAACACCTAATTTAATTCCATAACTTTGATTTTATCTGCATTCATTTTAACTGCATAACTGAAGCAAGTTTACAAATAAATCCATTGTAATAGCAAGCAAACATCCACAGACCGTACTGAAATTTAAAAAAAAACCCTGACCATTAACTACTTTTTTCATGACCGACACGAGGTTTTAATTCCGTAATTGTAAAAATAACATTATGAGGTAAATATCTACAGACTGGACAACATTGAACAAAAAAAACATCTTACGCTATGTTTTTCAGCACTGTATCAAGCGGTTTCAATTGCATAATCTGAAATAAGTTTAATAACAAACAAATAAAACCACGAAGACGAAAAATTGCATAATATAAAGAGAGAAATATCCACAGACTGGGCAACATTAAACAAAAACTGATCTTTCAGTAACCTTATAAGCGATTCAGACTAATAACATGCGATACGAGTGTTTAGTTTAAGTGTGATTTGTACAGTGACAGTGCTGAAGACAGCGGTGAACAGGCAGATTAGAGGCGCTGTTTAGACGCGCTTTGGCGGCGCCCGGCACCTTGTCAGACGCCGGAAAGTACAGCGAATCGGCGCGACTTTAACCCCGGCCACGAAGCCCTCCGTCCCCGCCTGTGTGTCATCTTACCACAGATTTTGTCCTTCCTCATCCTCGGTGTTGTTCTCCATCGCGTCTCCCGACCCGGCTGCGCCCAGCAGCTTCTTCTCCACAACGGGCGCCATCTTGTTTGTGAAGCCACAAAGGGAGGCGCCGCCGGAGCTGCCCGAGGACCTCTACTAAAACCCTAACTTTACTCCTCACAATCCGAGGTTTTAGCACGGGTTATACAAGTTTAAAATGTCGAATAAACCTTTCTTAATGTAAGCGTTTCAACCATACATTTAAAATGCGGTTTGGAAGGTAGCCCGTTGTTTCGCGGGTTTCATACCGAATTTAGAGCAGGCACTTCGAAAGGGCAGCCCGATCCGCGTTGGCTTGAATGATGTCATGTTCGGTTGATAAAAGGAGCAATGAAATGAATCTCTATCCCCTAAGTAGTGCGAAACGTCAAGCTTAATAGAAGGGCTTTCGCGCCCTACACAGAAGAAAATATTTAGGTGCATTTAAACAAACCTTGTACATGTCATAATTTTCATCAAACTGAAATAAGTAGTTGTAGGACAACTTCCGTATTGATATCGACACAGTTTCAATAATTCCAAGAACTACTTCTTAATAGACGGATTAATATAAATTTCAATAAAATATGGACACTTAAACACATTTCATATTAAATGACACAATAAAATTCGAACATAACTACTAATTCTGTGAATTTCTCCTAAAACATTTAATTGTCGAGAAGTCATACCTTTTAAGCAATATGTGCTGGTAAATATTTTCAATATATGTAGTTTTAATAGCGGTTTATTTTATATTATTAAACTTGTTTTATAAACGTTATTATTTTCCTTCTCTTTTTGATAGCGTCTAATTGTGTTAAGGTCAGGAAATGAAGTGAGTGTTAATGCTAAAACGTATTTTTACATAGGAATTATTAGAATTTGTTTTCTTTAAATCATTTTTGGGCATGTTTTTTAAACATAATCAAATAACGTATTGTATATAAACCTTAAAATGGTGAATAATCTTTCCCCAGTGTACTTTGTGCGCACTACGCCAAAAAAAAAAAGCTTACGTTTAGCTTCCTTCTCCCCGATTTAGGGTGTGTGAAGCCATTTGGAACTCCGGAAAAGCGTTTGTGAGCTGTTTTGAGGTCAGTTCGCTGTCTTGTGTTCGGGCTAAGGATTTGTTATTTGGTAGAAAAATCCGATCCTAGATCAGCGGTTGTGAGAGTTCGCCTTCCTGGGCAGTTAAGCGGGGTTTTTTAGTACAACGGACTGGTTACGCCCTTGTCCAAGTGGCTGTAGCTTGAAACTTCTTTTTGTTTATTTGAATTATGGATTGCTTTGGCTAAACAATTTGTAAACAGTTAATTATAGAATGTTCCTATTTGACATTATTACTTTATTTTGTCTTAGTTTTGACAAATTAATAATGAACTGGCCTACGCATGAACATTAGTCTTTCAACGCTTTTAAAATGACTATACGTGCACAGAATTATACGCCAACCTTTTTTATGCCTTATACATTAGAATGACTTTAAAAAATACGAGACCAAATAATCGGTTCCACTTTTAGCTAATACAAATAAGTCAAGCGAGTATTTAGAACTACTAAGTGATGTGATATGAAATAATTATCTCATTTCCCATTGTATTCTTTTTCGATGCATTCAAAAGGTGATTCATATTATAGAGTAACTAAAATGAACGAAAAGATTTAGAAGCTGAATATGGAGTACTGTTCCGCCACCTGCTGTTAGAAAGGTGCCATTGCACCAGTAGAGAAATGCAAGAGAATCAGTTCGGGGGGAAATAACATAAATAAAATAATAAATACAGCCGCAAGCGGTAACAAAAGCTTCAGCACTGATCATCAGCTGTGTCTGTGTCTGTTAAAGACACACACCGCTGATGCTGAGGTTTATGATTGAGGATACAACCACATAGATACATTAATCATATCAAGATATAAGGAGTAAGAATGTGGAACGATAAAGTAAAATGACATAAGAAAAAAATTAAAGATGCAAATAGAAATTTGTAAACGAAGCCTCTTTTTTGTCATAACAGCTTCAATAAGTTGTTTTTAAAGAAACTAACCTCTATCTATGTTCATATAAGAATTGGATTGTTTTCTATAATTTCATGTAAATTATATAAGCTCTGCTATGACATCACATACATTTTTGTGGCATTTTAGCGACCCTAGAGGTCAAACTCTTTTTTGCCAATTATAGGCCGATAACTACTCTTTTCAGCCTATGCCAAGATGCACACCATTCCTACTTACCCTGAAAATGTCAGCATTCTGCAGATCAAGCTGCACAAATTTTAATTATAAAGAAGAAGAAACTGAACAATTATAAGAAGGTTTGATAGCTCTTTATGCTTGCACCCCTAATAATAAAGAAAAAACTGAACATTTACAAGATAGCACTTTGTGCTTGGACCCCTAAATATGGATACACACAGAAAGATAATTTTATAATGTATGCATGTTTTAATTAATTCATTTTAATTGTAAGAACTTAACTGCAGTCACCATCATTATCTAAGTGGCAAAGTTATTTATGAATAAAGTATTCATATTAATATCTTCAATAATACTGCTTTCAGTACATTAGGAACATAATTTGGCAGTATAGCACCTACATTACTTGAAACTGAACAGTCATATAAAATTTAAAGACAATTTCCAAAAATGTAATTTTTTTTTACAGTCTTGTTTTTTTATATTATGTTCTGTTTAATTTTAAGGAAGTCATTCAGTTTTTATTCAGTGTAATTTAATTTAATCATTATGGGTTTTTTTTTTCTTATTCACTGTTAGTTCAGTCATATATCCATCAGTTGGTGTCTACCTGGGTATTTTATGAGTCAGCATTTTATAAATATAGTTATAAATATTCCCCTGCTCATAGATACTTTTCCAAGAACGATTGAACGATCTATTTTGAAAGACACTATATTTATATGAGCAATCATGCAGAGAGATGCATTTAGTCACTTTGTAGACAATCTGACTCTAAACCATTTGAAACCAGGTTTACGAATGTGCAATCAATAAAGAAATAAGCACTGCAACACCTGCCAGTGCCTAGTCCACCTCCCGGCTCAAGCGTCCGAATAATAAAGACTGCATTGAGCTGAATGGAAGTGGTAATTAGTGCTGAGCTCATTGATGGACGCTGCTGTACACCTGCCCCAGCAGGGCCGTCTGAAGAGCAGGGGAAGGGCTGGCAGCTGAGACATCGGCCATTATTGTGGCTCTGGGCTGTTCCCTGAGGTTGGTCCATATGTCAGGGTTTGACTGAGCTGTGAGGAAGTGGTGGAGAAGGCAGGATGTAGGCTTGGGGATCTCCAGGGAGCACTAACGTGCCAAGACTCTGAGTCATGTGAGCAGCCCCGAAACTTGACCTTTTTCCTCTTATCCTTTGCTGGAAAGAAATCAGAAGATATGCTTTCTGAGACAGGCAGAGAGAGTGACTCTGTCAAATGTTTAATATGTCTTTCTTTTTTATCTATCTCACCTTAAAATGACATTTTATTGTTTTGGCATTAATCACATTTCTTAAAGAGAGCATAATCAGTTTTAGACAATTGATGACCACAATTATTATTGTCATCCAGAGATAAGACAATTTTGTTGTTTTTATATGACACAACCCTTTGGTGCTTTTTCTAAGAGACTAATAGATAATAATAATAATAATAATAATAATAATAATAATAATAATAATAATAATAATAATAATAATGTTAGATATCAGTATCTATCATCCATCCATCAAGCAAGTTATGAGACCATAATAGAAAATATGCAAAGTATCTATCTATTTATCTATCTATCCATCCATCCATTCATGCATCTATCTAGCTAGCTAGTTATGAGACTACAACAGAATACGTATACAGAAAACATCCATTTATCTGAGTAACCCTGATGCAGTTTCCTTGCCGGACGTAACATCAATGTTTTTAGAGCCCTAATAAAGGAACATAATCTGTCAGTATATTTTCACGCCGCTAGAGGGCGCTGTCTCCATTGTAGAAATTCACCCCACGGGATTTTCAGACTTTATTTCTTCTTTCCACACGTCTTCCCTTTGCCGGGGGCCCTATGATGAATTACACATGCAGTGTTTATCCAGCCTACTATGGGGCACAAAGCTCACATACCATAAACCTTTCAGCAAAACAGAGGCTGGGAACTTCGTAACATCATTGACTTTTTTGCCAGGAATAGCAACAGATTACAGACATTGCAAATATGACCAAAAGTGGAGTCAATTGCTAAGCAGAAGTTGGAGGGAAAATGAAATGATTTAGACAGATGTGTCAACATTATAGTATACTTTTGAGGCTGTGATTATTAAATATGACTGCTGGAAAGAAAATTTTGGATGAACATACATCTAGGTGGTTCTTGTGTGTTTTACAAAAGCATCAGTTCCAGTCTGTGCAATGTAAATTGTTTATTAGTTAATGATCAATTGTTTATATAATACATGAGATGACACATTTCAGATTTCTGTGGGAATTCAAGTCCATTAAAGCGCAGATGTTCTTCACAACTTTCATTTTCCAGAATGAACCAAGTAAAAATATGACAAACAATTGTGTGTTGACTCCAGATATTTTCATATATAAGGGCACACACACCAAAATGATCAAGATAAAAAAGAGACTGTGATGTCTCATTAACACCAGGCAACAAGTTGCACAAAGGTGTTAAATGTATAAGAGTTTAACTCCCTAAATTGAAATAAATATTAGGAATAAACTGCTGCTTGTCTGGTTTTTCTTCTTTTTAAAGCAGTGCTTGTAGTTTCTGCCTGTAGCAGTTCCACAACGTTCCAGTGAGGATTATTTTTTTTAAAACACACATTTATTTATTCAATCAAAATGAGAAATTAGAAATCTCTCTCTATCTCTCCATACCACACACAGAAAGAGAAAGAAAGAATCTCTTCTTGGTACTAAAAATGATTTACCAATTCAGATACACAGTCATTTTACACAGACTTTCTTACAGACCCAGCAGTTTTTTTTCGCTGTGGAGATGGAGAATCGTCTCTCTCTCTCTCCTGTAAAAAAAATCAAAAGCTTTTCAAGGAAGTGAAAACTAATCCACTAACTTCGAACTCAAAGAAAGAGGGTTGCTGTAGTTACCATTTAAAGGGTGAAAGGTTAAAGAAAGGGGAACATTATTCTTAAAACCAAATCAACTCCATCTAATCTAGAGAAATATGCGGGGGTGGGAGGAGGGGTGTTAAGGGGTAAGAGGGCGGGGGCAGTGGGGCAGTGGGCAGGGCAGGGGCAAAGCGACAGCTGTCTCCCTGCCTTGGGTTTAACAGAAAGAGAAAAGCGCACAGGCGCAGATTGGAGCAGCTGCAGGACACACAGCTTTATTACAGCACTGTGCTCTACACACACACACACACACATCTCACACACACACACACACATCTCACATACACCCACACCTCACACACACCCACACCATACAGGGGCTTTTGGAGGTCTAACAGCACACAGACAGGTTAGTAAACTTTCTTATGTATTTTATAGCTACTTTAATTTTATACAATGTATGGCTTGTCTAGACACAAAAAGAGTAAAGGAATAGGAGTGTGTTAGCACATGAAGAAGAGACGGGTGTGATGTCCTGTGCTTTGTTCTCCTGACTAGTGTCTGAACCTCAAAATTAGCCTCACCTCCGGGAATTTTGGGGGGCAATGTTTTAGGCTATTTCAGTTGTCTTTACTCCTTGGTAATAATGCAGATATGTGAGATGCATCGATCATTCAACTCATCTGTGATGTGTCCCATAAGTATAATTATATCAGTTCTTTATTTTTAAAAATATATATATGTTAATTGTGGTAGAGAAAAATGCAGTTACACATGGACATTATGGTTATAGTAAAAATTCATGCTTGGTTAAAAAAAAAGCGGTTGTGCGACTCCTGTTCCGTGTCATAAATGTAAAGTTACATTTATATGTATTTCGGAGCATTTTTACACTGTGAAGTGTGTGTGTGTGTGTGTGTGTGTGTGTGGAGGGGGGTTGCGGGCGGGCTGCTGTACGTGAACAAAAGAGCAGAAGGGAGCGGTCTTTAATAAAGAAAAAAACCGACTTACTATCTCTCTTCAGTTTCTTAGCACTTTTTAAATCTGCATCCAACACTTAACATTATTATTATTGTTTTTTTACATAATAACCTGCGTGTTAACTCACTTTTTCATCATTACATCGCAAGCCCCCCTTTCTCGCTCGACTCTATCAGCTCTATCAGTCTTTTAAATATAAAGATAAAAAAAAGAGATTGTGTTCTTTTAGATTCATTTTGGGTTCCATGAAAAAACCTTTAACGCAATGAAAGATACATTTTGATGATGCCACAAAGTACAAAGGACCTCTTTATAAAAAAAAAAAAAATCCCAGCAAACCGTGTATAACGTTTAGAGGTTCTAAAGCGATTAAAGCTTCCAGATGGAATCGTGAAGGCTGGCAAATGAGCATTTAGCGTTGATTAGGAATCATTAATTGCATTAATGTAGTTGGCAATAAAGTGGGGTTTTTATCCCCGGAATGCAGCGCAACCGGCAAAATCACCACGTGCTGATCACGCTTCCTGAGTCAGCGCTATACGGGACGGCTAATGCACAGCTTAGCTGCTAATATACTACCGCGTTAAGCCATTTATACCATATTTTACCACGCTGCTTGGATTTATGCATGTCTTCTTTTGCATGGGCTTAAAATCGCAACCATAATCATCTTAATACCTCCGACCAGAGCGAAGCTTGTATCTTAGTGCGGTAATAAAAGGCAGTATAAATGCTGCAAATGTCTGCAGTTGGATTGATTTGTGTGTTGCGTTGGTGCATGAATGCATGTCTGGCCCCAATGCAGCACTATGGACAGCTCCCACTGTAATTACCACCCTGCAGGTCCCACCACAATCACCTGCAGCTTCCATTACACACGCCCGCATCTTCCACTAAAATGGTGCACCATCCAGTACATTTAGATGCTGCAGCTCCCTACAGGGTTGGCTGCAGCATCCCTTCCAATCACTTGTAGCTTCCATTAAAAATGTGAACAGCCATAAAAGTGGTGTGGACCATCCATTCAAGTGACTGCAGGTCTTGTAGCTTCAATTATAAATCTCTGCATCGTCCATTACAGTTGTCTGCGTGGTCCATTTTCACTTCCAGCCCCCATGCATCGTCCATTAAAACAGTTTGCATTGTCTGTTACAATTGCCTACAGCTCCCATTACAATCACTTGTAGCATCCATTTTAAATATATGCACCTTCCATTAAAATAGTGTGCACCGTCCATTACACTTGCCTGCTGCTCCCATCACAGTTGCCTGCAGGTCCCTTTAACATGACTTGCAGCTTCCGTAGTAGATTTCAGCACCTTCCATTACAGTTGTTTGCATTGTCCATTATGTTTTCCCACATCCCAACAGAGTCGCCTGCACCTGCAAATTGCACCCATTTACAGTTACAATTGCATATAGCTTCTAGTTCAATCTCAAGACACTTCCATTACAATCACAATGCTTATTGCAGTTGACTGCAGCTTTTATTACAATCACCTGCAGCTTAGGACAGAATAATGGAATTCTACAGACATTCCATATTAGGTAACACTTAACGTCAATATAATATTTATTATATTTATTACAGCATCTCTCCTACTGTTATACAGAACTGTAATATATATTCCTCATTATCCCTTTTTGTTTAGTCAGAAAAAAACTAATATGTGTATGTGTAACAATGTGTATTTTTCACAAGCTGTGAGATCTCTTTTTAATGTTTTCCAGACTGGAAGTTACAATGTTGAAACCTGTTGTTCTGCTTTTTTAAACTAGAAAACTCCTCTGGCCTTATGTCCCTCAGTTAGCTCTTTCTAGTAGATGTTTCTTTTCCTCAGTACAGGGTGTAAAAAATTAACACACTGCTCTGGTTAAAACATTCTAGTCTTCTGTGTTTTGTGATAGAGCGCTTAGTGATGTGGGAGCTCTTTTGTACAGTTGCATGTTATCTAATCTGCCGTTTTTCCACCCTTATCTCCTCACTACACTTACCCTGCCAGTCCTCCGCAAACAAACCTCAAATGGTTTATAAGAGCCTTACACTAATGCACGGATGGTTCAAAGCACTTGTTAACATTGCCCAGTTTGGTGATGAGCAAAAGAGAGGGAATGATGAGGGTGGAAATTTGGCTCAGCTGCAGTCAGCAGATCATTTTTATACTCTTACTTTCGCTGTCTCTCCCCCTTCCCCCCCTCTCTCTCATGATTTACTAATTTCACTCTTGGCAGTAAGTGAGGTCTTAGTTTTCCCAGGACACGAAGGTCAAACCTGTATGTCATCTACGCCTCTTTTTTATGAAAGAGGCAGCAGAAAGACTCCCCAGAAACAAATCAAACATGAATAGTAAAATTCCAGGCTTCCACTTTTGATTGGAAGGGGGAATTTGTTTTAAGAAATAATAATAATGTGAACTTGTTATACAGGAGTTGTTTCCAACATGTTCACTTGGATCATTTTTATTTTTCACAATAGTTAATTACATTTCATTTTTTCCAGAATCCACCATGGGAGGTAAGCTGAGCAAGAAGAAGAAGGGATATGATGTCAGTGACCCTAAGGATAAAAAGGAAGAAAATGCAGTGGTAGCAACCGCTGCTACAGAGCAGAAGTCTGATGCTCCCACCACAGAGGCGAAGTCTGAGGCTCCAACTACAGAGCAGAAAACTGATGCCACCACAACAGAGCAGGTGTCTGATTCCACCACCACCACAGACATGAAGGCTGATTCCGCCACAACAGAGTCAAAGGCTGGTGCCACCACTGCAGAGCCGAAATCTGATGCCCCATCCACAGAGCAAAAGCCCGATGCCACTACCACAGAACAGAAGCCTGAAGTTGTCATTACAGAACAGAAGACTGATGCCACTGTCACAGAACAGAAGCCTGAGACCACTACTGCAGAGCAGAAGCCTGATGCCACTATCACAGAACAGAAGCCTGAAGCTGTCAATACAGAGCAGGAGTCTGCTGCAACCACCCCAGAACAGAAGCCTGAAGCTGTCAATACAGAGCAAAAGGCTGTTGCAACTATCACAAAGCAGAAGCCTGATAACACTACCACAGAGGCAGCAAAAGAACCAGCTGTGGAAAAGGTGGCAGAACAAGTAGTTGTGGCTGAAGATGCCAGTGTTTCTTCTAGTCCTCTTCCTGAACAAATCACTCCAACTACAGAGGCACAGGAAGCAGTTAAAGAAGAGCCTCTTGCTTTAGAGGAAGTGACAGCTGTGGTTGAAACAGAAACAAAAGTGGAGGAACCTGCTCTAGTAGAACTGGAGCCTGTGAGTGATGGATGTGCAGCAGTGGAACCTGTATCTCCCCCAGTGGAGGTTGAAGATAAACCAGTGGAAGCTGCAGCCGCTCCAGTGGAGATGGTTAAAGAGGTTCCTGTCCTGGTGGAGGATGAAGCTGCTAAAGTGGAGGAAGTTGTTACCCCAATTGAGGATGTACCTGCCAAAGTGGTGGAGGTAAAAGCCACTGCTGAGCCTGAAGTTCCAGTAGAATCTCCAGTAGAACCAGCAGCTACCACAAAGGGACCTGTACCACAACTAGAACCAGCATTAGAAGAACCTGCAGTAACACAAGAAAAGCCACCAATTACTGATGAGGAACCAGCACCTGTGGCAGCAGAACCGGCAGTCGAACCAGAGGAACTTGCGGCTACACCAGAGGAGATTGCAGCTGTACAGGTAGTGGAGCAGGCTGTCCAGGAAGTGTTGAGCACCATTGAAATTTCCCAAATGTCAGTTGAGATTGCAGAAGCTCCAGAAGCTCAGCAGGTAGCAACAGAAGCAGAAGCAGAGACAAGACCAGTTCCTGAGCTAGAACATGTGACCACAACACCACCAGTGGCAGAAGCAGTGTCTACTGAACCTGAACCTCCTGAACCAGAGCTCACAGAAACTGAAGCCAAACCTGTGAGTGAAGAGGCCAGGCCTTCATCCACTGAGGAATCAGTTCCTGAGATCATCATTTCTGAATCAATCTCGGCCGAACCTATTGATCTCTCTCCTGTGGAACCTACTACTAGTTCCAGTGTGCCAGAGGAAAAGCTGGACAATGGAGAGTGTGAGAGTGCAGAGAAGGTAGAGGACACAGTTGCTGAAGTAAACGGCGAGTGTCACGAGCAGGTGACTGAACCAGCCCCTGAAGATGCCACTGTAGACACCCCTGAGACCCATGCCCAGGACTGTGTAAATGGGGGGTTGGCAGAAAAGGCTGCTCAGAAGTCCAGTGACTGTGACCTGAAGAAGGACATAAACATAGCCGTTGACGTGCAGGTGCCAGCTGCCACGGTGAGCCAGGAAATCGATACCATCTGAAAAAAACCTTCAAACATGAATCCCATTCCAATGCAAAAGGATAAAGGGCCTCCAATAACAGGCAAGGTGAAAAATATGTTGTAAATGCCTGTGAAGGTTAGCTCAGAATAAGGTAACTTCTGGTTAATAAAAAAAGATGTGCAACCACTCAGAAGCGGAGAAATAGCAGACAGCAAAAAAGAAAATTAAAGAGCAACGATGATGAGAGAGACAGAAAGCAGTGTTCGTTGAAGTCGATTGTGTTACCATGTTCGTTGAGGCCTGCCTTTGACTGAGATTTTGGTGAAGAAATAAACCAAGAAAATGTGAATGATGCTTATGCAAAAGCAATCTGGAGTAAAGGACGAAACTCTGGACCTCTAAAAATGAAAAATACAATTGGAACGAATAGTCTTGTGTTGTGTGTGAATGTGTGTGTGTGTGATGAACATGGATCTGGGTTATTCATGTTGTTCTGGCTTAGCATTAAATAGAACATGATCTAATTTAGACTTTTACATATCCTCTCTGTATCTACATAATGAATGAAGTTGAAGATCGTACATGTTTAACTTTTAATAAAGACAAAAAATAATGAGTAATGTTCATTTTAACTTGATGGCTTGGCTTAGAACCTGGTTCTCTATTTTCACAACCTTTCATTCTTACCCAGTTGGCCACTTTATTCTTGAAGAGTGCCTGAGACTTAATCAGTCTTTTGTTAACTTGTGTTATATTTAAAATCGTATTTCAAAATAAATGTATTACCGAATGATGGCTAATGTGTTGAGATTTTGTATTTGCGTCTAGCCAGCATGTTGGCAAATTATTATTTTTCTTTTTTATTATTTATTTTTTAAGTAGGGCTAAGTCTGTCAGTTCAGTAAGGTCTGTGCGAGTGACCTGGGTGTCATTGACTTGGTAAATTTGCTCAGCAGAGCTCGATATCAGTTTGGGTTGTTCCAAGTAGTAACAAAGAAGAGAATCCCATATGCAGGAGCCTGTTAATGGCCCCCCTTCATCCTCGCATCACCCCGTCAAACCCACCTCCTCTCACACTCCCCAAATTCACAGCTCGTGTGTGTGTGTGATGAGGGCTTGGGGGATGGGTGGGCATTCTGTTCTGGAGGAAGGGGGCTTTGAAGAGAAAGAGAGGAGTGCGGTGCATCTGGACGAAGTAGGAAAGGAGGTGAGGGGGCTGAAGCGATGGGGGGAGGGGTGTAGGAGAACCTGGTGATGGTGGTGGGGGGATCTTTGGGTTTAAAGGAGAAGCTCTGATGTTGCACGGGAGGAGGAGAGAACAATCAAAGAGAAGCACGTAATCTTCCCTCGGACTTCAGATATTTTAGACACATTTTACACTAAAATTAATCAGTTTAGTAGAAGAAGTTATGTTGCATTTCATTCAGTTCATATTAAGAGAGTCACAAGTGTGTGTCCGTGATTTTGTGGGTGTTTGGGAGGTCATAGGCTGTGCGAAATAATTTGAGAGAGGGGATATTTGTTGTATGTTTAATATTCTCAATCCCTGAGCATCTCATGCTGGCATGCTAATGGGTCTGTCTCCATCCACACACACACACACACACACTCAGGTTTCTTATAACACACACAGGCCTTTAGATTTATGAAAGGAATGTTTCTGGGGTGGGGGGGTGGGGGATTGAACTCAGTGGCTTTTCTGGCTTTTAGTCCCACACACACACACAGACACACCCCCAGACACACACGGACATGAAATTAGTTCTCTCAAAGAAGCGTGACAAATCTTTCAGAAAAGAAAGAATTTTCTCATGTAACATCCAAAAATACTCCACTTCAGTTTCAGTATGATCTGCCAAAGTCATCATGGTGAAGTCTAAAACAGCAACTGGTTTTAGAGCTCACAAACTACAGGTTTAATACACATACAGCATATTTAGGCCTACAAAGCAGAACCGAAATTGATCTACTCAGCATCTCATAACCTCCAAATGGATCATATCCTCATCCCAAACACTAGGAGAGGGTGAATCTCACACAGAAAACATTGTCCTACTTGAAAGCGCCTGAAAGCAGCTCAGTTTAACTGTGTTAGAGGGATCCATCAAACCTAATCAATTATAATACATTTTAGTGGAGACACTGGATTCAAAACCCAAACATGTCACGCTTTCAGAAAACTGGATTATTAGTGCTGCTTTCTCAGCTGTTTCAAATGTAGATGCCAGGCTAATTTTGCAATGAAATGAAACAAGGAACTCTAATCTTCTATATTGCTTTGACATTTACTTTAGATTCAGAGTGTGATTCCTCTTCCTTCTCTTTCTCACTCTCTCAATCCCTCTCTCTTACATCCCCTCCATTTACATCCCCTCCTTGTATGCTGGCTTCCTTTACTAACTCCTCTTGCATCTTGATTTAAACACTGCCTACAGGTCACATACTTGTCTTTCCCCAGCTGCATTCCCTGGTTACTCCTAACACTGTCTCCTCTATCGTGTCGCGCGGCTCAGCTGCCCATTCTGGCCCTTCCTTCAGACAGGGAAATACAGTTATCCCTTTATTGCATTCAACACATCCTCCACTAAACCTTCTCCAAGAGAATTAAAAACGCACTGCCGGAACAGATTCAGCAGGCACGGTGAAGCTACATGAAAACATTTCTAAGAAGATATTTCCTGCTGGGATTCTTGGCATATATTTCACACTGTGGCTTTTAGGGAGGAGACCGTCTCGCAAATGCAGACATTTTATGGTTGATTCTAACTCTAATTTAGTTAATGAGAGAAGAATGTAAGGAATGGTCTCTCAAGATATTCATCAAAATGTCTTATTTGCAGAACTGCACTCTAAATTAAACTGCACTCTGATTAAACTACATTGCCACCTACAAAATGATTACTTCACTGGCATTTACAAGAGATTTAGTTCCTTTACTAGTATTTTTATGATATTATGTCATCTTAAATGATCATATTGCACCAGAAATGTGGACAGGAAAAATGCATGTAAATGAAAGAAATTATTAAGTAATTTGGGGGAAATGATGACGTAATGGTCAGGGTGTTCGTCCTGTGATCAGAAGGTCACTGGTTCGAACCCCAGGACTGGTAAAGTTACCACTGAGGTATTCTTGAGCAAGGTACCATCCCCAAGCACTGCTCCCTGGGCGCTGGCCGTGTTAGCTGCCCACTGCTCCTTCACGGATGGGTCAAATTCAAAGGTCACATTTGTAACAGAGCAAATCAGCAATATAAAGGGACACAGTGGGAGAAATCTAATACAATCATGGCATGAAATTAAATATTCAATATTTTTATGAGTGAAAGAGAGAGCGACCTGTTACTGTAAACCCACATCCTTATTCAAATTTCCAAAATAAACACTTCAGGCATGTGATTGATATTACAGATCTGTGTCTTTGCTACACTAGAAGCAGCCTGTGTGTTAGTGTGTAAGTGTGTGTTACGCTAAGCAAGAAACAGTTCACGACCCCGCACGGCATGACGGGTAAAGCAGACAGTAATGTGGCACCAGTCTCAGCGAGGCGGTTTGTTCCTACAGCCGCAAAGAGCCCTTAAGGCCAAATCACTTCTCCTTTCTCGCGCTGCTTTAGCTGAGCTCCACTCATTTGTTTCCTGAGGAATCCAGTTCCCACTGCGAGCGCTTTAGAAACACTGCCAAGTGCCTTTAAGTCTCGTTCTACATCCCCCTCCCCTCATCCCTCCTTCCCTCCCTCTTTCTCATCCCCCTCCCTCACTCCCTCTCACTCTTTCGCTGCATCTGTGCATCAGCCTTAATGCTGTCATTATATCCCGGCCTGAAGGAGCCTGTCAGCGAGTCCACGTGACTGTTTAGGAGCATTATTGATCCGAACGGCTTTAATGGCTAACAACAGTCCTTTCTTTCCTCCTGCCCTTTCCTTGTTCTCTCTATCTTTTTCACAAACACACACACTTGCACACACACACACAAAACACACACACGTGTGCTTTTGGAGGTTGGAGCTGATTCTAGCCTCAGCATGACAGTCTGTTCAGGGGGAGATGTGTCTTCATTATGCCACTATCCCCCCCGTCTTCCTTAGAACACCTCCCCCCACACACCAACACACACAGATTATACTTACCGTTCCTTCCTATCTCCTGCTACTTCAGTCTCCTATATCACACCCCTTCTCTCATACTTTGGTAGCGATACATCAGTCTACATTGATACATTGACTCAATAATCAACAATCTTGTAACATTGATCCAACATAAAAACATCATGCATCTTGTGACGTCACTTTATAATGAACAGGAGGTCTATGATTGCTGTTCATTTAAATGTCTGGTTGAAGTCAGGACTAAAAATGTCAAATGATATTTTAGTTGCTTTTTGTGAATTGACACGAAAGGATTTACCCCCTCCACCATATACCCCCATCTTCCAAGTGTCCCATCCCTTTTTTACTACATACCCACTCCCCTCCCCCATTTACCACACCCATTTTCCTCCTCAACTGTAGGGATATATCAATACTGCATTTCTCTTCTGTATTCTACATGTTTCCACTTTGAGAAAGTCACACGGCGTCCACAAGCACACACATACACCAGTTTATCTGGAAAGCAATAATAATTCACCAAAGCAGTAACAATCTCCTTGAAGGACATAACGTCATGCAGCCAAAATGTTCTGGAAGGTGGTTCTGTATGTGTGTGTAATGTTAAAGATTAACTCACTCCCAAGCTCGGTCACCTTGCACAAATGGAGTCGGGCCTATGCAGGTGGGTGTAGAGTAAATCGTACTGCAGGGAGAGGACACGCACACTGCATTTATAGCTTGACGAAGACAGGCGCACACAAGACGCTCCAGCCCTTCAATCATCTGTAATTGGAGATAATACATTTTCTTCGAGTAAGGATGGAATTTATTATACCCAAAGGCACGGTATAAAAATATGTGTTTCATCTCCAACTCATTGAACAGAAGCTGTTGGAGTTGATGTGTTGTGTGGGAGCGAGTGTGTTTCCCAACACACCCATGGGCTTAATCTGTCGAAACGGATCGATATGAGCAGCTGCCAGTATGCCGTGTGTGATGGACAGAAAAAAAAGTAACATTAGTAACACAGTTCTACAAGTGTGTGTGTGTGAGTGTTGGAGAGAGATGACCTTGGCTTTGATCAAACTGAGAATAAAAGAGTTAAATCAGAACCCTGCTTAGTTAGAAACACTCAGTCCGACAGGCTGTCACCATAAATTATTTAGCAACTAGAGAGAGGAGAAGAGAAAGAGTGTAAAAGAGAGAGAGAGAGAGAGAGCAAAAAAGAGGCAAAGAAAAAGAAATGCAGCCAGAGATACAAGTATGATACTTCAGTAAGAGAACAAATATTTCCTGAAGTCTGATAAAATCCATAAATGGGACATTCCTTTTGCCATTCCTCATTATCAGACCTTCTATCACTTCCTCTTTCAGAAAGAAAGAAAAAAGACTTTACATAGACTTTACACACAATCCTGCAGAGCCACATTCCCAAAGCTCTGACACACACTCTCTGATGACAGAGAAACCAGCGTGAAGCATCATACAATGTTGGCAGTGCCACAAAGCAATGACAGAACATGTAATGATGTCGCGGGCATGACGGGCACAGTGATATTGGCCATGCGAAACGGAAATAGACTTCTGTCGATCCAGTGTTGTGTAAACTACTTTCTGTATACACGCACAGACTCATACACAGAATCATACAGAAAATGTACACATGAACACACAAAAATCCCCCTTTTCATGATGATACAGACACACATACATGCAAAAAATGCATTTTTGTCATAACTGCATGTGTAGAATGAATCAGCAGTGGCTGAAAAGACCAATTTGAAGGATATGATTTTATCACATTCGTGAGTGCAGGGCAAAGGACGAGGCAGGAAGACTACACAGTTTCAATAATACAAAACCTAAAAACCCCTCAAAAAGCTGCCAGACTCAGCCAGAGACTACTTCTGTAATTAGGAGGAAGTTGATGTGGATAAGAGTGTCTTATTAATGTTATAAATGCTTTAGTCCACAAGTCCGCAACCAGACCAGAGACCAAGACAGAGGAACAAAGACAAGGAGGTCAGTAGGGGTGTAACAATACACTGAGCTACATCGAATCAATGATCAACGAGTTCATGGCATCAATCCAAAAACGAAAGCATTGATCAGAAATTCTATATATTGTAACATGTATTGCCAAGCAAGCGCAGAGACGTCAGTTGGTTTCAAAACTTTGTTTAAGCATGATAATTCAAGCTACGTGTGTGTGTGGCCTGCAGTGTGTTGGAACCTGCCCAGGGTTGGGCCCCTGTCTTGCGCCGATATTTCCCGGGATAGGCTCCGGTCTCCCCACGACCCCAGTGGGATTCAGCAGTTTGGATAATAAATGAATGAATGAATGAATGAACTCAAGCTACTGTGGGACAAAGTTCAGGAATAAAAATGTCAACTGAAATTTTTGTTGCTTTTTGTTATTTGATGTGAATGGATCGAAATCGGATTGTAACAAATGTTGTCATATGGGCAGACATCTACTCGCACTCCATTGAACTGATTTGATATCATATCAAAATTAAACTTCAAATAAAATGAATTTGAACTGAGCTACTCTTACAGTTAATGGTCAGTCCATAGAGAATATTTTATAAACAGTGGAATAAAATGGAATAAAACTGCTTTTGATGAACCTAATTTAACACATGGGGAACTCACATTAATTCCAACACACATTCCAAGCACACGTTAAACCTGCTGTCACACAGCATCATCACGTTTATCTAACAGACATCATTACTGACAGATTTAATGTGCGAAAAGTAATGGTAATGATGCTGTAACACACAGCACACGGCACACCTCATCTCACCTTTGTACTAGTTCTGCCTTTTCCTTCGCTGATGATTTAGCATGTAAGCTCGTCAGTTTAGCACGTACATGCCTAATTTGACGTTCTGTTGAGGAACCTCAGAGATGATACAGGATTCAGCAGTAGACTTAAAAATTAAATATCAACACCACAAATGGCATTTAACCTCAGAGATAAAGCAAAAAATAAAAACAAAATTTCCATATCACTACAGTGTTTGGTTAGAGAAGAAGATATAACTGTTATGAGAGAGAAAGAGAGAGAGAGGGGGGAGAGAGAGAGAGAGAGAGGGCACAATATTATTAGAGATGGCACTTTAGTGTGTACTGAGAGCAAAGAGGTAAAACCCATCAGCTGAAATGTCAGCGTCATAATCTACAACATAGCAACCGCTTCATCACTACACACAGGGTCAGCAAGTGGTCAGCTCAGGTCAGGTCACTTCGGGTTCTGGAGTGGAACATGGCCGGACACCCTGCGGCTCCTGGGTGTATGTAGTGAAGACGGTAGGATTATAACTGTGTCCTCCTTCTGTGGGAACAGATTTACACCAATCTGTCATGTAAACACACAACCACATAAAATTGATTTCATTACCTTATATGCTACCACAAACCCATAACCGTAACCCTAAAATCTTATCCTACCCTAAATCTATCTCAAATTATAAACATACCCTAAATCAAAGTTACCCCTAACCTTAACCCTTTCCCTATATGCAAGTCTAATCCTACTTCCAAACTTCTTCATCTTCACTTTACACATTTTACATCTTCGAGACAGGACCTGACAAATCTTAAACTTTCGTCTTTAGAAAATGACAACCTGGTCCTTACAAATAGCTAAAAGCATGCCTCCCCCCACACACTCACAAACGCTACTAACATCAGTATAAAAAGAGAGCTGAGTGTGCACTGTAAGGCTTTAAAGAGGTGCAGACCAACCAGGCCTTATAAAGAAATCCAGTTTATCAGCACACTGCGGAGGAACTAAACATTCACAGCCTCCTGTAAGAGATATGCATGAAGGTCAGCGCATGACCAATCCAGCCTTACGTTATATAAAAAGAATGAAGCCAGTTATCAAAGAGATTTGCACATTTTATAAACAGTGGAACAAGACAGGCTGCTTTTTGGTGAATATTTAACAATAGCAAATGTATGAAGTAATCTATAAACCTTGCTTTTGTTTGGTTGATTACTGTGATGTGGAATTAGAGTTTATGACCTTCTTACTTCAGTTACCTTACTTTTAGATTTTTCTCTCCTGACCTTTCTGACCCTGTAAAGGTCAAACAATCAGCATCATTGATCACCTTATGAACACTAATAAGAAAATCTATATTTCCAGTGGTTTTAACCAGTAAGTTTACCATGTCCTACCATTTAAAGCTGAAATGAGGAGGAGAGGAGAGAACATTGTGAACAAACAATAAATGGCAGTGTCTTAGAAGAATGCGACTTCTTTTAGTTCTTTATGTGTCCTTCTTGGTTCAGGGTTTGTAGTCGCTACACTGATACAGACAGACACGAGGGCACAGAGTGTTTTGGCTGTCTGGGTGCAGCCTCTCGATCCCACACAAACATTAATATGGACAGACATGGTCAGAGGGGGAGCTCAGGGCTTCTACACACACCCCAGTACCCCATCCACACACACAAACCCAGACATACACACACGCGCAAACACACATACACACGCTCACACTGGGGCAAGACAACATAAACCCAAACACTTTCATAACTGTCTCCTGTTCTCCTCTCTATGACCCCAGAGTTTGTGTGAGTTTGCGTATGTGTGTATGTGTGTGTGTGTGTGTGTGTGTGTGTGTGCTCATTTCTGACAGGTTGGCGAGGCTGCTGGCTAAAAATGCCTGCAGCTTTCTCTCACACTCCAGCCAGTACAGATCAGCCTTCGCATCCAACCCACATCCAAACGCTTCAAATGCAAAGCTGTCAGGAAAAGCAGGTCAGCTGCATGAACAAACCAGCACTACAAACAGCTGCAGCCTCAGACGCAGTCGACAGGGTGAGGAGTAGGCCCTGGGAGTGACAGAGTGAGACGCAGGCAAGATGACAGGGTGAGGTGTAAGCCCTAGGATTGACAGCGTGATGTGTAAGCTCTGAGAGTGACAGGGTGACATGTAAATGGCAAGAGGGACAGGGTGAGGAGTAGTCCCTAAATGTGAAGGGATGAAACCTGAGAAATGAGGGTGACATAGGCTACAGGGTGAAGGGTGAAATTTAGGCGACGAGAGAGACAGAATGAGGTGTTGGCCCTAAGGGTGACAGGGTGAGGCGTAGGCTCTGAGAACGACAGAATAAGACTGAGATGACGGGGTGAGGTTTAGGCCTAAAAGTGACAGGAAGAGACATGGGGGAGATGATAGGGTGAGGTGCAGGCCTTGTGGGTGACAGGGTGAGCTGTAGGCAACAAGAGGGTGAAAGGGTAAGATGTCGGCCCTGAGAGTGATAGGAATATAAGGGTAGGTCCTGAGAGTGTCAGAGTGAGGTATAGACAAGAAGAGGCAAAGGGTAAGCCTCAAAAGTGACTGGGTGAGGTGTAGGCCCTGTGAGTGACAGGACGAGGTTTGAGTCCAGAGAGTGGTATGTTAAGGTGTGGGCCCTGAGAGTGAGAGGGTTAGGCGTAGGCCCTGACGGTGAAAGAGTGAGCCGTATGCCTTGAGAATGGCAGGGTGAGGTGTGTGTATAGTCAGCAGGAGGGTTCCTCCATTAGGGACAGTGTCCCGCCAGCTTATATAATGCTGCTTCAGTAATGAAGCCGAAGTTCTGTTTAAGGGTGAAGCTAAAAAGGATACATGCTTAAATCAAGACGGAGAAGGGAGTGGTGAGAGGAGAGGAAAAAGAGGAAAAACAGAGAGACATACAAAACAAAAAGTACAGTAAGTGAAAGATTATCTGTTATAGTGAACACAGCACACCGTGCACCCCAACGAAATGTGACCTCTGCATTTGACCAATCTGTGAAGAAGCAGTGGGCAGCTATCATGGGCAGCACCCTGGGAGCAGTGCTTGGGGACAGTACCTTGCACATGAGTACCTTAGTTGTGCCATTACCGGTCCAGGAGTTAAACCTGCAACCTTCCAATCATGGGCTGAATGCCCTAACCATTACACAATCTCCTGCTAACTACTAAAAAGAGAGAAGGGGAATAGACAGTATTGCATCAGCAGTCTGGGCTGTGTGGATGTGTGTTTTTTTCACAGAATGTTTTACATAATCTGTGCAAAATATTTCACTTTGTAGGGAACATAGTCAGGTGATTTAGTTGCTTTTTGTCACTCAAGTATAAGTACTGGTTTGCGTAGAGTACTGTATATGCATGATTTGAGTGCATCACTTTACATTAAACATGAGTAAGTTTGTGCAAGCGTGTGTACGAACATATATACACACACACACACACACAGAAGGACGGGTTAAGTGGGAAATGCATGCTGTTCCATCCCAGACTTCCCCCTAGTGGCCACATAGGTAAAATTTGGCTCTCTACCAATGTCCTGCCCTCTCAATCTCTCTCTCTCTCTCTCTCTCTCTCTCTCTCTCCCTCTCTCTCTCTCTTCCTCTCGCTCGCTTTATGCTCCCACATCGATCTGCCTACATTACTATGAACCTCTGCAGTTCTGTGCTGGCAGCTAGTAGGGTAAACTGCTGACACATACACATCAAAACCTATTCACACACACACACACACACAAGCATGCATCCCATGTTGCATAACTAGGTTCAGATCTGTAACAGAATCTATAAGGCCTGTAAGATCGCAGCAAACATACTGGTCAGCCAACTGGAAGTGCAATTCAAACGTCATTGATGAAAAAAGTCAAGAAAATGTGGCTCCATCTGCGTTCAGTCTGATGGTGATGATGGTTGTGGCCGATGTTGAAGACGCTACTTTTAAAAGCTACATATAGTTAAAAGTTACAGCCAAACTACTTTCAATGTAATAGCTACAGAGAAGAAGTAGTTGACTACATCCCAACTATTTCCCCACCATAGATTCTTGCTTTCATCTTTGATATCTATTTCACAGTTGCCAAGAGCCCACTGTGATGCAATGAACATGCACAGTGCAGTCACAGTGGAGTATGCCACTTCTGCTAGTTCAACAACAAATCAGAAACACTTGGAAGTGCTCATCTTAGTAAAAACAGAAAAATAATACTTTTTTTGTAGCTATGTAGCAACTTTGCTATTTGCAAAAAACCCCAAAACTTTTAAAGCGATCACATTTTAAAACTAGGTTTTTTGCTCATTAGGTACTGAAAAAAAGTAGTTAAGCTAGTAGCGTCACTAATTTTACTTAGCTACCCACTAATACTGGTAGGGGCCTATTGATATTGGGGCAGTTGGTAGCATAACCATTAGTACCTTGGCTCCATGATCAGAAGGTCGCTTGTTTGAATCTCGCGACCGGTAAAGGTACCATTGAGGTACCCATGAGCAAGATACTATCCACTGCTTTTTCATGGGTGGGTCAAATGCAGAGGTTACATTTCACTGTGGTTCACTGTGTGCTGGTGTTCACAATGACAAATAATTATTCACTTTCATATGACACCCCATTAATGGTCTTGCTCAGGAACCCAGCGGCGTTAGCGCTGGAGGTAGGATTTGAACCCACGGCGTCTAGCGACGTCCTAGACACTAAACCACCACCTCCATGTTTTTCAACCAATCTTATTTAAGAATGGTGTATTTTGTGGCGGATCTCAACTATAATGCTCACTGCTACACACACATTAATGACCGCTGATTTCACAAAGCTGCATTCACATTCAGTTTTAGGATCCGCATGTTGAACCAAGAGGTAGTGGGATAGATGGATTCTAGTCTCCATGACTACCATCAGTGAGCCCTTGAGCAAAACCTTTAACCTTAGAAGTCACTTTGGATGAGAGTAATCAATGCCATAAATGTCAATGTCCTCTGTCTCTCCTTGCTCCTTTCCCACTTTCTCCTTTTTAATTCTCTCCCCTCCTCTACCGCATCATCCTTTTTCAAGCTTTTCATTTCTTTGGATTGGAATCTCAAGACTGTTCACATTCCTGCACGTTCCACTCTCCTCTGCTTAGATCCACCATCGTCGATGGGAGTGCGCTAGACTCTAGGGTCGCATCACTTATCTGAGGAATTCGCCATGTCTCTCCATTTTCATCAACACCTCAATGCAGAGTCACCTGGCCCACATATTCCACATAAACAACTCATACACACGTCTTACACACACAAACGAGAAGAGAGAAAACATCTCTCCATGCAAGCGTCTTTCTCTAGCCTTGCATGGTTTTTTGTAGAGCCTGCGGAAAGTTTCCACGAGAGTAGGAGGTAAAACATGTTCTCTGGGTCACAGAGTACAGCAGCCTGCCAACAAAACACACACACATGCACACACATACACACACTCAAACTGAAGTCGTTAAACAATGTTTCTTCCATCTCTCTCTCTCTCTTGCAACACATTATATTTTTCAAGTTAACCAACATGTTAATATTAATGCCATATATTGTCAGAGTGTGTGTGTTTGTGTGTGTGTGGAATGCAGTGACCTGGCAGAGCGGGTGCTGTGATGGCAGATAAAGAGGGATGTGGTGAATGGAGTGTCAGTGATAAGAATGGCACTCAAAGAATGTGTGTGCTTCAGAGCATGCTCATATGTTTCCCAGAGTTAATGACACTCCTGTCATGTAGCGTACACACACACACACACCATACATTTCTGACTGTCCTAATTTACTAGTAAAGAATTCAGATAATTTATGAGAGAGAAAATTAATAAATAGTGTCCACCCTTAATAATGTAAAACAACTGATTTTAAAGACAATTCATGATTGGTTAAAATAACCAATGCCGGACAAGCTGGTCAAGGGTTTAAAACACAGCTTAAGCTGGTCACAAGTGAAATAAGTCACAAGGTCCTCTATCAAAGGCTGGGAAAATACTTCATACCTTCACACACTCACTCACACAGATTTTAAAGAGCATGACCTTCTAGAATATATCCGGCTTTACCACAGTGAGAAGGTACGGCTCAGTCCTGCAAAATCTAACAGCTTCCAGAATCTGTTATGCATTACGCTGAAGTTATAGCTACTCCATGGAGCAACTTGGGTGCAGAAGACTTCCTCAGGGGATCAGACAGCATCACAGTTAAACTTAAAACCTTCGATAACATCAAGCCATTAAGCATCATGCGGCCTAGGGTATAGTGTAACTGTCCGAAATACTACTTTCCCATACTATGGAGAGTAGCAAAGTATTTAGAAACATGTTAAATAAACACTGCAGTAAGATTCATGTGTTCCGCTGTAGCTCTCAGAAGGCACAGATTTCCACGGTTGCGTTTCCTTCTCAGAGGCTGAAGTTTGGGACCTGCCTGCCTTTTCTCTCTATCTACACATGTTCCTTACTGAAACTGCAAATGAAATGAGTCCAAGAGCCGAGCGTGTGTTGAACATGTTTCCTTTAGCCACCTGAGACCTGCTGTGTGGAGAGAAATGGGACCACAAATGGAAAGAGAGTCAGGTGAAGAAAGAAGGATGGATGAAGTAAAGTAGTCTCGATGCAGTAGATGGTTAAATACACGCAGAGGAAAGAAAAGTGAAAGATCAGTTTGACAGACTGACCAAAATAGAATAAGGAGAGGGGAAATCACAGAAGAGAACCTAGAGAAGAAAAGAGAGAAACGACGGGTGGTGGATGCCATAACATCACTTCAGGATGCCATTTCCCACTTCTAAATTTATGACATGCTCGCTTCTGTTGTCTTCATTCAAGGACGAAGTGTCTGTCAAAGCACCGCCCCCGCCCCGTTGTGCCAGTAAATCTTCATCCCTCCGCCCTAAATGAAGGTTGCCCCCCTCTGTTCCCCTCTGGACTGAACAAGACGGCATAAAATCACAAAAAAATACACTTAAAAAAAAAGGTGATAGGCCTGTGCTTAATAGCAAACAGCTCTGATGGGCTACTGTTGTGATGTGGACGGAGTTATGGAGTTGAACTGTGATCATAATGTCATCGGTTCAAGTTTTGGCCCAGTAAAGGAACCACTGAGATACTCGTGACCAAGGTACCCTTCCCAGACACCGCCAAAAAGCTGCTCACTGCTGCTTCATGGATTTGTCAAATGCAGAGTCACATTTCATTGTGGTGCACTGTGTGCTGTGCTATGTTCACAATGACAAATAATCACTCATTCACACAGTAATTCTTAAACCCTGATAGTTTAAACATCCATTCTATCTGAAGTAATTTTCCAATGTAATTTAAGATGGTGGAATTTGTTGAGGGAAGTGAACTGAATTGGTCTGTCTTTAGCCAGCGGTATAACGTAACATTAGTTAGCATTCAAGCTATGAGCTACTTATGGCTAAAAGTAGCCAAGCTATAGCTGAGCTACAGTTTTAATATAGTAGTTAGCTACACTACTTCGCAAAGAAAAACTGCTTTTTTATAGCAGCTTGGCTACTGAAGAAAAGTAGTTAGCTACTCCCCAGTAGTGATCAAGAACAGATGATGGAAACATTATCCAGGTCCTCTTGTCTGGGTGGGATTTTTTTTAACCCTCACCATGGCCAACAGGGCTGAGAGTGCAGGAGACAGTGTAGTCATGGTTACATATAGTCCTTATGAACTAACAAAGACATGCTCCCTCCTACCTGAAAGAATGACTAACTCCAACAACCTCAACACAATCTATCTGCTCAACGAATCGAGGGCACCACAGACTACTAAGCAATTTTAAAAAGGACTTCAAACTTTGACTTAACCATGTTGGCTGCTCCCATTTTTAAGGTTTTTTACAATGCAAGTTTCATGTTAATTTCTTTTACAGTGGTATTTTGTGCTCTACTTCTTTGGGAGTTGTTTTAAATTAAAGGTCTATACAAATGTCAACATTACTTAGTGGATAAAGAGTTAGACTTGTTGTTTGGTCAAATCAGGGCCAGGACAGGGTTCAAATCGCATGAAGGTTAAGTCTTGTACGCTGCTTTGGATAAGTGTCTACTCTTAAAGTTCTGTAAATAAAATGCATGATTATTTTTATTGTAATTACACACACGTACACACTTTCACTGTTGGTCCTAACCCACAGCACCTAGAGCTCTGTCTCCACCGGCCAGGCTACATGACTGAATGGGGACGGCCAACATGACGGCCAACAGCTGCTGGAAGACATCAGCGAGTGGTGTTCTGTCCCACTGACATGTTTACTCTGAAACCCCCATGTAAAGGCAGGAGGACCGGAGGAGAGAACTGATTTACTTCCAAAAATCCTCATCTGCCGTTTCTCTTGCTCCATCTCCCACGTAGTTCCAGTTAGACAAAGCTCGGCTAAAGCGGTTTAATGAGAGTTCTACAGGAGAAACAGACAGAGACTGCCAATTAAACACCAATTAAAAATACCTTGTAGTTGAAAATACCTCTTTACTTTGTAAAGAGGGAAAAATATTTGTTGTAAAATTGGAGCATTTTGTCAACTAGGCAAACAGTACTGATAGTACTGATCTACTTCCAAAATTCCTCATTTTCCATCTCTCTTTGTCTTCATTCCACACGCACTTCAAGTGAGACAAAGCTTGGTTAAAGCGGCCATGTTTTATTAGAGCTCGGCGGGAGAGACAGACAGCGCCGCTGGCCACCGGCCAGATAAATATTCATCCTAATAATCGGAACCCACTACCCCACCTCTTCCCTACCTCCTTTAATCTTTCTCTGTTTCTCTTTCTCTCTTTATCTCCCACCCTCTCTCCCTCCTTCTCTGTCCCTCTGTTTGTCCCGAGCTCCATATGAGAAAACAAGAAGCAGCAGGGATTCAAATCAGGCCATTGATTTTTTGCCGTTTTTCATGGGGCTGACCGTATCAACATGGCCGACTCCTCTATTGTCAAGGCTCCCCTGTGAGAGAAGATAAGGCAAATGACATAATCGGGAACCCATCCTACTACGGTGTGATAAAGGTAGAGACGTTGAATGAAACATGAGATATTTTTTTAGCAGTGGTGATAAGTTAGTTCAGGTCAAAATGTTTGTTTCAGGGTTGCTGCTCCTCTAAAACTGTATCAAAAGAAGAAATGTAGAGACAGGATTTGTTTGCTTAGGTTTTTAAAATGAGCTTGGGGAATGTTGTTTAATAAATCTAGCACAAAAATAATAGCTGATTCATAGCAAAGACCTTTCTGTGGAATTTAAATAAAACACACAACTTGGCTGAAATCAGCAGCCTTCATAAACAGAATCTGCCATGCAGAATAACGGACCTACTGTCCACAACTATGGTGTTTTAAGGCCGAGATGAAGCCCCCTCTGTGTGTGAGTGCATTCTGGTCTTCCCCTTACAGCCTACAGCTGACACAGCCGGATCAGACTGAGATTTGATGCCTAGATCCAGTGCCATCTCTGGAGGACAGTAAGTGTTACTGAATGCCCAAGCATCAATACTGGCCAAACACACACATTTCTCATTTATACTAAATAGAACACTTACTATGAGTCTAAATAAAAGAGTGGTAGTATAAGGTATGGAACATCAGACATTAACATGATCAAAATGCTGTTTTCCAGGACATTATTCATCACTAGAAAGAGATTTACATCTTTTCAGAAACTTTGTACATCTGACCTGACAGAAGGGCAACACACAAGGAAATAGGCGACGCTGATTTCAAAGGTTGATGTAAATATTTCAGCAATCAATAGCAAGACTTTGACAGACTTGTCACCCAGGCACCAGCTGCTCTGATGAACACACACCAACAGCTTTATTAAGGGAGGATAGGATAAGATAGACTTTCACACACTGCCACACCATGTTCATCACTCTATTTCCAGCAAAAAACATACAGTATGCAGGAATGACTAAAGTTCCAATATTAGGGGTGGTGGTGGTGGTCTAATAGTTAGGGTACTCCAACTAGTGGTGGCCGAATCCTGCCTCCAACACTACCATCACTGGGTTCCTTAACACTGAACTGCTGCCACATTGACATTTTTGAAAAATATTTCAAACTGCTGACGTTTCCACCACCTTTTAACACCACCATCACATAATTTCTCCAGGAATTGCCCATCTAGTTTTCTTAAAATTGACAAATGGTCTCCTATAAAAGGGCTAATTAGGCTAACAATTTATGAAAGCTAATAGTAATGCATTTTAGCATAAGCTAAATGATCAGGACCTTGCTTTTCTCTCATGCATGTACCATTAGATTACTGCTGAAGGTCAAGTCTGTAAGATGCTTGTTAAAGAACGTTAAAGGAATGCTAACAGGATAACTGGAGCTAATGTTGCTTGCTGACTGTTGACACAGCTGCATGACGCACAGCTTTAAATATCTGAAAGTGGCTTGGTCACTCTGTGCTGTTCTCCTGTCTTCCTCTCCAATCAATGTTGTAACGGCCTCCCGGTCCTTGGGGGTTCGATGGAGCTGGGCCTGTGCTTGGGAGGTGCGGTCATTGTGTTAGCGCTGTTAGCAGAGCTGTACAGTGAAATTTTGGGGGTAAATGTCATTAACACAGAGTGTTTCACGGTGAGTTTTGGGGAAAATATGTGTAGTTCCATTTAAATCATTACAAATCAGTGCAAATCTACGTATTAATACAATTTCATTAATATGTACTGTAGATTTGCACAGCAAGATGTGAGGAAAATAGGCGTAAATCCATCAAAAATAGGCAGAAAGCTCAACATTAACTCTATCTCTTGCATTCAACTGGGTGTGATGTGTGAGGCTTCCTTGTGATATGTTAATTTAGTGGACAACTATTTGATGTATGTCAATATGACAGAGTCTTTTATGATAAAATATATACGATTGTACGATTCGATGCTTTTCAGGAGCCAGCTATGGATATGAGACAAAATATGCTCATTTAACACAAAAAGTAAATATATACTTTTACTTCTGAGCCCAACCAGACATTTGAAGCATCCTTCTCTTTTGATTAAAATAGACATCCTGTTCATCTGTTCAATATAAAGTTACAATACGTATGATTTCTGATCGATGTTCATTTTGGAAAATTGCTATGGGCTGACAAGTGAATCACATCATCGATGTAGACTGATATATCATTACACCCCTAGTGGGGTGGATGAACACACAAAAGATCCCATTTCTGAGAACAGAACCTTGACACCGAGAAACCTCTTGTGTCTGCACCTTCTCAATGTCATTTAAAGTCCAAGAGGGTAAATCTGCCCTGTTAAAGTTTCCATTACAGTCGAGCGGAAAGAGTCAATAGTGGTTCTTGCTCACCCTACGACACACACACAAGTTCTGTTAAACATGAAAACCTCCTGTGTGCTTGACAATTTACTGCCAAGATTGATTAACAAGCCTGTGTAAAGTGGAACATATAGACGACGGACAAAACATCGATTAATAGAGAACCACACAGCAGTCACTCATGAGCAGAACTCGGTTATACGGGCTTTATTATTCAGCTACTGCATTAACATTGTTCTGTTCAACAAGCTCAATTTAGGAGAAGCCTGCAGTTATGAATTATTCACTCAACAATGGAATGCAGCCCTGCCGGAGCAAAACAGGAGCGGGTTTTAGTCAGAGAGAAGTGCAGACATGGACAACAGCGTCCTCTACTGCGTGTCAGCCTTTAGTAGCATTTAACCAAACACCCGCTCTTCTTTCCTCCCAGTTTAACAGCTAAAACGTGTGATAAGGCTGGAAGCATCTATTCTTCATTACTCCTCATTCATCGCTCCACTTACACAAATTTTAGGCTTCTGACAAACGGTTGCCGTTAACCTTTGGCAATTTGCGGCAAAGTCATATTTTCACAGGCAAATTAGGTTTGTGGCGAACTTGTAAATTTGTCACCAAAAGTTCACTACAATCACTTGTAGTGTCATCAGTTTGTCATTGTTGCCAGAACAGTGTTTGCCACAAATTAACAAGTTTGCCACATTTTGGTTTTGTTTTTTCATCCAAATAGTTTTTTCACCAACTATTTATCAATGTTAAATCAATGTTATTTATCAATGTTCAACAGCCTTCTAATTTTGAAAAGATAACAATCAAACAATTCTAACAATGTTTCACTCTTCCCTCTCTATCTTTCATGATTTCCTAACCCTTATTTTTTCAGCAGACAACAATAACACATTTTTCAATGAAAAGATAACTCCTTCTATGTATTTCCTATACTTTTTTCCTCTTTTCTTTTCTCTGAGTAACTCGGACTTCGGCTCTTATCACAAAGGGGGGAAAAAAGAATATACGAAGAAGATATCAAATAATCGGCTGTGAAAATGTAAACATATTTGAATTATTTTAAGCCTTTGGGTTCGATGAGGCCATTTCACTAATCAGGCGAGCCAATGAACTGACGCAGGTCAGTAAATGTGGTTATGGACATATTAAATCTGTACGGCTTGTTTCGCAAGTTCATGTGGCAGTGTTCATTTTCATTAGAACAGAAATACTGCCGGCTGCTAATACCAGTGATACACTGGGTCTTGATCAACCCATGCAAAAAAGATCAAAACGAGAGCATATTTGAAAAAATGTCAAAATGCAAAACAGAACAGTTATAGACCCGACATCTATTTGTGATGCAGCATGATATATATCAGATACTACAGTAATCAAGGCGTCGAATAAAAAACAAGAAGCATTCTTCTTGGGTTAAACACGGCTCAGAGCTGGAAGGTGGCGGAGGTCTGGGCCATGGCGTTGTAGATAAAGGTGTTGTTGAAGGGGACAAACTGGTGTGTGATGATTTTGATGGCTTCCTGTGCAGCTGCTCCTGTGGACGAGAGAAAAATGCACATCAGCTGGCTCATTTAGCTAAATTTGTTGGCATCTGTAGGTAACCAGTATACTAACTCGATGCATTTATTCTTAATCATCAGACACTTGTTCATGCCTATAAAGTCAGCCAAATTATCAATAATTTGGTTATATTTCCTAAGAAACTAAATGTTTGAATGACTATCTGCACTGGTCTTTAAGTTATGGTATTTCGGTTATTTATTGTTATCTGTATTGGTTACGTTTTAAACCAACATGACAAAATTAATTAATTATGAAAAATAGGCAACATTGGCTCTAATGCAGTTGCCTCTCTCTGAAGTCACCACTATGTGAGAATCTGATTGGTTAGAATACTCACCTCCTAAAAACGCTGCAACTGTGTGAGGTTCTGCAGCTCCATAACGGCAACTACAGACACAAAAATATCAGTTTCAAAAGAAGTGAAAAGCAAGCAGCTATTTATAGCTACTCTACTGCATCTCTGTGGTCTTAGTAGCACATCAATGACTTCCTGAAAATGCCGAATGGAATACCAGGTCATATTTAGACATTTTTAGTTTCTTATTAAATAAAAGTGAAACTTACAACTCATGGACGTAGTCGTCTTTGACGCTGACACTGAGGCTGTACTCTTGCAGCAAACTGTTCACACACAACTTCAGTTTGCTAATGTCCTCCTCCACTTGGTAGTTATACACACCTGGAAACACACAGCACAGAAATTGATCAAAAAGTGATTTTAAAGTGGCATGAAAATCCCCAATTTGACTAAAGCTCATTCCCCATTCCACAACTTTCGTTTCCCTTCTTCTTTAAACTTGGGCAGTAGTAGTTAACGGTTTAGCGAGTTGTCCACATGCTCACCATTCAAACCCCAGACCAGAATCAAAAACAGTTATATTTAGGCAAACATTTTCACAAAGTTGAAAACAACATTACTCCTTTCTGTGACTAAATCTATGAAGGACAGAATTTAATTAACTAACACTCAGAAGCATTTTCATCTAAAGACTAAGGCTAAATCTAAAGTAGCTTTTAAAATTAACACTACTTCTAAATGGACACATCTTTTTCAAATCCTGTGATGTCTGCTCAGTCAGGATGCTGTTTATGTATATTTGAGGGAGGTTGTCAGCCTTTAATGTGGCATGTTCACGACCAGGAGCCCAGTTTACATTTTCAGTCCCAGTACAAAAGTGCTGGTATTGCTCTGACTTTATCTGCTATAACAGCAAAGGCTCTGGCTGTACCTGGATAACGTGAGTGTTGTTGGTAGAAGCGTTCCACAGAGCGCAGCATGAGATACAGGACCATCTCACTGTCTGGATTGTCCATGCTGGAAGCTGAGAAGACACACACACACACAGAGTATTATCACAGCTGCTGAACATATTTCCGTGAGTCTAATACATTTGTATTCCCACTCATTTCCATTGAAAACTCTGTACTGGACTTACTAATCTCGTCCTTGTGAAAAGTGTCGACATTGTGCTCGTCAGCCAGGGACCTGCAGCGCACCACTCGCAGGAAAGCTGCGTTCTTACCTGCAACATCAGCACCACTGGGTCAGGAGGTGGAGACATCAGGATTTTATTGCATAATTCTATGCACATCCGGATGTAGGTGTTACATCTTAGTGTAGTTCATGGTTTACAGAACTTTATGACAGACATTAAAGTTTCAATACCAAGTAATACATTTGGTAGATTTCATTATAAGGTGTACTTGACAAATTAAGAATCTTGACTTCTTCATCTTTTGAATCCAAATGGATAAGAACATGTTAGAATGTAAGCATCTACATGAGTGGGATGACTTTTCCATATATTTCATTAACAGCAGAAATATCATTCTGGTTAAGCATTGAAACGTTGTTGAAACTACACTATAAACAAAAATATGACAAATAAAACAAGTTTCCTTTATATCACGTAACGAGTATGTAACAGTGCATGCCTGACATAGAATTAACAAGTTGTGTGGTGGTGGTGGCGGCACTGTCCAATTCCAAGCTGCCCTTTAACTTTAAATGTCATACTTTGGGGCAGTTAGTAGCCCCATTATTGGAGGGCCGCCGGTTTAAGTCCCGGACTGGTAATGGTACCACTGACGTTCTCATGAGCAAGGTACCTTCCCCAAGCACTGCTCCCTCATTTCATACTCCGCTTTCTAGCTTATGTGTTGTCCACATGGACCTCTAACTTTGCTAGCTTTTTTGCTTTTTCATTATGTCACAAATCTACACAAGTAAATCGTCAAGCCACAATTTCTACCGAAGCACAAGCCGTGCTCATAAACTCTGTACATTCCTTTTTTTAAATAAAGGACCGTACTCACAGAAGAGTCTGATCTCCTTCTCTGAGATGCTCTCCGGAGGCTACAAAATGAGAAAAGCAAAGAATAAGCACAGACGGCTACGATTTTTTAGTCTGAAGTTGAAGGAAAGTCTGGCTTTACTTCTGTATTTTTGAGTTATGAAAACCTGGCCTGAAATTTACATTTCGACATCAGTCCTTCACAAAACCTAGATATCGAATGAGAATAAATCCTGGAAAGTTACTTCAGTAAAGACATCTAACGCCACCAATTAAAGAGCAAAAAGGTTCAGGTACCTTGCCAACAGACTGAAGATGAGACTCAATGTGTTTTGTTACAACAGCTGCATCCTGCCTTGCCTTCTCCCTGTAGCTGGATGAGAAAACAATATATATATATAAAAGTTATCAAATTATTCAAGACAGAAATTTTGAACTCTGATGCATACTGTAACATTAGATTTTGGTCATATTGGTCAACTCAAGCTGAAAGGATCTTTTATGTGAGGTAAATTACATTAATCTTCATTGATGTCTTGATATAAATGATAAATATGAATCCTGATTTGCAACAGAAGCCTAAGTTTCATGATCAGCGACAAACAACAGCTCCTAACAATTGGCCAGCTTTGCTTGCAAATCAGTATCTAACTTCCTCAGTGATTAACTCGTTAACTTTTCAAAACTTTATAGTCTAATAACAGTCGATCAGGTCTTACACTGATGGAGGAAATATCAGCCCAACCTGATCATTACGTTTTTTTATGCATAGTGTCCAACAGACACCGGAGCAGCAGCTCATGAAGACGGTCATGAAAACACCAGTGAAGGTTCATTGCAGTAGACCACAGTTTTTTCACATACACATTTTGCAAGTTGACGAATTTGTCCGAGTCTGCGATCATATCCGGGATTGTGCCTCGCACGGGTAGACTCCCCTGCCCCTCGTTCCGCACGAAGTCCCGCACGCCCCGGAGCATCACCCAGAAGGGTGGGCTCTGTTCACAACACAAAAAAACTTGATATATATAAATTCTACCTGACAAACGACTACAAGCTAGGCATATATAGATAAAGAAACAACGTACAGCAAAGTCTTACCTGTGCCGTTATGTTCTCACATTGTTCTGAAATAAAGGTGTCTTCCACAGTGTTGGAGATCTGCAGTACGGACAGATTAAGTGAATTTAAGTGAGTAATTATTTGTCATTGTGAACACACCACAGCACAGCACACAGGGCACTACAGCACAATGTGACCTCTGCATTTGACCTATCCGTGAGTTAGCGGTAGGCAGCTGAGGGAGACAATTTCATTATCAAACATTTTGTATTATGCAAATCGTGCAGCCCTAAAGGACACGTGTTTACATCCAAGAGTGGAAAACGATAAAAAGGAAAGATGAAAACCTACCTTGGTGGGGTTTAGGGCTGTGTTCACATTCTTTATAGCTTCATCAAAGTTCTCCTCCTCTTCTGAAGTGCCGTTCTCCTTCTTACGTATTCCTGTTTGAATGAGAAGGAAAACTAAATACACACCATACGCAAATCCTGCAAAACGCTGTATAAAAAGAGACAGTTATACCTTCCCTGAGGAGTTGTCGGAAAGCCTCCTTCTCTTTGTAGTTTTTCGGCAACTGTGAGTCGTGCTAAATAGAAAGAATGAACATCTGACATCAGTTGGTTTGTTTTACATGAGCAGCTCATACCCTCCAGGAGTTCCTTTACCTCTTGGTACCACTTCTCAAGATATTTGGCCACTATGATGACCCACGGTGTGTGACTGTGATCCTAAAACAAAAAAGAACAGACTCGTTATTCCGGTCATTCTGAGTTCTCCCAGTCAAACATTTCTGTTTTTAATCACAAACTCACTTGTCACAAAATCATTTTAATCATAATAACGAATGAATTGTAATGCGTTTTATACTCAAGTTACCTTGACGCAAATCAACAAAATAGAATCATAATCATAAGTGAAGTTCTACGTCACCTTTTTCTCCATGCTGTCCAGGTCGTAAGAGGCGATATGGTTTTGTAGCTCTGTAAATGGATGATCTAATCGCAGGTCCTCGAGGGCACTGTCTGGGTGGGACTCAACAACTACAGAGATAAAAGAATAAGTCTTCTTGTTCCTCAGTTTTGATGTGTTAATGCTCTACAAAGTCACCCATATTTTTTCCTAAATAAGGCTATTTAGGCAAATTTGGTTTTTCATAATGCAACATATTGCTGGAAAACTACATACATCCATAGAAATACAAATAACCTATGCATTCATTCATTCATTATTCGAACCGCTTAATCCCAACCGGGGCCGCGGGGGGACCGGAGCCTGTCCGGGAACTTACAGGTGCAATTTAGAGTCGCCAATTAACCTACAGTGCATGCTTTTGGACTGTGGGAGGAAACCCACACGAACGCCGGGAGAGCATGCAAACTCCACCCAGAAAGGCCCTACGGCCGACCCGGGAATCCAACCCGCTAATCAATGTCCCACCGTGCCGCCCATAACCTATGCAGATAGAATTTGTTTTTTCCTACACTCCTTTATTGGTTATTCTCTAATTATGAAATGTTTAATAATCTTATTGAGACAAATGACTACAATATGATCACCCATGCTGTGCTGTTACCTGTGTGCTCCTTCACCACCAGTCTCATGTAGCCAAGGAGGCCGTACGTCCTGCAGACGAGGAATGGCACACCGGCGCTCCATAATACCGAACCCAGCCTCAAACAAGTGCTGAAAAACACCAACCAAGATTACATCCATCTGAGTAATGAACACAGAAACTCTACTGCAGCCGGGCCTCGACAATAAGGTCAGATACCCCCCACTGGCTCCTGACTCCCACTCTGCACTTATTTTTTGCACACCTTTATAATCATGCCATGCTTCTCATACTGTGAACTTTGCACAAATTGTACAGATGGTAATTTATTTAACAATTTAGATGGATAAATAAATGTATTCAAATTTTTACAATTTATATAGTTATATCCATATTTGTCTTATCTACTTATATTATTATCTTGTGTATTAGTGACTTTTTCACTTAACGTCACGAATTCCCTGTATGTGACTGCATATGTCAATTAACTTTATTCTGATTCTGAAGCAGTTTCCTGTAGCATCTTCCAATCATATCAATGACAGACGGGGTACAGTGGTACCTTTCTGGAAGCTGAACACCAATCACCACAGTAAATCGGTGAAAAAATTCAGGGTCATTGTCTAAGAGTTGTTCAGGGCTCTGTGAAAACACAATAAATGGCGTAAGTGGGTTTTAAGAACAATTTCTTCTTATAAATGGTTGGTGAATGAGGCCCAGTATTTTTAGGGGTTAAAGAATATTCCCTAGAAAACCTACCTCCTCCACAGAATTTCCAGACACGTCACTGTTGAGCTCCTGTAGCAACTCTGTAGCAGCCTGAGCCCTGTTCTGGAACACACATTATCAGACTGCGTTACACAAGTCATAATTACACTTCACTTAAAATACATTTTGGGAAAAGTGAATCAGAAGTACACTGTAGTGAAAACAACTGTAAACAGCAATCAAGACAGATCACGAGTCAATCAATTAAATCATTTGTAAAGGTGGTCATGAGGGATTACTTGAACACATATCTACGCTTTATACAGAAGATTTTGCCTTTTTTAAAAGCTTTTATGTATAATTAAGAGAGTAAAACCAGAAATGAAATTTTCCCAGAGAAATGTAGCTGAGCCCTATTATAACAGAGCCATTTAACAAGGCTTTAACGTAACAGCCCTTTGACTGTCTAGCAGAAGTGACATGAAAAAATAAGTAAGAAATATGAACACGTGTGAACAATCAGCATCTTAGAGTCGCACACGATAGATGCAACATGCTAACGTGTCTCAGCAGCCCAATCTGAATGCATTTTAAAACCAAGTGCAAGAAAGAAAACACCCACATTCTAAACTAAAACGTTTGAGAACTTAAATGATAGAACTTACCTTGCCGATGCTGTCACTGCTGAGGAAAAAACTGCAATAAAACACAAATATTGTGAACGTCTGAGTAAACAGAACATATACAAAATATGAGTCAACTAAAAATATATATGAGAACTATAAAAGAAATACTTATTCCCGACGTCTTCTCCAGACACTGTATGTCCATCGACTATCGTGAATGCTCCAATACCTGAGAAAAGCAGTTAGAAAAGTAATATCAAAGACGTTTATCTAAACACCGTCCCACTAATTTAAACAGACGCCTCGTTCTATAACGTAACTTGTAAAAGCTAATGAAGTTTTGTAATAATGAAACCTGTACATAAAACACATTGCATAAGGGACACAAAACGAGTGCCACAATCGAGATCTATGTGTTAATGAGCATTTCAAAAAATTCCTTAGACAGTTTCAAGGCTCTTTAATACAGTATAGTCTGCAGTTTCTGTAAGACATAATGGTACCTGGTAGGACCAGGTTCTTCAGGATTTCTGTCCCGGATGCTGTGGCGTTGATAAGACACACATGAGCATTTTCAAGAGCATCTTGTCCATGATCCCCCCATAACCTGAGAAGATGGCAAAAAGATTCAAGATTCTACTTTTGCCACATTCACTGCTGTACACACACAACATGGAGCAAAAGATAAACCTATTAAATAGCATTAACTATAAAATTAAGAAAGTGGATTGAATCAAAGGAAGTGAAAAGAAATATATTACGCCACAAACACTGAAGAAGCCTATATGTTATAAAAATGTACTATAAACACTGCACAATAAGCTAATTTATGGCTTTTATAAGATACTTCCTGATTACCTTGATTATACTGATACCATAATAATAGGCTAAATGAAGCTACGAATAATTACATAAACAATGTCCCGGCATGTGGACAATGTAAACACAGTTTACATAAAGAAAACGTTAGTGTGTTTAGTGAAGACCGTTTTGATAATAGTAGGTCAAACTGAGCTATATTAGCTCAAAATGACTTTTATTTATGCTGATTATTATGATTTGCTGTAAAAAAAAAAAAAAAAATAGGGCCAAGATTAGTATTAGGTTCCGAGCAAACGAATTATACTCTTTCAATTTCACCCTTAAATTTCACCTTAATGAAACGTGCCAGATATTTACCTGAGTTGTCTGTCATATCTCTGCTCTTTGCTGGTTTTTGGATCCGCCATGACGCTTCGATATTACTCACAGCACATAAAAACGGCGCCGGTAAAACTCCGTCTTTTCATCCGCACTTTCGACACAGTCACGACACACCGAGGGCGCGTTCCAAACGGTTTTCTAACCACTATGTAGTGCACTGCGACTGATTCTAAAGTCTGGAACACAGCTTTAAGGCACTAGGTAGTACACTACAATGGTCGCGTCCTACTTACGGTGGCCGTGTTAAGACATCTTCCCCTTTCTCACGTTTAGTTTGTCATTTAATCAGAATATAAGAGAAAGAAAGAGTCTTATCAATTTATTATTAAAAACAATGTAAACATGTAATTTATGGTGGAGGGGGAAAAAAACTAAGAAAAATACGTAATACGTGCACTGAGAAAAATACGTAATAGTCTGAAAGTGATTTATAATGGGAGGATAATTTAATGTTGTTTCCAAAAAACATGAGGGAAAAGCTGGATAACGCACAGCAAGGACTGTCCATGTTTGGTGAAGGTTTCTGGGGGAGATCTCTGGAATAATCCCGTTATTATTTGACTGGCAGTAAAATTATTCTTACGAAGACTGACTTGTTGAATGTTTTTAATAGAGCGGTTTAATGACGTCATGATCAACGTCAACGCTTTAATGACGCGCCATTCGAACAGTTTAATGACGTCAGACGACCCTAACACTCTTTATAGAGCAATTTTGTGTCGTTTGTTTGTCAAGTTGAGTGCTTTGAGAACAGCAGCGTCGTTATCAACCCCACTACGATTGATAACCGTGAGAGCTAAAGTTTAATAGATTATTTCAAGAATATTTGATAAACGTTATTTACATAAAAAAGTCCTAATTGTGCCATGTAACGATAAATGTGGCAAACAATTTGGCAGTCCTTAAACTGAGCATGTTGAATGTCAATGTGGATAGCAAGGATTCATTTGATATCTGTTAAAAGAATGAGAATTTTTATTAATCCTTTCAGACAGCATGAGTTCCTCTGCACAACCCAGAAAGCAGATGATAATGGGAGAGATCATGGATGAAAACTACATCCCTCCTGGTACCTGTGCATGACCCCTTGCCTTTTACACCATCACCACCTCCCTGTCCAGTATTCAGAAACTTTTTACAAACAAACCTCTGCTGCTTTGCAATGTGAATTCATGTAGAAAGTCTAGAGTTAAAAGGAATAATTTTGAATAACATTTATTTTTATTGAATTGGGGGTATGGGCTATTAAAAAGCTTCTTCAAAAATGCATTTTTGTTTAATTCTGTATTTTTATTTGTACCATAGAAATCTATAAGAATGCAGTACGTCTTGGAATTAATCCTCACGAAGAGCGTGAGCTTCTATGGCTGGTTAAGGAGTTTATTACTTCTAAACTACCAGCTGACTGGACAACTCGGTAGAACTCCACACACACACACACACACACACATACACACACATCTTGCACAACCACATCTTTTGACTTACTTCCACTGACTCACGTACCCTACCGCTACCCTTAACCCTAAGCCTAATTTTAGTAACCAAAAGCAAATCTTATGTTCTTTTAGCTTTTTTCTTATAAGGACAAATCATCACATGCATAAATGTTGTTACAAAGCCTAAAAAATATGGCAAGTCTTTTCCTATCATCTAGGGGAAAGTCAGGTCCTCAAATACCTGTATATAGGAAAGAAGGTGAGTGTTTCTAAAATCCCCTTCTCTTTTTCTTAGCGAGGACGATAATGGATGCACTATGTATTTTCATAAATCTAAGGGACTGTGTGTCTACGAGAACCCCCTTGACACACTTTACCGCCAACGAGTGAATGAAGAGAGATTTTGTGCTATGAATCTCTGGCAAAAGGTAATATATACACACTGCTGACTCCTATTTGAATGAAAAAACAATAAAACTTAAATTTAATAAATCAGATGTATTTTAACACTGATATGCCACAGGACCAGGCAACGCAAGAAATGCAATTTTGCACACAGTGAAATAGAGTAGAAATGTGGGCTCTGTTCCATTTCTTTCCAAAAGGAGAAAAATGAGGGTAAAATAGAAGAAGAGCAACAAAAGAGAGAACTGAAAGAGCAAAAAGAGGAGATCAGGACTGAAGCAGATGGGGACATGAAGCAGAGACCGAAGGAGAAGCCACAAAAGTCCATTATAGAAATGATGCAAGACGTCTATGATAAAGCGGCACAGGTGTATTCCGAGAAACCTTTGCTCATTGGCAAACAGGTAGAGTAGAAGTGTGTGATTTTAGACACAGCTCTTCATTTTGTATCAGTCATCAGTTCATGCTTAAATTTTTTATGTACCAAAATTTTGTAAACAATGAAATGGAACAAAAATTGTAGATACTGAATGCCATTAAACAATGTTTTTCCCCCTCAGGAGAAACATGAAATAAAAAAAGAGGAGGAGGAACAAAAGAGAGAACTGAAAGAGGAGGTTAGGAATGAAGCAGAGGGGGACATGAAGCACAGACAAAAAGAAAAGCAGCAGAAGTCCATCAATGAGAGGATGGAAGAGGCATATAAAAGTGTTGCACACCTCCACGTCCAGAAACCGTGGCTCATTAGCGACCAGGTAATCGCCTTCAGGGTTGGAGTTTGTGATTTTGGATGAAGCTTAACATGACTGGGACAAAATCTCCAGCAAAATGTGGCTGGCTGGTCTGAGAAAAAGTCACAATCTTTGAGATTCTTGTGCTTCTCAAAGTGGTGCAGCATTCGGTGGGATGACAAAAATGACCATTTTTAATACCCCCCGTAGGTGAAAAGGGAAAGAGAGATGTATGGCAGCAAGAGAACGGAAGAGGAGAAGAAGGAGGAAAGGTTAGACTCAAAGACTTCACATTTACACACTTGGTCAGACTGGTCTCCAGCAAGTACACCACTCACAGATATATTCAGGGCCGAGTGTTTAAAAAAATCTTACCAAAAAATTAAAAACCACACCAAAATTAAGTTGCACACAGTTATACACTCAGTGATTATTTATTTGTCAATGCTTATTAGGCTGTTTCACATCAATTTCTAATATCGATAATATCTAATCTATATAATGTTTATATTGTTGACTCATGTTTCTGACATACAGTATATGCTTATATAGACCAGTGCTTCCCAAACCTTTTCTGCATTTTTAGATATAAAATATTTCGAATATTGGGCCCAGCTTGGTAATATGATTAATTTGCATTAAAAAAGGTATTAATTCCCAGATTAACTGCAAATGTTAACACATTAACAGTCCCAGGGCTACGTTTAACATATCCTCTCAAAATTGCCTCTCAGAACAGAAATCAATTTAATCAGAAATCTGAATGGCAGAGAAGAGAAAGAGGCAGACAGTGAAGAGGAGCAGAGACCCAGAGAGCAGGAGGAGGAGAAAACGAGGGAAGAGGGAGAGATAAAACCAGAAGAGATCAGCAGGAAGGAAGAGAAGGAGATGGAGAGACAGATGGAACAGTTACGACTGGAGGAGGAAGAGCTGAGGCAGAGAAGGCTGGCCCTTGTAAGAGAGAAGATGAGAAAAGAGGAGGAGCAGGAGGTGGAAAAGATGAAGATGGAGATAGAGAAGAGGCTGAGGTGTGTATATCTCTGTGGGTGTGTGTAGGATATGAATGTTTTGTATAATGTTTGGCATATTTTGGCAGCCCAACTTGACTCGTGTGTGTGTGTGTTCTCAACAGCATTTGTCAAAAGGACGGAGAAAGGGAGAAAGAGCGTCTATTGGCTGAACAAAACGCAGAACTCCAACAACTCCGACTACAGTTTGAATCCAAGCTCCAGAGCGAACGCCAAGCGTACATGCTGAGGAGCGAAGAGGAGAAAAGGCAGAGAGAGCATGAGGAGGAAAAGGAGAGGGAAGAGAGAGAGAAACAATTGGAAGTGATTAGGAGGAAGGTGGAGGAGGACATAGAAACGGTGAAAGAGTGTCTGTTGGCGAAATTAAATACAGAACTTGAACAAATCAGGGTACAGTTTAAATCTCAGCTGCAGAAGGAATGCCAAGCGTACATGCAGAAGGTAGGACATACTCACACACACACGAAAGGTCATACACACCCAGGTCAGCTGGGGCAGTCAGTAGGTTAACGGTTAGAGAATTGGCCCTATGATCGGAGGGCTGCTGGTCCAAGTTGCGGGAGTTACGGTAAAAGTACCACTGAGGTACTCATGAGCAAGGTACCGTCCCCAAGCACTGCTCCTTCAGCTGCCATAGCTGCCCACTGTTCTTTTGAGTTAGGACAAAATTCAAGTTAAAAGTAGCTACAGAGAAACTTAAGCACTGAATAAATGTCAATAATATTTTACATATGCGTGTGTGCTTGACCTTTGCCTAAAGAGAGTCCAGGCGAGAGCGCAAGAAGAACGCAGACTGATGGATGATGTAGTGATGGACAGATTTAAAAGAGAACTAGCACAGCTGCACTCTAAATATGACGAGCTCAGCCAATTACTCAGGTAACACTGCGTCCCAAACCACATATGAGCGTATTACATAGGATGTGTGGAACAGCACTTCTGGTACTGTAGTTTAGTGCACCCATACCTGGACATTGGACACAGCCTTTTGTACTCCTGTTCCTGTAAGTTCAAGAGGCTGTATGAAAGAAGTGCACTAAAATATTGAATTGTGGAATAAAATGTGGGTTTCGTGTGTCACCTCACCAGCGTTTCTTTTTCTATCCCATAGTGAATTTGAACTGCGTGACCAAGTTTCTACTCTGTATCAAGTGAAGATGAATGAGGCCAATATAACAATGAGGCAGTCTGCCTATTTCAGACACAATACTCAGCAGGTGTGTGTGTATGTGCATGTGTATGTTTGAAAAATACTGCAGAAATACTTGCAGTGTGCATTGCTATATTATATATAGTATATAGTATATATTGTATTACTCATAGATTACATAATCTCACCCATTTGATGTGTTCAGCTAAACAGATGGTGAAAAGTAATTAACAAAAAATATATATTATTTTTTGTGATACCAAATTTCACTGATAGGAATCTCAGTTCAAAACTATATACATAAGATCTATTGAATGCAATAGAATGTTGAATATTACACTAATAAAATGTATTCAGCATATTGCAGGAAGCTATTCCACGATTTCGGTCTACGTTTTTGATATTAGTATGATTTAAAAAGTTATTAATCAAAAATCAAGGGTCATAAAGAATTTCAAGCTCCTATCAGTGACTTGCTCACGTGCAAATCACATTCAACCTTAGCTGATACACAGATGTAAACTGTAGTGTGTTCTTGTGTGTAAGTGTGTTTTTGTCTGTAACCCACACTTTCCTCAGGTATCATATGGTGAAGGCGGAAGATTTCCAGGTGGGCAGAAAGTCATGTATAATGGTCATAAAGAGATTTGTAAGAAACACACACACACACACCTCTGTATTACTATCTTTGTGAGGTCTTTCCATGGGCTCCCATAATGACTAGATGTATATAATTTTACACCTACACCTAATCCTAACCCTAACCTCAGTAACCAAAAGCACATGTTTTACCTCTTTTAGTTTCTCAAATAAAACAAGCACATTTTCTATAAGTCATTTTTCCTCATGGGGACCTCTCAAATGTCCCCACAAACCCCCAAAAAACAGATGAAAGTGATTTTAGGGGACAAAAGGTCCCCACAATGCAATAAATACATAGACACACACACACACACACTATCTCTCTCTCTCTCTCTCTCTCTATATATATATATACATAGCGCCTTCAGTGAGGATCTACAGTGTAAATAGTCATGATAATTAAGAATAAAACATGGAATAAGAAGGTGTGTCCAAACTTTTGACTGGTACTGTATATATAAATAAATATGGCAACTTTGTCTTTCACACACCTCTCTCTCTCTAATATTCTATCATTCTATCATCTCTCTCTCCCTCACAGTTAGCTCCTGTGGTGTTCTAGCAGATGACTGACACCTTGCAGCAGGTCAGCAGTGTTATTGACATGTTAAAGGCTTTAATCAGCCCATCCATCAAAGCACCATCTCTCTGCACTTTTAGCCTCTCACAATCCTCCATCATCCCTTCTTCTTCACCTCTTCTCCCGAGTAATATTGTATATACACGCTCTTCTTGATCTGCCTGAAACACCTGCCAGTTTTAAGAGAGCCCTCCTCTTCATAATTAACAGTGTTGTAAAATGAGGCTTAGCATAAGGGTGTTATATATTGCTGCTTTGTTCAGGGGCTTGCTATTATATTATTCCTTTTATTTCTATATTGATCACAGTAACATATCGTTGATCTGTAATGATTAAACTAATTTTTGAAAAAGATTAAATTTGAGCAAGAACAGAATGTTTCAAAATCAATACAATATAATAATAATAATAATAATAATAATAAGCAATTTTTACACTATGATTGAACTAAATCATACTTTATATTGTACTTTGTATCACATGATTTATAACTCTTATGCATTTGCCAAGAATGTTATTTTTACTATGTAATGTAATATTTGTTTCTGACATACTTTACAATTAAATCTACATAGTGTATGAAGTTTCATACTTATTGTCAATTATATTACAATACCATTCAAAAGCAATTCAGATGTGTATGTGTTTGTGTGTGTGTGTGTGTGTGTGTGTGTGTGTGTGTGTGTGTGTGTGTGTGTGTGTAACAAAAAGCAGCACTAACTGCTAAATACAGTGGGTATCTTTGTCATACAATGGGTCCGTATTATTTTGTACATCAAACAGATTTGGGGTTTGTGGGGTCTGTGTTCTTAAATATACCTTACGCAAATAAACGTTTTTGGAATATGCTGGGCAGAGGTCTATCTTTTGGGCTGCGGTTTCCTCGTTGTGAGCCACTAAAAGAGGTCCATTTGACTGTCAAATCAAGGCTGTTCAAATATTTCTGTCTGGTTTCCAAATCATAGCAGTCAAAACTTATCAGGAGGGTGGAAATAGGAAATTATGTCTCGTTAGACCAAAGTAGTTTTCGCGGGTACTTGTGCTTTTATAACTATATTTTAAAATTAATAATTTCACTGTAGTACATTCGCTAGTATTAAAATACTAGTAAAAAAATAATTGCTATGATACCTACAATTTGAAACATTTTTCAAAAGTTTTGACCGGCTTATCAGCAGCCTTTTATTTATTTTAGCTTATGTATTATTACTTCAGCAATATTACTTATACTTACGTACCAAATATTCAGTACTCTTTCAAACACTGCTTTTCGGTGAAATAAAATGAAATTTGAAGATGAACATAACCATAAATAGATGGTAAATGCGTTTTAATGCGTTACATAGAACAGCAAGAAGATGAAGCTCAGTAAATCCGCGAAATCTCCGGGACGATGTGGTCGTGTGAAAACGTGTCACGTGTCAATTCCACGTGGTAGAGAGCGAGGCGCGCTCTAGTTTGACAGCCGGGCGGAAACGGAAGCCTTGGCAGGTGACATGTGAGGCAGAAGCCAGCTCTGATAGATTTACCATTTATTTGCATGAAAACGTAATTTAATTGTTAAACTAAAATAGATACTAAAAACAATAGGAGCTCTCATAATATTACATTGTTAAAATAATAATAAAATAATAATAAAATAAAATAAAATAAAATAATAACAATGTTATTCAAAAATGTCATTTTATCATTGTTGTAATACAGTAATTGGTTAGAAACTGAATGACTGAACAATTCTTTCAGGAGAATAAAACAGTTCTGGACTGGGACTTGGAAGGGGAGGAAATAACATCTTTAAATTTTATTTTAATTTGTAGTTTTGTTTTGTTTTTTTTACCTTTGCTGTAACACCTGGTGTTACAGATGAAGCTGAATTCTGTGTTAACCATCCAACCCATCTCCATGAAAAAAAAATTGAACTGTTCATGCCACTCACTGGTCATGTTTTTTATTTAAGATGTTTTATTCTATTTTTTCATTCATTTAGTATCTGGACCACTTAATTCAAATGTAATCATTGCTTTTTGACCCTTCTGAATGAAAGTGTTGCCAATAACATGGGGGAAACTGACCTACATTTCCCTATCTAAAGACCATTTCAGACAGTCACGACATACTGGGACCCAGGCAGTTGTCAAACACAGGGCCCCGTCTAGGTGTGATTTCTGGTTTTGAAGAAACTGAGGGCTCGTTCAAAGAACGCCTGCTGGCTCCAGCGTCTGCATGGGGGGAAGGCCAGAAGGACAATAGAGACTGTTGAGCGCATAGCAGCTGTTGCCTGCCCGAGGCCCCCCGCCTGGAGAAAGAGCCTGCTGGTGAGTCCCCTCCTTTTCAGAAGTGCATACTTAAGTGCCTCGGGAAAAAAGCGAGTGCAGACTGTCATGGTCCTAAACCTGAAAAAGCCCAGCCAGACACATGGAGCACTCACATTTCACTTTCACCACCAACCAGAATGACTGATGTTAATTCCTCTTCATTTACCATGACAGGTTTAAACAGTCATCATGCATTGCCTGCCATCAAATAAATTTTCATTTATGCCATAAAAGGTGGGATAACTTATGAATGTCCAGCAGAGCAGAGAAGCGAGAAAATGAAAGTTATAAAGCAGTTTTGTGCTGAAGCATCTGTAGCTGAAAGCTCAGCCCTTAACTGACAAAGTGTCACACTGACATCTAGTGGATTAGTGTTAGTCTCTTCCCTGACCCAAGGGTCAGCCAACAAGCAGAGGGCACTGTTTACGAGACAGCCATTACATGGTTCATACACCATTTTCCTTCTTCAGAGATTTGGTATCACTCTCTCTCTTATGGGCTTATTCTAATTAACACTTGCTTAAATGACACAGTTCAGCTGAAGTTCTGAACTTAGTTTGACTGCACTGCACACTACAGCATAAGTAAGTTTCCAAGCAAGCAGCAATGAAAATGCAGAAAAGCACAAGAGTGAAACAGATTTTTGCATTTAAAATTTTTATTAAACTTTTTAGATGAAAAATAAAACAGCAAAGTCCATCTTGACTTTTATTTAGTCTTATAAAATACAGAAAAGTAGCAGCATCTCATTTCAAACAGGGAAAAAATAGTTTGGGTAAAAAAAAAAAAAAAAAAAAAGTCACTCAGGAGCTTTCGACAAAAGCTTTAAAAAAAATAATAATAATAATGCAAGGAGTCAGCTTCTGAAGCAAATTTCTACGGCAGGCTACCGCCTACACGTTGGGGACAGCTTTGGCAGTTTAAGCCACATGCCCAAATATGTGTTTTCTTATCCTCCCCACCCACTTTAGCAGCATTAAGAGGCACCTAAACTTCAGGAGGTGGTCCACATTCATCTTATAAAACATAAAATTGCATAAAAATCCTTTTTAAAAAAAAGATCCCTCAAAGGGCATTTCAAGTTTGGAAGGGCAGATGTTGCAAGTTTGTGTATGCTTATAAAAAGGCATGCTCAAGTAGATCCTATAACGGTGTTGCACAGCTGTTGTCGATATTCGGTCCCCGTACCGAGTTGTGTTCCGTTGCGCAGTAGCAGCCAGACGTTTTGGTCAGGAGAAGGATCCCTCCGGTTTCTCGCTGCTTGGTGGTGGTGTGAGGACTCCAGGTGGGACAGGAGATCTCTGGGTGCGTTCCACATCCACCAGCTGATAGGAGTACACCCTCTCCTAAAGGAGCAAAAAAAGAACTCAGTCACACCTAGGACTGGGCAAGTGATCGTAATAAACGAAAAACGGTCACTTAATGGCCAAATAGATTTGAGCTTATACTGCCCAGTCTTAGTCACACCCTCAAAAAAAAAAAAAAAAAAACAACAAACACTGGGTCTTATTCAGGGAAAATAAATAAATAAATCTTAAAACCAACTCATGCCATTTTCACAAAGATTCTACATTCACCAATATTTTTCTTATTTGAAATATGTACTTAGGTAGAAGCAGATTCTACAAACAGTAAAGAGCACTCATGCAATTTTTATTGCTGCCTGTTTGGGCAAAACATATGCTTGTTTTCTTTAGCTGCATCATCTATTTAATTATAGACTTGCACCAATTATTAAAAGGTCAAAGCTTCTTTCTACAAAGACATGCTGGAAAAAAAAATGCAATTACAACCAAGGACGTAATTTTTTCCTTCCTTCACTGAAATTTTATCAGTTCAGCTCTATGTCTAGTTTTAAGAAAATAAAAGTATGTCTGGTCTTAAGGCTATTAATATTAAAATACTCATATTTTCCCAACGCTTCATTCCCACCATACCACAATGAGGCCGTTATTAACACCCCTTAAAATTGTTCAGGTTCAGACATGCTCCAGTTGTCAGCAGCTAAACCCTCTAGGGTGACGCACTCACCAACCACTCCAGGTACGGCACATGGGTCTGGATGTTGTGTGCGTTGTCGGCCGGGATTCCTTTAAACGTCTTCAGCGTGGAGCTGCCGGCTTCCCGGATTGACATTGCAAAGGGTAGCATCCATTTCACACACTTTTCCACATCACTCCACTTTAGTCCTGGCAGAGAAACACACAGAACGCCAAGGTCAAAGGTGGACAAACCTAACAGGCTTCAACTACAATACTACTACATTTTAATCAGTATTTCATTTTATTTTTTTGCCTGAGCAAAGGTGAGGTACTATTCTTCCTCTATATCCCAAAACTACTCCAAAGTAGTGAAAAGGCTAATTTTCAGGACGATAACAGTACAAGTTTGGCCAAAACGGTCATATGATTTGCATAAATAAAACTGTTATAGTTTTCATATTAATTGCATGCATCAACACATTAATATTTCCAGCCTTGAACACTTTACAATATATAAAATATTGTATTTTTTATTATAATTTATTGCAGTTATCTTGTGTTGGACGCTGTATTATTTCTTTGTTTCATTATGGTAGTTAAGATATAGCACCTATTATATCATTGCAATGTTGCTCTGCCGTTAATGTTATGCAGGTAAACACAATTATGTGAGGACTTTCACTGTACACCCTGATTCAATTCCAACCAAAACCCCCACCAAATAAATAAATAAATTTCGCATTGGCAAATAAGGGGCAACAAACACAAGTACTGAGGTTGGTTTGCTTCCTACCAGAGACTTTCAGAACAAGCTCCAGTGAGGAGAAGTGGAACAAGGCAGACGCTGCCAGCAGGCTGTAGGAGAACTCCAGACTCTTTACGTCCAAAATACACAGGTCCAGCAGCTTTGGAAACGAAAGAAAACATTAGAAGTCACAGAGACAAACACAAAAAATAGAAAGATACAAAACTGTAGATAGACTGCATTTCCATTCAAGTTCGGGTGTCATTTGACTACAGCATTCACAAGTTTATTTTCTCAAGTGCTCTCATATGGCGGTGCGTTATCCAGATTCTCCAGGATTTCAGAATCACAACTACAGTATTAACAAATTCAGCCAATCCCCACAAATTCATTACTACCATGAAATAATTATATTGTTAAATAATTATAAAGCGGAAAAAAACAAAACAAAACAAAAAAAATCCAAACCCAAATTGTTTGGCAACTTTGACTTGCTTCCACAACTTTATTGCAACAAAACACCACAACTTAGTTTTATTATTTTTTTTTTAAAAATCTACCACTTTAGCCCACAACAAGCTCAAAAAAGGCCTGCGAAATCCTGGAGGGACTGGTTATCAGGAAGTGGAGTACAAGTATACCTCTGCAATATGCACAAAAGTAGCTTGTGGATACTGGGCCAGGAGAACTTCACCACAATCCTTCAGATAAGCCATCTGCATGTAGACGTTGAGCCAAGCTATGGGTGTCAAAGGACTCATGTTCCATTTTAACTCCTGCAGAAAAAGGCAATACATATTTGAAAAAGAACTTTAGAAGTCATTATCATAACTACAGCATCCTCAGGACTAAAAAGTTAGTGGACACAAGCACAAGTTCCTAGGGATTTTCCACCATCATTAACATCTAATGAACAAATTGCAAACAGTGCACCAAAACAAAACCTGACCCAAAATTCTGAATGAAGCCAGTCAGAGATAAACTTGACATGGATGTTTATCAAGTTATTGCTTGTAAGGTTTTATATAAACTTTTGAGACGCATCCTTAAGTGGGGGGTGGGGGAGACATATCAGGAAATCCATAGTGCACGCACCAAGTTCTATAGTAGCTTTTAAAGTTTTCAAAAATAACCTACCTTCATGATGATGATCTCCATAGCAAGGATCTCCTCCTCCGTGCAAGCGCCATCTGTAACATATGCAAACTGATGCACCTTGGGAGGATAGATTTCCTATGGAGAGGAGGAAAGAAAATTTCAAACTTAAGTTTTATGTAGAGGATAGTCACATCTAACCAACATCAAGTGACTTCCAAATAACTTCCCATTAAGTCAATACGTCTTACCTCCATTTTAGCAGCAATGAAAAGAGCAGAAATGCCAATGAGCTGAAGTGTTGTTTTAATAACATTCTCCTGAGTGGCCATGAAGCGATCAAAGTAATCTTGAGCCAAATAAAATGTCTCTCTGTGTAGTTTGTAAACCTCACACACCTAAGAAATGAGAAAAACCATCAAGGGACAATTCAGCTACATCCAACCTCTTTTATACGCTTTGTGGCGATTGCAGACCCGTTCCCCGCCTAATGAGATGAGATTAACAAACAACGTCATCAGCCCAACGTGTTTAAGCCAGACGTTTACCTACCTCCATGAGCCAATCCAGTAGAATAGCTCTCATTTTGGGTTGAAGGTTGGGATGTCTCTCCATAACATGATTATTGCGAGAGTAGAGTTTATCTTTTCGGAGCAAGTTGGCCCAAACGTCATCTTTATTTCCCCAGCTGTAAAAATCAAATAAGAAATGAGTTTCATTTCTGGTTTTCTAAAAATGTGTGCACACATTCAGTAGATTTTACCTGAATGAATCACAGGAGTTTAAAGAAAAAATATGACCTCTAAACCATGATACTACATTAAAACTGAAATACTTCCTTTTTTTCTATTCTGTTTGGAAAAATGGTACTGGCAGTGCCCTTGTCAACCAAAGATATTCATCAACATATGTAGCAGAGCATCTACAGGTTGCTAGTACTCCGTAAAAACGTGAAAGTGGCTCACCAGAGGGCAGGGAGCGGGGATGGGCGGGTGGGGGTGAATAAAGCGTTTGCGGAGGTGTACTGGGTGAATCCCAGAGTGCTGATGGCAACCGGTTCCTCGACTTTATTCGGCGAAGGGATCCACCCACATGGACTTGATAAATCTGCACTGGAGTTCCGGCAGGTCTGAGCAGGACAGAGAGCAAGAAAAAAAATGAAGATAAGGGGGGGGGGGGGCAAACAGATAAAAACCCAAGCAAAAAGGCCATCCTGTACCACTAACAAGCCTCAATGGCCTAATGTAAACAGCATGCATAAAGGCCTCTTTTTGTTGGAAAGTCAAGCCATGATGTGCTCTTCTTCCACACACACTGAATCATGAAAGACACTTGTGTTAAAAGCCAAAAAAGAAAGCTGTGATAGGTTACTTTGTTACCGAGAGTTCAAGTCTGACTATTATTCCTCCAGAACTAACTCCATTAAGCCCCTTAACTAAATAAAGAAATAACCATGTAAATCAGACAATGCAAGTCTGGTTAAGTTCATTTGATAAATACTGCAAAACTAAAACAATGCATGACCAGTACTGAGGGTCCACATCCATACCTAAAGACAGAAAGTGACAGGAGAACAGGACTTTAGCTAGGTGAACTAAACCTAAAAGTGCCATGCTTACCTGTTCTGGACACTGTTTTTTTCTTGTCATGTCCACAATTTCCTCATCTGGGTCCTGCAAATGCTGTAGCACAAAACCCAATGGTTAATGAGATGAAGTTTCAGAGTTTGCCATGCCTGTAATCTTATGATGAAGAGGCTCACTCACAATAGCCACGTCTGCCTTCCTCTTCCTCGACCGTACTGCTGTGTTTTTGGGCGTTTCATCTGTAGTGTCTTTTACGTCTGTGTTTTTCCTGAAATTATTCAGATCCACCAGCATGCTTGGTTATCAAGGTAGTATATTTCTTGAGGAGATATGCATACAATCTTATGAGAACCATTTCTTTTAATTGAATCCACAAAAAAAGGTTAAATTGCATGAACAGTCTTAATCAAGTTTGCATTCCACTACATGTACTTGTATAACTGTCACACAAAGAATCTGGAAGCACATTCAGCCCAAACTTGGTTGCTAGCTACATGCCATCTGCAACTTTTTCCCCCCATGACACTGATTTCCACATCCACACCAAACAGACGAAAGCGAAACTTACACGTGCATGATATTCCACACCCACGTGTCCTTTGAGATGAGAGCCTGAAAAAAAAAGAAAAAAGAGATGCATTCATATTTTTAAATATTTTAATCTTGTCCCCCACCCATATTTCATTAGCCTTCACTCCCAACCCCCACAACAGCAGCTTCTGACAAAGCATGACGAGAGTAAGCGCGCTTAAAGCGGCACACAAACACCAAAAAAAGCCACACAAACACAGATACACACCTTAAACACACACTCAAGTCTACCTGAAAGCGTCTTTTATCGATATAGAAAAATGTGGAGGCTTAAACTCAAGTAAAAACTTGTGAAAACTTTCCAGAGTTTAAGCAGAGAGGTAGAAAATGGCCGGGCCGAGTCCGCCTCATTAGTACCAAACCCGCGCTCTCACGTAACATTCAGACCATTATTTTATGACTTTCTACAAATGCATTCAGGCGTAGATTTAGTCAAGGAGAAAGGGATGTTTAACATTTTGAAATCATCCGAAAAATAGAATTTCAGTCTCTCAACATTCTTTACAGCAACGCCAACTAGGAAGCGATGAGTCGAAAAAGTCTTACCCACCAAAACGATGCTCTCTCTAAATGGGGTTTCAAGCCTGGATGTAGGAGTTACGATGTTTTAAAAAGCATTCTTCTCTGGCTCTGAGCTTGCTGCTGGTCTGGGTTACAGAGAGAGAGAGTGTGTGTGTGTCTCCTTCAGGCTGTGTGTGAGTAGCTGCAGATCCTCTCCCGCGCGCCTCTTTATGAAGCGCCGAGTGGCCGATTATAAACTAACAACAATCAGAGCAACAACTTGCATCTATTATTGCTGCGTCCTCCTTCAAATCAATATACACACACTCAAATTCGTTATGCATCCATCTCTTAAAGAGTCTTCGTTTCCAAAAAAAATCACTTTTATTAGTCAACAGTTTGTTGAAAAAAATTTTGCCGGCAAAAGTGAGGCGTGTTTACGTGACGTCACATGGGCGGCGCAAGGCCACTGGAGGAAGTGCGCCGAGCACGTGGCTAGTAACCCCGAGAGGTAAACAAAAGTAGATCTGCCTTAAAGGAGCGTATTTTGTTCTAAGTGTCGGTTTATATCAGTAAATGTGCATGGTGTGGATACAAGGTTGTGATCGGTAGAGTTGTCCTACTGGATAAAAACACGATTTCGATATTTATCGTTGTTTTTTTCCTACCGCCAAAACGGCTGCTTTTAGAGTTCCGCCGGAATTAAGTTTTATTGATCTGCGGGAAATTGTTGTTCGGTGAGCAACACAGGTAGTATTCTTTACTTTGTTTAATTTGTATGAAACCGAGCAGTAGGCATGCGATTAAGTCAGATTCGATGCATTCGTGATCTGCTTTAAAATGGAAAAGTTAAGATAAAATAGGAAACCTTTGACCAGTCACGTGACTCCATGCTACAGGACTCGAGCTACACTGCCTTTCTAAAGAGTTTCCACTTTTTATCCAGAACAGTGTATATTAGCTGTATTGATGGTAATAACCCCATACTAATGGGAGTGAATATCGCTAAATGGCTTAAATGTAAATGCCATAGGTCTTTTCATGTATGACGCTAATATTGCAGCGTGTTTGGGAAAATACTTTATTACAATATTATATTTTTGTTATTCTACACCAAAGTTAGGGGCGAAAAAATGGATTGTGTGCCAAAATTCCACATAAACTTGCATATGTGAGATTATAACACGAAATTACAGAGTGGCAATTCTCTGTCAGGATTGACCTTCCTCTGGTTGGGATTTTCCTACGCATTTATACGTCATATTACGGTGATTGCTTTTTCGAAAAGGCGGGTTAACATTATTGCGCGCTCCATTTTATATAATTGATTAGCCTTGTTGGTTGGCGAGGTTATTGTTGTAGCCCTAAAACGTATTAAACATTTTTATTTACTATATAAGATCATTTATATAATTCAAGTCTCATCTAGTTGTTGAGAAGTATACCCCACACACGCCAAGATTCGGTCTCTGACATAAAGTGATTTATATTTACAGTTTCACAACCACAGTAGTGGTGGAGGCAGATAAGAATCGGGATCTTGGTTTATAACCAAATATTCTTCCACGACAGCATTTTACAGTAAACGATGGGTCAGATTATTCAAGCTAAAGTGTATGCTGCACAGAACCATCATACTACCTCTGACAGACACAGGAAGATTTAGAGCATAAATAAATAAAAATAACGAGTAAGTATTCCATAATATACTAAATGAGTCTGTCCCATGGAAAAGACACATCAGACACATGATACGAAAACTGAGAGCAGAAAGAAATTACAGAAGTACAAGCTTTATAAACTGTAATTGCAGTTACCGTTTACAGTTACCATTTTATTTTCGGTAGCATGTCGCAAAGTGTTTTTTTCCCCCCACTTTTCAACATTCTAACGCAGCTTTTAATTCAATTGTCAAGTATTTTCAAAAATAATTCCGAACGCTTCTTCTACTACTATTATTGCAATGTTTTCCTTACGCTTTCCTTATGCTTTGCTTTCAGCTTGTGCGACGCCGCATGGTGATCAGGTGCGTCAGCCAATGAGGAAGAAGACGGGTGGAGCCAAGACGAAGATTTTAATAAGAACCCAGCAAGAACTTACAAAATTTACTTACTTGTATTACAATTAGCGGCCCATCTTGACATTTTCGTGTTTGTTTTTCAATTATAACTGAAAACTTTACTTCACCCTTCACGCACGCGCGTTTTGCTTTGTGTCTCTTGGAGACGTTCAAATTCTAAACAACTTTCATGAATATGGGCAAAAGTTTTCCACGTAGTTAACGCTGTTATCAGCGGTTATAACCGAGGGGGCGGGGCTTAGCCAATACGGATTGTGTTTCGTCTATATACGCACGTGACGTCATAAACAATATCTGAAGGCATTTAAAAAAAGCATATCGGGTTTTAAGCAGTTATCTTGAACTTTCTTTCTCAAAGCAAAATGACGACTTGCAAAAAGGTGGCATCAGTTGGCACTAAGCTAAAATCTTTATTCCCAGGTATTATAATTTGACAACACATTACCTCTTCCAGCTGGACGTCTTCTTTAAAAAGTCTTATTAGTCCTTAAACCATGGTCTTTATTTAAGCTGCCAATGCGACAATAAACATAACAGTGCAAAAAACTTCATGTACGTTCAGGTGACTTCAGATGCATAGTTAATATATTACCACTATTAAGATAATATATAATGGAATAACGGAAACATTTTTGTAAGAACATTATTCCCCTATTGATGTTAAGTGCCTTTATTATTTTTAAACACTTTTAGTTAATTAGTTTTTAAATATATGGATTATTCAATGAGGTGAAAAAGACCTCTTGCAATAATGAGTCTTGGCCATTCATGGTGCCCTTGACCTCCAAAATCACCTGTTCTTCATCCAGTTTAGCATTTTGTGGGATGTGGCAGATCACGTGATCCATGGAAACTCATTTGCTCAACTTACAGCAGTGAAATGATCTGCAGGCAATGTCATCTAACTATGTGAAAGTCATATTCGCAAACAGTTGTTTTGAGAAAGTTAAACAGGGCTTTAAAAATGCCAAAGATGCAGTTAATGGCCACAGTCTTATTCTTTACTATTGGTCGGAGCTTGGGAACTGAGCACAGTAACATCTTAAAATCACAATACAAAACTCATTTAAGACTCGTGTGTAACCCTATATATTATTTAAATATATTTTACATATATTTTAAATATATTCAATTGGTTAAAAGTAACTTGAGGTCATCTGTAGTCTAGTATTATTTGTTCTTTTAAAATGTACTAAATATGAAACCATTTTTGTTACCTACTTTTTCTTGTCTACTAAAGTCTTGGAACCAAAGAAGCCAGAGAAGGAGGTTCCTGTTGTTAAAGTTGAGGAACCTTTGAGGAGTCCTGCTCTCAATGGGGAAGATATTCAGGCCCTCGCCATTAATCTTGAGAACCTGAAGAAGGTAGAGTTCCAAAGGCATGATGGTGTTGTGCTGAATACAGTTTGGTTTGATTTATTGTGGCTCTCACTCCTGTGGACTTGGCAGTGTACATTTTAAGAAGTTAGCATTATTAAACATGATAATTGATATAATTTTGCAGTGTGTGTGTAAAGTGTACCGTTAGTGCCATAACTAAAAAGTGGAAGCAGTAACACCAGCTTTAGCAACGCTACTTCCCTGCTTTGATTCTAGTTCTGCTTAGAGTTTATTTAAGAACTTTTACTGTAACTGGACCAAGTCACCTTCCTGCCAGTTACTGTCTCTGAATATTGTTGTTTTTGCCTGCAGACTTCACTCTCAGCTCAGGCTTCCAGAGGACTGACTCACAGACAAATCCGTAGGACACGCCATCCTGATGATGCCAGGGCAGGTGTTAGGGTTTCCGTGGCGAGGCCTCTCCCACAGGACATGGTTTCAGTGCCATTGGAGCTTCCAGGTAGGAAGAGTTTGGCTAATTCTGTGACCAGGCGGCACAGTGGCGCAGTGGTTAGCGCTGCCGCATCACAGCGAGAAAGTCCTGGTTTCAAGCCCTGGGTCGGCCATGGGCCTTTCTGCGTGGAGTTTGCATGGTCTCCCTGTGTTCGCTTGGGTTTTCTCTATGTGCTCTGGTTTCCTTCCACGGTCCAAGGGCATGCAATATAGTCTAATTGGCCACTCTAAATTGGCCCCATGGGCGGCACAGTGGTTAGCACTGTCGCCGCACAGCGATAAGGTCCTGGGTTCGAATCCCAGGGTTTCTGTGTGGAATTTGCATGACCTCCCCGTGTTTGCGTGGGTTTCCTCCAGGCGCTCCGGTTTCCTCCCACAGTCCAAAAGCATGCGATATAGGTTAATTGGCAATTCTAAATTGGCCCCATAAGTTGTGATTGTGAGTGTTATTGTGTGATATAGGTTAATTGGCAATTCTAAATTGGCCCCATAAGTTGTGATTGTGAGTGTTATTGTGTGAGTTGGTGTGCCCTGCGGCGTGTTGGCGCCTGCCCAGGGTTGTTCCCTGCCTTGCGCCCATAAGTTCCTGGGATAGGCTCCAGTCCACCCACGACCCCAGTTGGGATTAATTGGTTCAGATAATGAATGAATGAATAAATTCAGTGGCCTTAACAGTTGGGACATGATGGTTCCTACCCTCAGGTCATAAAGGCACATACAAAGCCTGAAAATGCTCATATTGTATCTCACACGAAGCTCATGTCTTTTGATCCTCTTTAACACACATTATAAATGTTCTATTAATTTACATTACCCAAGGTATGTGTCAGCAAGTGCCAAAGCTTGAATGATGCAAAAATGTGCAAATAATAGCTTAAAACTAAATTGGAAATTTGCTTGAAATTGACCAACACTACTAACATTTTCAGCAATGTTTAGGTTTATTAGGTTTATAACAAGCATGTTCTTAAGTCAAAGATCATAAGCTCCATGAATGTCACCTAACTTTCAGGTGGGCCTCGCTATGACGAACACGGCATGGTCCTGCCCCACAGCATTCTGGGAAGTCTTGAAGACTTTCGTAAAGAGATGGAAGCCAGGGGAGAGACGGAGGTGGGGATATTTTTCTCTCTGCTGGTAGTCTCGATCAAGCCTGAAACTTAAGTCTGAAATTGCTTTTTACAGTATAAAATGTTCTTATGTTATCATTACTTTTACTATTTCGTTCACTTATTTAGGGAAATATTCAGATTTTCCTTATCATACTTTGTTGCGTACCTGGGTAGTTCTTTCAATTCTCTCAGCTCACTTTTTGGACTTAATTGTGTGCTCTCTTCTCTCTCTCAGCTTGTTATGCGTATTCCAATGAATGTTATGCAAAAACAGCCCCCCGTAGAAGATGAAATACAGGGAAGCTATAGGTACAGGACCAAGTCCTGCCCACAGGCTGGCCAGATTAAGCAGATTCATGCCCTCCAGAACTGGGAATATCACATGGCAGAGAGACAGAGACAGCAGAACTTCATTTCACGTAAGTGTCATTTCAGCATCTGTGCATTCAGTCAGGAAAAAGCAAAGTGTGCGTCAGACCCGAAGAGGTACAGAACTAGTAATCCTGCCATGTTTTCTTTCTAGCCAGGCGAAACAAAGTTATTTTCTCTCAACCCCGCAAACTAAAGCGTTCTACTTTCTGAACCCAGATTGCTTCTCCTGTTGTGCACTAGCTTTCTTATTGGGAACTGTAAAAATACCAACGTCAACCATCAGTAGCAATTAGTATGCACAAGGTATGCGGCTGAATGCATGTCCCGTGACTCTGTGCGTGTGCTTTGGTGTTATACAGGGTTGCTGCAGCTGCCAGTGGAGAATCTGCTGATGAACCGAGTGAAGAAATTCCAGGAGCCTGAAGAAGAGTGTGATCTGATGATCAGAGGCTATTCTGTCCAGCGCTTTATACATGTGAATACCATCTCTCACTCTATATTCTCACACAGAAATACACGCACACACACACACACTCATGGTATCTCACTCATTTAGGTGGATAGTTTGGAGGAATTAAATTTCAATCAGACTTTCCCATGTCCATCAGGGCAATGGGAAGAAGAGAGGGAAAAGGAGGAGGAGGAGGAAATTGAAGGAGAGGACAAGTTGGTTTGGTTTCACTAATTTACAGCCAAAGTAGCGGATAGTTCTTTTTTGTAGGCCATAGCCACTGGGGACTGAGTGATAAACTGTAGTGATTTCGATTGTGTTAAAGGGACTCACTGGCTCTTGAAGATGACCCAACGCTGGGTCCTGCTCTCAGCCTTGATGGTGAACTGGTATTCTGGACTGGGAGCACTACCTCACACCAGGTGTGTGTGTCATATGTACTGTATAAGCTACAAGAGCTCATGACTTATCCTTATATGCTGGAAATCCATTTGATAAAAAGTAAATATCACTGCAAAAAAAAAATTATAGAAATGGTTGTAATTAAGAAATGTATTTAAGAATTATAGAAATGTAGTTTAATTAAATGCTACTGAAATAATATTGTGTGAGTGTGTGTGTGTGTTTGTGTGGTGCAGGGAGAGGTGGGCATATCCAAACGGTTGACGTTTGAGACCGATGTCGGGGAGAGTGTGTGTTGTCACCTGAATGTGAAGAATGAGGGAAGCACAGCCTTCTACTATAGATGGGAAAAACTGACCCTGGAACACAGCTTTCAGAGCACCCTAACGGACACACAAAACTTCTACTTTAATACAGCAACAGGTACACACAGACCTCACACATATAAGTGTGCCTATTCTTTCTAATTTAACCTCAGATAATAATATTATTAATTCCAACTTCCAAAAATAATAATTCGACAATAAATAAGACAATAAAATAGCTAAATTAGTATTGAATACACACACAAAAACTGTATTGCCTCTGCATTTAGAGACACCTGCCCAAAAACACACATACACACAGTCACATCTTGCCATCTTTGTGAGGTACTTCCATTGACTCCTATAATGTCTGGATGTAAAAAAAATACTATAGATGTAAATCTATAGTATTTAGGAAACCCACGCAAACACGGGGAGGTCATGCAAACTCCACACAGAAAGGCCCAGGACCCAGGAACTTCTCGCTGTGAGGCGGCAGCTCTAACCACTGCGCCACCGTGCCGCCCCAGGTCTGATTCTAGATTTTCTTTATTAATGTCCTTTAGTGGGAATACCTCACAAACACCTAAAAACCTGCCCCCCACACACAAGCCTAATGCTGTCCATATGTACAGAGACATTTGCATACATACTGAAACTTTCCTGATGACATTTCTTACCCTAATACATTTATCATTTTATGGCATGTAGCAGATACTCTTATACAGAGCATCTGCTACATGCTACATGCTACAGGTCACCAGCATCACAACTTTAAAATACCATTAGTTCTGTCTTTCTCTCTCAGGTGTGATCACACCTGGTCAAATAGAGAAGATTGAGATCATTTTTAAGAGTATGTCTCCTGGCATCATGACTGAGCTTTGGCAGCTCCACACACTCCCTGTTCTGATGGGTGGCGCCTCGCTGCAGGTCACAATGAGGGGCACGGCTCTGATTCAGGACAAAACCGTTGACCTGCAAAAAGCCATGGAGGTGAGCGAGTTTACAAAAAATGTACATGAAAAATGTATTACCATATCTGCATGTATTTTTCATAGAGACAGAATGTTTACTTATATATGTTGATGTGATGGTAAAAACTCTTTCTGTCCGAACACTTATTACAGTTATTGCAACAATTTCCACCGAATGATCAGGATACATTTCACTATATTTTGTGCTTATTTAACTGTGTATGTGACAAATAAAGAATGTTACATTTTGAATCTTGAATGTGTATGTGTTCATTGCAGAAGAAGCTGGAGCATAATGGGGCTATGAGAATGTGCAAGTCTATGTTATGTGAGGTTGTGAGAGGAATTCATAGTCCAGAGAGACCCAGCTCACCAGGTGAACTCAGTGAGGAGGAGAACTTCCATATCAGAAATCCTAAAGTAGGTCTTCACAAACCACATTACAACTATAATGTAATTACACAACCACAATGACACTTTTCATTTTAGAGTCCGCCATACTATTAGAATAGAAATACAGGTTTATATTAGCACTAGACAACATACAAGGAGTAAGGAGCAATATATATAGTTAAGATGGAACTAAAAAGCAATAAGTGGTACAAAACAAAGATATATAAAGAGCAGGGGTTTTCAATTTAAAGTAAAAAAGATCCCGTTAGGTTCCACATTCCTTAAGCAAAGGTACTGAACCTGCAATGTCTAATATGTTACAATTCAGTGCCATATATTTTTAAGCAGCCTAGTTGTATCAATGTCAAAGAAAGACAAACTGTGAAAACAAAAACTAATAATTGGTCTAGGTCTGGATCCAGACTGCAGTCCACCTTATGCTGACCTAGGGCATAGAGCACATATCACCCACATGTCACCAAAAAAATTGTATTTTCCCAACAGTCACCACAGACTAGTCAAAGTATTTTTTTCTTTTTTGGTGACAATATGTAATGGTCATTATATAAGTGGTGTGTTTGTGTATATTGCTTTCTTAGCTGCTCTACCATTATGAGACAGTAGAGTTGCTCAAAAGTCTTTGGGAAGAAGCACACAGATCACAGGTCACAAAATCAGGAGAGTCAGAGGACACACAGCAATCTGCCCCAGCCTGGGATCTCTCACTTGATAGTCTTAGACAGGTATAATGTAGCTTGTTTCTTTCAGTTTTATAGTTTTTAACTACTCTGGATTGCTCTATAGATTGATATATTTCTCAGGTGTGTGTAATGTAATTTGTCTGCTAGGTTCTGCTGTCCTTACCTGAAGAAGATGCTGATGCCGAGGTGGCAAGACTGTGCAGAGAAGATGCTCTGAGCCAGTTGAATTCACTGGTCTTTCAGCTCCATCAACCACAGCTTTCCTCCAACCAGCTCACAACTCTCTCTATCGGGTGCATCAGTAGTACACGTCATTGTGTGACACATTACCACACTGCCGTTCTAGAATTTATAAATATACCTCCTCCTGTTGCAAGTTCACAAATCATGGTTTCAGTTCACACTGTATATTCCCATAGTCACTCTCAAATTCACTGCTGTTTAAATTTTAAAATTATATGTGTGCTTATGTGTGTGTATCTGCAGGTTGAAGTTGTGGAGGAATTTATTGGAGGGGATGGACAGAAAAGCTCAGTGGCTCAAGCAAACGCTAGGCCAGGACACAGCCCAACCTGAGTTACAGCTCAAATACAGACACCAACTGCGGGGACAGGCATGTACACACTGTCCACACACATATATACACACACCACATCTGTCCTAGCCTGGTATCTCTCTATAGAATTGTCAAGTCACTGCTCCATCAAAACTGCCCCTGTAATTGAAATGAAAGTAGGTCTGGATAAAAGTGTGGAGTGTGGGAAAAATGTCACAAATGAAAATGTGTGTTTCAGGTCTATATTCTGATGGAGAATTTGGTTAATTCTTTATGTGACTGCCTTGACGAAGCTGAACAAAATGAAGCCGACCCTCAAAAAGCCCAGTGAAACATCTCTCCTTCTTTCACTCTGGATTTTTGTCTCCCACATTCTGAGGCTAATTTCAGTAATCTATTTCTGCCTTAACTCAGTTTCTGTGTATTTACATGTCTGGTTGATGTGCTGCCCCTTTAAATTACTGATCATTTTGTTTAAAGATAGCTCTGACTGCCAGAAATAACATACTGGAACCCACGTTAAATATTACTGTGGCTGTGTCTTGAGTGTGCCATGTATTGCTTGGTGCAAAGATTTGGTGTCTTTTATTTTTTTAGGACAATTAAAATCCACACACATGCGTACTTTACCAAATGTTCTGATTATTAATTATTAAATCATTAAATAAAGACAAATATAGATTATTAAATAAAGAAAACAATTAAGTAGGAGGAAAGGAGAACTGAAATATGCTATCCATCGAACTGTGCTACCGTGAAGATCTACGTATGCGTTGTACCACAGTCCTGCCCTCTTGTATCCACACCCATAAACCCATGCTACCTTGTTGGAGAGGTTGTTTCGGTCCGGTTGACGGTAAGTAAAATATTTTAAATCCATATTTATTGCGCCTGTAGACCAGTAAACATGTGAATGTCTGCATATACACGATGGCGTGGGTGCTCCGTGTCGAAATTAGGTAATGGTCGTTCAGACTGTTGTCTTTACACAGAAGTAGCTTGCAGTAAACACCTTTGAAATTTCTCGGCTATTTATTAATTAGGATATTTATCTTTCTTATTTAAACATCAATTAATGCTAACCTTTAAGTTTCAAATAAAAACGACATTGCATACCACATTGCCCACATTCATACAGTGCTCTCACCTGTTTGTTATTTAAAAAAACAAACATGTCGTAATGAACATAAAAAGGTGGGTTAACAGGGGGAGGGTGAATTACGCTAAAGCATACGTCATCAGTCTGCGACTGCGGATGGGCGTTCATTCCACGCCCATAAATCTATGCTACCTCTTCGTTTGTTCCAGACTTTGGCTGATGGTGAGTAATTGCGTAAACGTGTGAATAATTTAATTGTATTAACTGCGTAACTGGTCCGTGCATATTATGGTTAACGCTCTACCGTCTCTGTCTGGGCAGTGGTAATGTCTCGCGTTACGGTTAAGCTCCGCACTGAGCATGGAACCCAAACGGCGCCTCTTTGTTTTCCGTTTGCGGGCTAGTGCGCAGAGGCGCGCAGCTTCTTCACTCGTAAAAGAAAAGCCAAGATTAAGACTGTGTAAAGCAGGAGCATTTGGTTCAGTCCAAAGAGGTCCAGTTAGAGGAAATTTCCTCAAGCAAAGGTGTGGAACATAATTATGTACTCAAATAGTAAGGGTACTTTAATAATAAGGTAATAATTACGCAGAATACAATTTGCATTTGTGAAAAATGTTATTAAATAGTAGAATGCACACGATTGGTCTGTGTGTCTTCCGTGCCACTGTAAAGGTAAGGAGAGAAATTGCGCAGGTTAAAATAATGCAAAATAAACCCTGCAGGTTTAAGTTGAAACGACAACTCTATTGGTCGCAGTCCGTATAGAACATCGTCACAGTAGGGATAGCATGGACAACATTTTATGTTCTACTCTGTATTAATATACTGCATATCTTTATGAATAGCAAAAAAATACATTCTGAACAGTCTTTAACAGGCGGTTGGGGCGGTAGGCAAACTGGAGGGGATCAAGGGAGCTGGGAAGAGCGGCTTTGACGTGGCTCATGACTAGTCTTTCGAAGCACTTCATGATTACCGGTGTGAGGGCCACGGGCTGGTAGTCGGACACCGCTGATTTCTTTGGAATTGGGACAGTTGTGCTGGTCTTAGAACACACTCGAACAACAGCCTGCCTTAAAAAAAAACTTTTATTTGTTATTCATCATCCATGTGCTCGCAGTCTCTGGTGATCTCATAAAAAGTTTAAAAAAAAAACTTGGAGACTTGCTTAACAACGTTTGAAACAATTCCAGTTGTTTTAACGATTTCTTTATTATTAAGAGATATGTCAAGATTGTTACTAAATAACTGTGTGATGAATATAATTATCCCCCGTTTCTCTCTATAGGTATGGAGAAAAGGTGGGAAGAGGTACACAATTTCCTCTCTCTAAGAAAATACCCACCTGGGTTTAGTAAGTCCCAGAGGTTAACACTTAGGAGATACGCTTCTAAATTCACTCAAAAGGGTAAGTGTCCAGATACATTCCAGTGTAGCCTTTGGAAGATAACTATTAAATTATTGTAACTCATGATGGAATGTTCACTACAGGAGGAGAGCTCTTCTTTGGAAGCAGAAGAGCTATTAAATCCAAAGCAGAGGCAAGAAAGCTCTTTGAAGAATTTCATTCATCACCAAATGGGAAGCATTCAGGCATGCTGAAAACACGCACTGCAATGTGCTCTATAGCTTACTGGCTTGGCATGTCTATTGACATTCATAAATGGGTATGTGTTTGAGTTGAGTTGTGTGTTTTGAACTGTTATAAACACTATATGAATATTAATAACTAGTTTCTTAAAGGTGGTGGAATGTGATACGTGCCAGAAGTCCAGAAAACAGCCACTACAGTGTATGAAGGTAACTGTGTACACAGATATCTGTATTTTATTATACAACAGCAACTAATAAAGACATGTGTAGATTGACACTTGTTTTGCTTATATAGGTCTCCACCGTCTGGGAGCTCATCGGCATTGAATTAATAGGACCTCTCCCAAAAACTATAGATGGCTTCCAGTATGTGCTAACAGCAACAGATTACTTTTCTAAATGGGTTGAGGGTTTCTCATTAAAGACTAAATCTGCTGCTGAAGTGGGGCGCCATATTTGCTCTGTTATCTACAGACATGGTTGTCCGAAAAGAATATTGTCAGACGAAGGAAATGAATTTGTGAATGAAGTATGAAGTATCTTGATATTACTCTTATTGTAAATACAGTTCAGGAATTGGTCCTTTGTGCTGGCTTTTTATTTAATGTTTTTTTTGGTTTCAGCTCAACAACAGCCTCTGTAAGATCTTGGGAACTGAAAGAAGTGTCATAGCAGTATATCATCCTCAAACCAGCGTACTGGATAAGAGATGCAATAATGACATGAAGCGGTAAGATTATTTCAAGCTTTTAGTCTAGCTTAGTGAAACAGGCTTGTTTTGTCCAGTAGCTTTCTATTCATGTTCTCTCAAGTTTTAGGGAAAAGAGTAATAGTGATTTTACCATGCATAATTGATACTACTTACAACAGACTATTTTTAGATTTTAGATATTACTATGTATTCCGTATTGATTGGTTTTTAGTCTGATTAATGTTTTGTAGTGCATGGTTTGAGAAATTGATTTGGGGAGAAAATGAATATTTTGCTATGCTTTGATTTCTCAGAGGCATACATTTGTTTATCATGTTTTAATTTTATTTTTTATTTATCTTAGAGCCCTCAAAAAATTGGTCAGTGAGAAGCAGAACAACTGGGATGTCTTCTTGGATGCCACATTGTTCTTATTTAGATCAGAAGTTAACACAACTACCAAATACTCCCCTTTTTATTTGATGTATGGAAGGGAGGCAGTTTTACCCTCTGAAGTTCCTGTTGACTTGCCGGTCAGTAAATTAAAAAAAAAGTCTAATGAAACAAATCATAATGGCTTGTGGCAAGATGAGTTCATTTTCGTCCCCAAGTTGGATATTAAATCTTAATTATTTATTGGAGCTTTGTTTGTACCTATCTGCTGTTATTTCAAAGTTTCTATTCATTCCAGCTTTCCAGGATAACTCTTCCTGATGAGAAAATTTATGGTGTGTCTGTGAAGACTGAAATCGTATGTGTCATATTTGATTTGTGTTATTAATTTACACATCTGTGTGCATATAATCTTATAATTTACCTCCTTGTTTTAGGTACCTACTGCTTTCAGATTTTCTCTATATTCTTTTGTAGGTGCGGTGTGATTTATGCAACAAGCCAGCAGAATTTGAATTTGCCCAGTATGGTACAGAACAGTGCACACAATCTTTTTGCAAAAATTGTTTCCCAAAATAAACTTACTGTTGTGCCAGGTTAAGCTGTTTTTGACATTTAAGACCCAGAATGGATGAATTAATGGTTCAGTTCTGCCCCCTCATTTCACTTAATTGAACGTTTTACCTGTGTTCTGTCTAGTTCTGTATGCTCATTCTGTTTTGTCACACCTCTTGTTTAGTTCTGATTATATATAGCCCTTCTTTTGTTCTCTTCCTGTGTCGGGCCACTTTTACGCCCAAGTGTTTTGATATAATACTGATGTGTGTGAATGAGTTTTGTTTTGGCCATCATGCCTTTTCTAAGTTTGGAATAAACATGGCCTGCACCTGTGCCTCTTTTCTTCTGCAACACTAGCCAATTTAACATTTTGTCATAGTCTTTTTTTACTTTATGTTCAGCACTTTTTTGTTCAGTAAATATAATAAACTTGACTCTCGAAATCTGGTCTGGTATATTCTGAAGTATTTTATAGAACGATTAGACAAGCTTTGTCAGTCCACTTAATGGAATGTGGTCTGTTCTGAAATTTGTATTTGATAGGAGATATTGGTCTATAAAAGTGCTCTCATTCTGCTTATAATATTTTAAAAATGTATTGAAGTGCTGTACTACTGTGAAAGCTCCCTGAACCCCTACTCTTCTACGGCTTCCTTGCACTGGTCCTGCAAAAATCTCTTTGATCTCTTCACTTGTACACGGATCCTACTGGCAAACACAAAACCGGGCAAGTTGAACTGTACGATCTATACGACTGCAGCATCACCTGGGTCCTACAGAAACCTTCTCATGTGGAACAAGTGGAGACTTCTTGAACTTTGAATATTACATTTCTACCTACAAACTCTACATACACGCATGAGCTCAACCAGATGTTAGACCGATTTCTGTGACCGTCGGATTTTATAACACTAGGGGGTGCTGTTTCTGGAATTTTCTTTCTGACCGATCAGAGTCTAAGCTTGACAGGCATTTTAGATAGCGTTTTATTCTGTCCTATGGCTATAAAACAGAACCTGCTAAAATGTATTTAAATTATATGCAGTTGATGCTTCAATGCGTTTTTCCACTTAATTTGTGTTTAATTTCGAAAGAAAGTTGTTATTGGGTTGCTGTGCATGAAGTATAGGCTTTTTGCAATTTGTAGTAGTATGTAAAGATGGTCTGTGGTAACGTCTATCGGAAAAGCGTTATGCAAATAAAATTGAATTTTATTATAGAAGGTGCCTTTTAAATAGGTTTTTCACTAGTTGTGCTATGGTAGCCAATTTCCGACAAAGCAGCATTTTTGAATGGAAAATGCTATTCTAGCGAAACCTTCCACCTTGTTTTGAGTAATGGAAAGGTGCATATACTGTATTTTATTTAATTATTTATTTACAAAACCGAAAAATTTCTCACGAGACACAATGACGTCAGACGCACGCTCTCGCGGTGGGTCTGTTGGGGCGCAGGCGCAGAGCGGAGTCGCAGGTGTTTGCACCAACTCCGGGGGAAAAAATGAAGTTTGCACAACTATTTGGACGTTTGAAATCAAACATTATCGGCATGATTCATGTTCGTGCATTGCCAGGTAGGTTATACATAGTCTGCATCGCAATTATATTTTTGATTAATGCGCGGAATCAATAACTAAAAAGTAGTTGACATATTTTTGCAGGAACCCCGCGTTGTAATGCGACTGTTCCAGAGATCATTGAAGAAGCGTGTAGGGAAGCGGACATTTACCACCACGCAGGACTTGTACGACTTCAAACAGGAATAGAAGCAGTTTTGATTGCATAATTGCTGTTTCTCGATGCTGTTGTCCCGTGCTTTTAGTGTTGTAATGTGTGTTAGTGATCGATGGACCCTAGTCTGCACGGTTCAGGTGCCCTTGAAGAGGCAAATGTTGTAGTATGCTGTTATTACAGTTTTTAAAGTGGGATAAATGGGTTAAGCATGTGATTCCATTTTGTGTATATACCGACTTGCTGCTCTCAAGGGTCAAGGTTTACAATAGATTTTTGCTACTGAAAGCAAGTGAGATTAAACTCAGCAATGTTCAGATGGTTCACAGTAATGCAACAAGAATTAAATTAGACAACATGAAGCAACCTGATTTGCTCAGGTCATCAAACAATGCTATTTCAATCACCAAGTCTAGTAAAGTTAATGAACCTTGAATCAAGAAAGGTTCAAGTCAAGTTGCACATTTCACATGAGCAGGACATAGAATGCGCAGTGTAAATGTTATGACTTATGCAGCTTAAGGTCTATTTTGCCTAGGGCAAGCTAAGGATTAATCTGGAGCTAAACTCATTTTGTATCATATGTCTAACAAAGTTTTAAAAGCTTGTTTCTTCTTTGTTAGACTGTTAGAAAGATTAAAACTATCCCCCTTAGTTTGTCTTTGTTTGTTGGCTGAAGACAGTGTTGGTGTATCTTGTCTTTCTGACAGGATGGGTTAATTATTGAGAACATGCATGATGTTCCATATGTGATGAACACGGGTCCAGAGGTGTGTGCATCCATGACGGCTGTGTGTGCAGCAGTGAGAAGCCTTTATCCATCTCTGCCCCTGGGCGTCCAGATTTTATCAGCTGCCAACCAGTCGGCACTGGCCGTGGCACTGGCATCAGGTGCCCCCTCACATACTCTTCTGGTTACAGTTACCACAACTCAGGTCAATAAACGACATCCTGTGTTTGGTAGCACGATGCGAATTTCTGATTTTGTAATGAGTGATTTACTGATCTCGCGTTTCGAATGTGCAGGGCTTGACTTTATCCGTGCCGAGGGCTTCGTGTTTTCCCATGTAGCTGATGAAGGCCTCCTAAACGCATGCGCTGGTGACCTCCTGAGATATCGAAGACTTATAGGTGCTGAACACATACAGATCTTTACAGATATCAAGAAAAAGCACAGGTAAGCTGTGGGGATAGAACGATACATCAATCTACATTGGTACATTAATTCAGTGATCAACAAAACTGACTCCTGAATTAAACTGTATTAAAATTGTATTGTATCAGACTTTGTGATATCAGCAGACATTGTCCCTTGAATTTATATAGTATTTTGTTGTGCTGAGGCTTGTGATTTACACGCCTATAAGAATCTGTGAAAATCAGAGTTTAGGTCGGTGTAAATTAAAAAGCAGACTTAGCAATAATGTAATTATCATCAACATGAGAAATTCAGTAAGGAAAACAGTTTTAGTCAATACTCAATACTTTACTCAGCAATAAATAAACAGTAATACGCTTGTTTGGCATGTGGGTGGCACTGTCGCAGTTCCCATGCTGTGACCGCCGACGTTAGCATTGCTGAGACGGCACGTGCAGCCGAGTTCTTTCTGTCAGATGGAGTTATCGTCACAGGACAGGCCACTGGACACAAGGCAGACCCCAGAGAACTGAAAGGTGAGCTTCCCATCTGAACATTCCTGAGCTTCTTTGTCGTTGTGAACACACCACAGCCACCACAACGATATGTGACTTCTGTGGTTGACCCATCTGTGAAGCAGCAGTGGGTGGCTTTTAGCAGTGCATGGGGAGCAGTGCTTGGGGACGGTACCATGCTCAGGAGTACCTCAGTGGTACATTTACTGGTCTGGTAACTGTAACCCTCCAATCGCGAGGCCAACTCCCTAACCCTTACGGTACCAACTGCCCCAATTTTGATCTTAAAGGATGTGTTGACCAGCTTTATACTCCTTAATAGTTTCAGGTTAAAGTAGCACCTTGCATGTAACTCAACTGACTGATAATCTTACATCATGGCAGAGAATTTTGATTATTTTGGCCTTAACTGCGCCGAGCTTGACATCATGTAAAGTCTAGCGGGAAGGTAATAGGAACAGCTGTTTAAAGCTGTTTTTAGAGAGATACTGTACAGACATGAGGATATTCAACACCAGCACGGCTGTCAGAAGAAAGCATGAAGGGAATGCTCAGATACACACATACAGTCTCTCACATGTACAAATATTTACTGAGGCAAACACAACCTGCATTACCCTGCCTCATAGAGCGCAGGCACAAGACAGTGTTTACTACACACTGTTTAAACACACTATTATACTCACACTTTCAGAATGTGTAGTGGTCCACAGGATCAAGTATATAGAGAAATTTGATTTGGTGATTCAGTTGAAAGCCTGTTTTAGTCAAACACCATAACCCCATTAGCTATAACATTATGACCACTGACAGGTGACGTCAGTAACATTGATTACCTTGTTACAATGTCACCTGGCAGAGAGTGGAAGCAAGTGAACATTTTGTCGGTTGATGTGTTAGAAGTATAAAAATGAGAAAGAGTTAGGATTTGAGTGACTCTGACAAGGGACAAATTTCTAGTGATGGCTAGACGACTGGTTCAGAGCATCTCCAAAACTGCAGCTTTTGTGGGACGTTCCCACGCTGCAGTGGGATTGAAAACTGGTGAACTGGCGACAGGATGGTCGAGGGCCGAGGGTCATATCATGAAGCTTGTGGGGAGTGAATGCTGGCCCGTGTAAATTACAGCTAAATTAGGCAGGTGGTCATAATGCCATGGCTGACTGATAGGGCTGGGTAATTAATAATCTTGTCAGTGAACCGTGAGAGCAAAAAAGCAATAACAAATCAATTGTTCATTAATTGTAAATAATTATAATTTTTTATTAATTATGATATTGATTTGAGGTCATATCACCCAGCTCTACTGATTGGTGTACATTATATTTTGCCCAGTACCATTTACAGAAGGTTTACGGAGACTGGCTATAAATAAACGGTTGATGGATGTAAACACAGAATGGAAACTGTGGCCCAGCCAGTCCTGCCACTGCTCTGCTGTCCTGTTTGGATCCGTTCCAGCAGGCAGGGAACACTGTTACCAGCACTCTCAATTCCTTATGGAATTTTGCCTTACTGCCTTCCTCCCACTTTTTACACCTTTAACCAATTCCACAGTTTTAAGTAGAAACAGATATAAGCAGCTTTTATCATTTCTTTTTAACCTTTTTACCCTGTTATACCTGTGTTTTTACGTGTCTATTTTAATTAGCCTGGAATTTTGCCTGAAATAACTGCACACTGAATAATCACGCAAACTTGATTTCTGCTTTTTAGAGGTTTCACAGGCCGTAAAGATCCCTGTTCTCATTGGATCTGGAGTGACCCACGAAAATATCGAACACTACCTGGACGCAAGCGCCTTGATCATCGGCTCCCATTTCAAGAGAGGCGGCCACTGGGAGAATGCCATCGACCCAGAGAGAGTTAAGAGGTTCATGGGAAAGATACACGAACTCCGAAAGTGAGCAGCATAACCATAACCATTTTATGCACAGAAATAAGCTTCACTTTCATGCTTCAATAAAACATTTATAAAACAAGTTTATTGCTTTTTTTAATACAATTTTACAAATATTCTTAGATACAAAAATGGCAATATTTACAAACTGCAAGTTAACTGCAAGATCCAAAAACATCACACAAACTGTGCATGGTCACAAGAGTAAAAATGTGTTTTTATGACATGAACATTAAATTGGCAAATAAAACCTGTAAATCCTTGCTTGAACAATAAAATAATATTAAAATCTGGTGTTAAAAACATTGTCACGTAAACACAATCTACTAGACTACTAAAGAATTTAGAGTAAATATACTTCTAAGGTAAAAGAACACACACATACTGTACTTAAAACGGTTCCTAGAACTTAAACTGTTTCTCATTTACACTTTCTGCTTTAATTTACATTTTCTCCCATAAACAAGCAGTTATGGGAAAGATAAGCTGTGTGCTTATGTTTATGGCTTTGGCGTTGGCATTAAAGGCGGTGCCGCTTTCCTATGAACAAAAATGCATTCCGTACGTCTGTGATCAGTAGATTTCATAGTGCTTTCCGTGCTCCTGTTCAGTAGTTGTAGAGACGTTGAGCGGGCTGCTTGAAGTATCCATAGCGGCGCTCAGCCGTGGAGAAACGCTTTTTGGCCAGGGTTTGCCTGTTGAGGGCACTGCGGCTCAGTTTCCTGCGCTCACTGTAAGCTCTGGCCCGCTGGACAGAGAGCAGGAGCGTCCTGTAGGGCAGGGGAGAGCCCCACGCTGCCAAACGCCACGAAACGTGACGCCTGACTGGCACAGGCCTAAGCAGGAGAGACCGAAAAGTGCTCAACAGTGTGTTTACTACATGCAACACTGAACTTGAGTAGAGGACACATGCCGATAGACTGGATAGTTGTTGTAATATTCTTATTTACAGCATATCTTTATATATTTGATACAAAGCCCTGGAAACCACATCAGAGATCAAAAGTTTGATTCTGATATTCTTTTGTAAACTGTTGACCAAATTAGATTACAAAATTCAGGGCATTCAAGGTCATTATACCTACAACAATGCAAACTGCATGGATCTTGATTACAATTATTTGAGATGTATTAAGAATGTTGTGATATTGATCCGTTTTTTAGGTGGGTCTCAGATCAGACCAGGTCCTTATTAAGCTGAATTGAATGTTGGAATTAAACAAATACAGAACATGGAATGACTGCCATAAATGTAGAAATGTAGATTTTAAAATATGGAGTGATCTCTTACATTTTTCCAAACAAATATATATATTTAAAAAAAAATTAACAGTAAATGTGTCTGTGATTCTAATGTTTTTCCTGATCCTGCTCCTTCTTGGAAGTTTCTGCTATACAACAGACATTCTAAACTCTTAAACAGACGAATGAGGTGTTGGAATTTGCGAGAACATTAAAATGTGTACATCAACAGACCTAGCAGAGTCTCCTTCATTAGAGGCGTCTTCCCTTTCTGTCCTCTGGCGACGCAGCTGGTACACCGACATGCTGGGGTGCTCGATCAGCAGGTTCTCCAGAGGATCTTCCTCCAGGAGGTGTAAAGTCTGACTCTCTGCACAGACGGCACAACGGTTACCAATTACTTACAGTACGTTTTATCAAAACAGAGTTCAGGAAACAGGTTTTGCACCAGTCTTTGTAGTGTAGTGTAAAAGGTACCCCAACTCTAGTCTTAGTCCTCATGACATGACTTAAATTAAAGTGTAAACCTTTTTGTGAAGTCTAAACTTTTCAGACTCTAAATCAGAAGCAAAATTGGCGCAGATCAGAGCGGTCGCTCGCCGGTCTTCAAGTGCAATTTTCTCTCCCCTGTCCCCAGTCCTGTAAAGTAAACTCTTAATAACCTGCCCCATGCTTCACCTTGTATGTTAATGATGATCCATTCACCATCATCAAACTCGAGTAGTTCCTCACAGCTCTCGGTTTCCGCAGCAGAATCTGTTCCCTCTGCAGTATTGCCAAGGAGATGGGCGAAGAGCTTGCCTATCATTTTATTATTACTTTTCCTCACCGCTAAAATGGAAGTCTGTGAACAAGAGAACAAAGAGAGTTAAAATTACAATTTACTGTTCAGCATGTAGTATAATTACAATCCGTACTGTTTAATCATAACCTCTTTTCTTGCTGTTATATTTCTCTTTCACATGATATATTAGTGGAACATAGTTGTTACTTATCATATGTAGCTGTTACATGTCATTCTGGTAATAGGAGACATACTTGCATAATGTTCAGCATAAGGCAGGACTTTGCTGTGTTGACATGCACGGTTAGAACAGCGGGACCTTGGCAGGCCTCAGCTGCTTGGACTGTCCTTCAGTTCACTGACTATTTTTATCATTGTCTGGTATTCCTTATCCTCTTTTAGAATGACAGTACAAGAAAATAATTAATGAATGACCAGAATATCAACACTGCCTCAAGGTATGTAGTGAACTTAAGTTGCTAGTTCAGCCAAAAGCTTAAATTAGAGATCTTCTGCTCTGACGTTGTTGGAAACAAATGTACTAAAAATAATTTCATTTAATATAATTCCACCATCATGAACTGCTGCTGAATAGCATCCGCCAGAAACATGTTGTGGTATCAATGGAATCTTTGAATATTCCTCTTCGTCTTAAACATAATAAAATTTCTGTATGAGCATCTAGACAGACATTGGGAATTGGGCAAAAAAAAAATTATGTTTCATGTTAACTATTTTGCAATCCACAGAGATTCCTATTTGGTTCAAGAGACTTAAGCATAAGATATGTTATTATTAATCCATGTATGAAGTTCAAATGTTTTCTACAGCACAATAAAGTAGCTCTTTTTTTACATACTCCCCAAACGTTCTCTGATGGCTTTTGGGTTAGATTACCAGACTGTCCTCAACTGTATCAGATACAGGAAACAGCTGTATTTTGGTGCTGTGTTTATGTCGGAAGACATCAGGCTATACTGTACAGCAACAGTAGGAGCAGATCAAACTTTATATTTCACCATTATTTTGACACTTTACAGAACTGACACCTAATTAATAAAATCTATTTTGTGTTTTTTCATCCATTAGATTTATTTAAGAGCTTAATATGTCATATTAACTATTGAATCTTCAATTACTGTCCTAAAAACACTGACAAATACCTTATGGAAGCAGAGGGTAAGGGCATGTTTTAAAGAATCACATTATTAACAATTATATTTAATTGATATATCTCTATTATATTTCAATCATATGAGCAAAAAAGAAGGAAATCAACAAACCATTTTGACCAAAACAAAAACAACACATGTTACAGGGAACAATAACTGTTCCATTTCCCATTTCTGTAGTTATATAGCAAACCATGCCATATATTACATATACCAACAATCAAACAAAAGAAAGCGTAGTTTTAGATAAAGTTAAATGATGTTGATTAGTCTGTAGCTCAGTGCTGTTGGAGCTTTACCTGCACAGAAGATAAGCAAATTAGCAGTCCTCTCAGAAGTATTTTAAAATACTGATTTCTCGTCGTGTTTCTCTTGTGATGAGCCCCGACTTGTTTATGAACATCAATCTCCTCCTTAAAGTGACGTCACTGTCAGGTGGGCGGGACCGTCCGCGAAACGTGCTCCACGACGCATGCGCTCCAAGCTTGTAAACAAACGCTCTTGTTCGCCACCTAGCGTTATCTCTGTGTTAGTTCTAGTTTATTATGTGATTTTTTTTCCAAAGTAACCAAAGCTGGAAAACTATAAGGAAAGTATCATATAAACGATGCTTTAATTAAAGTTTGGAGACATTCTACATATAGGGTGTAATGTAAAATTCACTTTCACTTTTTGATCTAATATGAATATTTAAAATTACTTAATTTGAAACAACAGCAAATGTTAAATCCTTCTTAAAATGTATGTTTTACCAAAACAATTTAAACAACATTTGCGAATTTAAAAAGGAGTAAATTGTGAATTAAAAAGCTGGTAAAATATGTGTTCAATTTAAACATTATTAGGTAAAATAAGGAATGCGAAACATGTGGAATGATTTGGCATTATAAGATCTCATTAAATGTCAAACAGTCCTTTACAGCTATACTGAATAAACTACAGAAATAATACAAAATACAGGGAAGTACATTTTAGTTACGCCTTTTGGGCGGGGGGATGGAGAAGCAAGGATTGATTTGGGAAGGGATACGAACCGACACAAAATTCAACACATTTAAAACAGAATTCAATCCAATTCATTTTTATATACATAGCGCTCTTAACAACAGTCAGTGTCACAAAGCGCTTTACATATAACCAGCCCAAATGTGCGAATGGCGTAGAATATAGGCCTTCCTGCTTTCATTCTTGTTAATATGTATGTACAAAATGATAAACCCAATTACAGTTTCACTTTTCTCTTTACTCCCCCTGGCGTTCCGAAACTTTGCCAACAGTAAACAGCGTTTAAACTGACCACGTGACTCCGCACGACGAACCGAAACACTGATTCTAAATGACTGATTCGAAACATCGGTGCGCCTGGAACAACAGATTGAAAGTGAAGCCAAAAGTTGCCATTTTTGTCCTCGTAAATCACACGAGTTGGGTAAGATTAGCCATTTAGCTACTTCATCAAGTCCGACTTATTTTGATTTTTCATTCGAAATGGCGTCGGGGTGAATTTGGGTACACTGTGAATTTTAACAGGAAGCTAAGGGCGAAAGGTTCAAGTTGTCACATTATTAAAAGATTCAGAATGACGATTAAGAATATTAAATTACTGATAAACTGTAGAGTTCGAATTAATCTTTAGCATTAACCGTTTATACATTAACTCATTGTGTTGTCCACATTTTTAGCTGAGTCACTAGTTGGAATCAGCTACATGATTCACATGAGTTGTCAGTGTGGTACAGAAATCATCGTTCATTATAACCTTTCACTTTCCCACCTTCCGTTAAAAACTTTATGAGCTTTACAGAAAGTAAATATATTTTCCCCACATTAGAATAAATAGTATCTCTTGTGAAATCTAAACAGTGTAATTCCACAAACACCATCAACTATAGTTTATTGGATTATTTCGTTTTTTGATCTCAGCTTATTCATAATGGTCATTCTGGTTGCATTACATTTTAATTTGGCTTATGCGTTTGTCTAATGTTTTTCAGATGTTTGAGAATCCACTGGATTAAGTATTTGAAATCAGTTATCATTTGAAATAATTGAAGGTGCTGAAAACAAATGTAAAAAGTCAAATAAGAAACAAATTTGTCAAAACAAAAGTAGCATTCAAATTTTCTGTATACTGTAGTGTAAGGCTAAACCTGACTGATCATCAGCGTTGATCTCTTTGGAAACCATGCCAGAATAAAGCATTTTCTATGTAGTTATAATGATTGTGTATGATCTAGAAAACAGATTGGAAACTTTTGTTAAAAGTTTATGTGCACTTAATGTAGAAATCTGATGACACCCATCCCACCACTGTTACTCCATTGATTAGTTTATCTTTATTACAGGACTCTATCACCACGTAACCTCAATGGCTCATCGAATAGACGATATTATGCAGTTGTGCTGTAATGTATCAGCAAACAAACAGTTGAAAGCAGCTGTGAAGAATTCTGGGAAAGGTGCTGCAGTTGCCGGGGGAGGAGCGTTAATGGGCGGTCTCCTGGCTGGGCCTCCTGGGATAGCTGTTGGTAAACTTGCTTTGCTTCAATTACATATAGTTGAATATATGTATTAAATATATAGTACATATAGAAATTTAGAAAAATATACACCATGATTCAAGTACTACAAACTTATATATTTGTGTATCATTATTTCTTATTGTGTTAAATATCTTCAAGAGAGTCAGTCTACACCCTTTTTGGAAGATCAGTCCTAGCACTGAGGAGAGTTAGAGGCCGAAATGCCACTTTGAATATTTACTTTTTAAATTAAGCAAATATTTCCCTTTAAATGCCAGGCTTCTAATTTTGTACCCTGAATTAGCTGGATGAAATAGTGCAAACTTTATCCAGCAGGTGGTGCAAAGATAACAATTAAAAAGCTGTTCTTTTAATATTGTAGTAATGGCGATCTCTTGCTTAGTTCTGTTCTGACAGAATTATGCTATCTAAAATTCTGGTTGTCTTTATTCTTTTGCTGTTTGCAGGTGCAGCTCTGGGGGGTATGTTGGGGTGCTGGATGACCAGCGGTCAGTTTAAACCTGTTCCCCAGATTATAATGGAGCTGCCTCCACAGCAGCAGCAGAAACTCTACTCTGATGTTATGAACATTTTAGGGACATTGGACTGGACAGATGTCGCTCAACTAATTGCAATGGTTATGGGTAACGCCTCTCTGCAGCAGAAAGTTTTGGCTGCTGTTCTCAGCTATGTCACCAAAGAGCTCAAGGCTGATGTGCGATATGAAGACTGATCACATGAAGGAAAAAGAGGGAGAACAGTAGTAATGAAGTAATATGCAATAGTAAAAGTAAATTTGTTTGGAAAATATTATGTAGGATCGCACTGGCTTGTTTTTGATAATATTTCTGCCTTAAGAATGGTGGAGGTAATGAGTTTACCTGGATGAGGTTCCTGGTGAGTTTTTTCATTCTTGTTTCTGGAACTCACTGCCCTTTGATCAGACATTGGTACGTGCCTTTTTTTTCTATCTCTCCTGAGTCCTTTCAAAATCCTCTAAAAGCTTGACTCCTTTACATTGTTGACTTTGGCAGGAAGTTATCTTGGAAATAACCATTAATTTAGTTTTATTAAGCTCAAAATATGTCTTGGGGACATATCCTTTCTGAGACTTAGCACAACAGACAGCCAGCAGTAAATTGAGTACATTTTTTGTTAAACTGTTTTTCCAATTTACAAATCATGCTCATATGCAACAAAAATATGATATAGCAATTCACCATATTTTAAGCAGGAAATAGAACTTTAGGAACTGAAGTGGCATTTATCAACTTTCACTCTGGACAGAATATAGTGATTGTGATGACTTTAAAAGAATTACGTGAGGGTGTTCTATTTCATGAAAATATCCAACTGATGATGAATGGGCTTTTACGGGTTTAATAAATGGTTACAGGATCATGTGCGTTTGAGTATAGATTTTTCAACAGTTTCATTTTTGTACTAACACATCAAAACATTTAATCTGCTTTCATTAATTTGTCATTTTGGATAGAAATCCTTGGAAAGACTGTTCATAACATTTTATTTCATATATAAAAAACACTTTTATGAAACTATTTGTTTATTCATTAATTTATCAAATAAAGGGTTAAAGCTATCTTTTGGTTGTTGCATAAAACACACCATGAATAAATCTATCTATCTGTCTGTCTGTCTGTCTGTCTGTCTGTCTATCTATTATCTCTCTCTCTCTCTCTCTCTATATATATGTATATATGTATATACATATGTTTATAAGCAAGGACTTTCACCCCAAATTGCTCCAGGAAGACTGGCCCAGCCCTATAATATTAAAATAAATGTGAAATAAAAAAGTCCCTTTTGATAAGACTGTCCGATAAATTGCGTCATTTAGTTGTATACACTTCTTCTCAATTGATTCATTACAAGAATTTGTGTAACTCATGTTACATGTAGATGATCATGAGTCAGTGTCTCACAGATTGCCTGCAATCAGCAAAACTTTGTCCATCTCTCTGCTTAATGTTGTTCAGCAGCTGCTGAAAGGTTAGAAAGGTTTAAGTCATTATTATTATGATGATGATGATGATTATGATGATGATAATTATTATTGGCCCAAGCACAAAATGCTATGGATTGTTGTAATTGTTATGTTTATTCTTTATAAGGGGTCCAAGTACCAAAACCCACCCACCCACCCACCCCCACGCACACATGCACAAATATTAAGCATGTGACTCAGTGAAATTCATATGAGCTCAGAAGCACTTTGAAACTATCAGTCCGAGGCTTTGGAACGTTTTGCAGACTGAAAGTGATCCTAAAGGTCGGAGCTGTGTGCTTGGAAATAACAAGGGTGTGGTGAGATTTTAGGTTCTTCAAGGCTGAAATGTGATTTTTAGACAGAAATGTGTGAACAAAGTTAAACTTTTGTGTACTCACTATGCCACGTTAAGATGATTAAGTAGATTATTATTATTATTATTATAATTATTATTATTATTATTACTACTACTACTAATTTAGTAATGAATAATGTTAGAATTACTATTTTACAAAGCTAATGTGAAACATACAAGATGTCCAGTGTAATATTTCACACTTTCACACTTTTTCACTTTATGAACTTGATAACAATGTCTTTAACCTTTTTTACTCTGTGTTAAAAATGACATTAAAATGTTTTAAGTCTGTCACAGACCTCTGTTCTGTTGTGTAATATTGTGGTGAAAAGATTACTGTGGCGTCATAGTTGATCTATATTTAGTAGTCATTCAGGATTAACATTCTCTATGTAGTTTTAAACACTGAGCATGATCTAAGAAACATAGGAAATGTAATCTTTTTGAGATTTTTGTCATTGTATGTATTTTCCAATAAAATGTAAATGTGTGAACTGAGTGGCTACTTCTGTCTGAGGTGACTGCCTGACTGAGTAGTTAATTTTATTACAGGAGTCTGTCACCAGAAAACCACAATGTCTTGCCTATTAGATGACATTATGCAGTTGTGCTGTAAGGTAGCAGCAATCCAGCAGATGGAGGCATCAGTGAAGAATTCTAGTAAAGGTGCAGTGGTTGCTGGAGGAGGAGCGTTTATAGGAGGTTTACTAGGAGGGCCTCGTGGGATAGCTATCGGTAAACTTGCTTTTCCCAATTCTTTAACTTAAATATAAATTATATTCTTTTACTATAAACCGTCACTTTGAGAATATGCTTCGTTACAAAGTGAATATTTGCACCAAAATATGTAAAAAAGCCTCCCTGTCTGTGTTTTGCTGTTTGCAGGTGCAGCTCTGGGTGGTATGTTGGGGGGCTGGATGACCAGTTGTCAGTTCAAATCTGTTCCCCAGATTATTATGGAGCTGCCTCAAAGGCAGCAGAAGAAACTTTACTCAGATGTTATGGACATTTTATGGACTCTGGAATGGCCAGATGTGGCTCAGCTGATTGCGATGGTGATGGCTAATGCCATTCTGAAGGACCAAGTTACAAATGCTATTTTCAACTTTGTTATTGAGGAGCTCGGGCCTGATTTGAGATGTGGAAACTGACTGCAAAAAGGAAAAACAGGGAGGCTCTTTCAGCCTTTCAGATTTAAGAATGGTGAGGGGAATTTTTGAAGAACAATCAGAATTTTCTTCCTGGAATTCCCTTGTTCATTTGGTCTGTTTGGTGCACTATAACTGTAAACTTGATTTAAAAAAATATTTTCAGCACAAAATAGGTCTTGGGCCTTATCCAAGCCTCAGCCTTGCTGATTTTAGCACAATTGTCAGACAGCACATGGAAAGAGTAAGTCTTAAATTACTGAGTTAATTAAAAATCTTTAAATGATTGAAAGTATATATATATAAAGTTCATATTTTATGAAGAATAAAATATATATAATTAAACAAGCAGTCATTCATTTGTGTTCTATATTAAATAAATACCCATAAATAAACAACTAGAACTAATAGAGATAAAATTATTATTACTTCAGGTTTTATGTTTCTTTCTAAGACAATCTTCTGTTTTTTAAATTCTGATAAATGTCTTGGGTTATGTGAAAGATTGTGAGTCACAATGTCAGACTCACTATCTTCCTCTTTCTCCATTTCTATCTCTGCTGTCAGCAGTGTACGTGTTCAGCAGTACACTGCTGATGAACTTGTGTGTGGTTTTCTAAGAAAACTACAGTTGCTAATGAGTTGCGAACCCACGTGGCATGTTTGGTGGTTTTCTTAGTTAGAAGTGAAAAATGAGTGCATGAAAATGACGTCTTTTATTGAGGCCTGTCATTTACCCATGTATTATTAAAAGACCATTTACCAAAAGGTCAAGTACAAACCATGAATATACAGTATCTAAGTCTTTAAAGAAAGTAAATAAATTAAATAAAATGAATCTGTAAACATCATAACAGAAACATTTCTAAACAGTATGGTTCATAAGTGAGTATTGCACAAGCATGTATTTGAACACATCCATATATTAGTCTAAAAAAGAGGAGGAAAATTAAAAAAATGTGATGGAGCTTGGACCCCACAATCGTTAGATTTAGTGTAATTATGGATAATTAGTTCAGGCTCTTTTTTAAAGACTTTTTCCTCAAATATTCACTTTATATTATTGTTGTTGTGTCATGTAAATAGGAGATAGTAGTAGTTGAAAAGGAAAAGAGAGTTTTGGTCTCTTCCCAGACCCGACTTTCCAGATTAACCAGGTCTGATAACATCACCACAATGGCCTACAGGTCAAGAAAACAGATTGTCTTCCCATGAAAACAAAAACAACACAACCAGCCTACAAAACTAAGTTCACACCCACATGTCAACATGTGCACAGGTTTCTCGTGGCCCTGTGCCCTGCTGCTTTCTGTCTCTACTCTTCACTGTACCCGCATGTAACCTAAAAATTGAATAACAAAATCTAAATTGTATGGCCAAAAAGATTAAGCCATGTGTTCTGCTGCTTTCTGTCTCTACCCTTCATTGTAGCCGCATGTTCCTAAAATTGCTGTAAGAGCCATAATGAACAATTATTTTCTGTCAAGACAGTGCCACTTTTGCACTGTCATGTCTCATCTGCACTTCATGACTTGTGCAGATGAAACATGTGGATGCAAAATTAGACATGACAATACAACAAGGTACAAAGGTGCAAAGCTTAAATGCACAGAAAAACTATATGAACAGTACCAAAACAATATGATAATAGTGGAAGTTCAGAAGAAATCAAAGAATTTACAGAGAACGTGACATAATAAAATTGTTCATTATGGCTCTTACAAGTATTTTTAGGTTATGCACTGAAATGGACAACAAACTAAAAGTAAACACCTGCAGGTACAGTGAAAGTATAAGACAAAAACAGGAGACCAAAGGGCCACGAGAGCCTTGCGCACGTGTAGACATATGGGCGTGGACACTTTACGAAGGCTTATTGTGTCTTGTGGGTGGTAAATGTCACACATTTGGCTCCAGAGAATGCTATCTCTGTTATCTGTGTATGGGGCAGTTGGTAGTGTCACAATTTGGGAGTTGTTTCAAGTCCTAGACTGTAAATATATCACTTAGGTACTTGTGCAACTACTGCCCAGGATCTGCCAAAAAGCTGCCCCTCGCTTCTCACAGATCAGTGCCACAAGTGCAGAGGCCACAAGATATATTTCTGATATAATTTATTAGTATATACTCTACATGTATGTAGATGCATATTACAACTCCCCAATAATCAACATTGATATATGCAGCCCCGCCCAAATATTTATATTGCTGCAAATGGATAAAGGCACGGTGGCGCAGTGGTTAGCACTGCCACCTCACAGCAAGAAGGGTCCTGGGTTCGAGCTCTGGGTCGACCGTAGGTCCTTTCTGTGTAGAGTTTGCATGCTCGCCCCGTGTTCATGTTGTGGGTTTCCTCCGGGTGCTCCGGTTTCCTCCTACAGTCCAAAAGCATACACTATAGGTTAATTGGTGACTTTAAATTGGCCCCACAATGATGGAATGTGAGTGTGGTTGTGTGTGTGTGAGTGTGTGGGCACTGCAGTGTGTTGGCGCCTACCCAGGGTTGGTTCCTGCCTTGTGCCCGTAAGCTTCCGGGATAGGCTCTGGTCCCCCGCGACCCCTTCTGGGATTAAGCAGTACTGATAATGAATGAATGAATATATAGATGAAGGCCATGGATGGATGCCAATTACACTGCTCGGTGTTGGAAACTTGGCACGTTGTTGTTGGAGACTGACAATCTCAAAGATATCAGTAAGAGATCTGATGTTCGGCAGAAAAATGTATGACCCCAGCATGAAGTACAGTATTATAACATTTTAGCTTTTGTCCTTTGTCCATTTTGTCCAGGATCTGCAATGCACAACTTTGATCAACTTTATATCATCAGTGTGGTCAAAGTGGGCTCGTGGCAAAAAAAAGGCACTGCAAAAAGCAGGTGCGGAGAACTTACATAAGATAAAGATAAAGGTGGTTGCAACCTGAGACAACATAATCATTTTTGACATGCTTCCAAATTCAGAAAAGTGCCAGGAAAGGATAAATAAAGACTTAAGACTGACTTGATGACATGTTGATGAATGATTGATAGCAAGAAACTCAGCCAATAAATTTCTAAGATCGACACAAGAGCATTCAAGTTGTGTAAGCATAGATAGTTAGATAGTATCTACACCAATCAGATCTCAACAGGCATTTCTTCTGGGAAGTAACCAGACTGAGGTAATGCAGGTATAATTTTATAAAAGTCTTCCTCTTTCTTTCTGAATTTAAACACATTAGATATGGGCAGTTGATAGCGTAACGATAGGGTGGTCTCCTCGTCATCAGAAGGGTGCCGGTTTGAATCCCAGACTGGTAAAGGTAATCATGAGCAAGGCACTGTCCCCAAGCACTGCTCCTTCATGGATGGGTCAAATGCAGAGTTCATATTTGGTTGTGATGCACTGTTTACTGTGCTGTGCTGTGTTCACAATGACAAATAATCACTCACTTTCCACTATATTATATCATTAAATGAGCCCTGAAGTAGTTTTGTTATAGTTCTTTAGACTAATCTCCATAAAGTTTGATGGAAATATTTTATGGATAATTGAAATAAAATCTAAATGGTATGGCCAACAGGATTAGTCCTCAAATAATAATCTTCAATGTTTAATTACTGAGTTCAGGACTCAAACCGGCGACCCTCCAATCACATGAACAACTTAAAGTCAAAGTCAAAGTAAACTTTATTGTCATCCCTACTATATACAAGTATACAGACAGACGAGGCGACATGGCTCCAGTTTTTACAGTTCAAAGAACAAATAAGTCTCATAGAGTAAACATGTATAAATAGACTATAAAATATTAACTCTAATCTAGACGTTGAAATAGAGACTGTGCAATTTAATTACATGCTGGTCCTGGAATTGTCTTTCTGCATTGAATGTGCATAAAGATCTGAAGCAGTTCAATGTGAAAATTCTAAACAGGCAATCTATTAAAAAACAATAACAGTTTCTTTATAAACTCTAAGCTAATTCCCTACCTGTTATGCTACCAACTATATCTTTTATCTTTTAAAATTTGAGTGGAGGATATATCCTTTAAAAAGTGTATTGCTGTTTTGCTTTGGCAATGTTCTCAACGTCTACCACAATGAAGGAACTTCCCCAGTTTTTCAAAATGTAAAATCTGTGACTATTATTTTTGCCAGGAAGCTATTTTGATAACATCGTAGAATGAATGAAAGGATGATTATCAAATGTGGTTCTAGAAGATTCAGTTTTTTCCTGTAGAATTCACAGACAGTCTTCATCTTCATCTTCAGCGATAGGTTTCATCTAGGAGAAAAAAAACTCAGGATATACCATATGTACCAAACACATTGTCGTAAACTTTTTTTTTGAAAGTTTTATGAAACATACAACTGAAGAGGATTTCCCCTCTTGTCTTTGTGCAACTGTGATGCAAGTGTTTGTGATCTTTCTCTCATTACGAGTTTCTTCCTGTTGGTCCGGTTTGGTTTAGTTCTTGTCATGCCTCACTTGTTCTTGATTTATCACTTGTTTTCTTGATGTCATTTGTTTTACTATTATCTACAAAAAGTCCTGCTTTGTTACCTATTTCTGTTCTTTAGAAATATTCAAATAACACTATATTGCACGTCGACCTCTTTATGCATAAGTATAGTTGGTAGGGTAACGTATAGGAGGTTCACCTGGGGATAGGAGAATTGCCGGTTCAAATTCCTGACGGTAAAGGTACCACTGAGGTACTCATGAGCAAGGTACCATCCCCAAGCACTGCTCCCTGGACTCTGACCATGCCAGCTGCTCAATGCTCCTTTGCGGATGGGTCAATTGCAGAGGTCACATTTTGTTGTGGTGCTCTGTGTGCTGTGTTCACAATGACAAGTAATCACTCACTTTCAGAATGCTAAAATAATAAACTTTGTATGTATGAGTTGGCAGTATTCCTGGGAGAAATGTTATTTCATTTGTTCAATTTTGTTCTTTTTTTTAGCAATGTTGTAATGTTGTACTGAAATGAAGTGACCACTGGATGCATATAAAACATATCTTTATTAGTGTTTAAATGATAAAGTGCATGTATTAACCAGCCTTATGAGTATACACGGCTAACTGATTAAATGTGAAGTGTCTGTTTAAAGTACAACAAATATACAAATATATAAAGTCGAATAAATATAGTTTCATATGTAACATTATAAAGTACACCTTTTTCTGCCCAACACAAAGAATGCATTTACATATACATATATAAATGTATAATAAATGTATAAACATTAGCGTTGCTTTGAGCTACAATGAGGAATAATCGCTATAACATTGGGTCACATTTACCAAGTAAACTTAAGAAGAAAACTGTTCTTAAAACCCACTTACATAGTCGTCATGACAAACGTTTTCTAACTTAAGATTTGTTCCTAAGAACAGAATCTACAACTTCCTGAGAGCGCTCTTACGGAAATGTTATTGCATGAATGTTTGCGCAAAACATAAGCTTACAGGCTTTTTGTCAGGCAGTGTTATAATACAACACCATTTTAATATCTTCCTTGAGATCAAATTTAACAAAACAAAATTTGGTGAATTTGGTGAATGACCCATTATCTTTATAGTGGAATCTGTATCTTTGGTGTGAGCAGGTTTTAAAAAAATCTCTTTAGTGTCCGTCACAAGCGGCTTGCAGCTTCTTCAAGTGTTGGAGTCAGTTTCAGATAAGCAGCCGGGGAGGTTTGGCGTGCGCTGGGTTAAAATAGCAGTAATGGGAGAGGTTGTCTTGGTCACTGAACCACTGCGTAGGGGGATGGTTCTTGGTCTGCACATCGGCTTCCTCATCGCTGGAGACCTCGTATTCTGGCGTGTTCTCCAACGAGCTCTTCTTCCAGTCCTTGGCCTGGCCCTGGGTGTGCTTCTGCTGCTCCTGAAGACTGTCCTTGCATAGCCGACACACTCGCACCGGTTTGGGCGAGATGTGGTGGAGCACGGCTCGGCTTTTGGAGCAGGCGTTGCACACCACAAAGCCACAACGCCTGCAGTGGTGCCTGCGCTGGGTGATGTTGAAGCGATCAGAGCATCGCATGCAGATGGCTGAAGCGCGGTCGGGAATCCAGGTGGCGGCGAAGTCTTCCAAGGCGGCCGTCTCGGCCGGAAGGCCCAAACGCTGCAGATGCTGGATGCGACAGTTCTCGATGTGCTCCATCCAGACCTGTTTCTCCTCCTCAGACGCCGCAGCCACGTGGAAAGACTTGCGTGGCGTCCGCAGCAGCCACTGGTTGGACATTTCTGTGCTGTCCTCCAGGTCCACTTGCTGCACGTGCTCCAGCTTGATGATCTGCTGGTGGTTGTTCCAGCGGCCCGGCACCACGATGCTGCCGTACACAAGGATGTCATTGAACAGGAAGAAGGATTTAGGCTGAGGTCGGCGCCTGCTCAGTTTCATCAGACGTCCTTCACCCACTAAAACACGTTCCGGGACGAGCAGAGGCTTCCCGGAAGGGCCAAAGGAGTTTTCCACGGCCAGGATCCGCTCTCGGTTCTCAATGGTGAACTGCTGGTCTGCCATGACAGAGACCTGTGGACAGTAGATTAAAGATTAAGCAGGGCACACTAAATTTTATTCAGTATGTCATGTAACATGATAGCAAATTGTTTTCCCAAATACCCAAAAACAAAGTGCTGAACTTGAACTTGTCCCCAGAATTTTTTAAATAAAATTCAAGTTCATGTATTCCCAAAATGAACAGCAACAAAAATAGTTTCTAGCAGCAGCCTCTGATGAGACTGATTTAAACAGTACTCATATAGTAAAATAAAATTATGTGAACTTACCTGAAGTTGTGATCAGTTACTGTTGATCGGTAGTAGTTCTTTGCCTGAGAAAAATGAACCGTCGCAGTAGATGGTTTTGCGTGTGACTGTGTCACTCTTGCGAATGTCTAATGAGGATGTGTTGTGTCATTTATACTAACCTTCAACCCGCCCCTTCTGGTTAGAAAGGAGGTTTCCTGAGAAGGGTTGAAATTAAAGTACGTCATATTTAAGGTGGGAAAACCACATCTGACAGGTTTTCAGTTTCCCATTATTGACAGACAGTAAGTCTGGGTAGGTATTATAGCCGGAATAATGGAATAAATCAACAAAAACAACAACAATAACCATTTAAAAGGACAAAAATTTCCATCTAACAGGAAATACATTTATAGCAGGTCAATTCATGGCAGATGCCTAGGCATATGACAAGGCACTTTGGTCATAACAATAATAATAATTATAATGTGCATAAGAGATGAGATATGTAAAATCTCTCCATGAATTACTTCCCGAGTTTAGATTTACAGTGCAGTTACTTGAAATGGGAGTTCCTATAAAGAGGAACAACATATCTTAGTTTGCCAAGTAAGCAGTGTATACCGGTTTCAGATAAAGAAAATTATTTCAGATATTATTAATCAGTTTAGTTAGTCTTATAAAGTTAAATCTTACAGTATAAATATATATAAGAGTAAAAGTGTTAAGCCACTCATCTATTTTACCAAGAATAGTAAACCGAATAACCATAGTTATATAAAAGAGACGTTAAAAGTCTGTAATGTTGATTATTCATTCACTCATATGCCATACATACACACAGTATTTTAACTGACTGTTGGCGTATGAGTGAATGAAGAATCAACAATACAGATAATGTTGAACTTTTTTTCACCATTTTTCTTTACATGTGCATTATGGTCACAACAAGGAAAAATATGACCTAATATACTAATATTTATACACATACTGTATATAGTATATGTATACATACTATATGTGTGTATAAATATTAGCATATTTTCACAAGTTTGATATAATCTAATATACTAATATATTAGTATACAGACAGACACACACAAGTGATTATGGATAGACATTGAAATAAAGTAAACTCCTTTAGCCCCATTTATTTTAAAAAATGAGGAACCTAAAATAGGTGTTTCAAATGTTGGCGTGAAAACAAAAAAACCCCATCGTGTATTTATAAATAGGTACAAACCCCCAGGCTTAAACCTGCCAGTCAAAACAACCAGCTTCAACCCTGCCATTGTGAGCTTTACGGAAAGTGGAATGCTGAAAGTCAAACACAAGGAAGTATTTTGGGTAAGTAAGACAACGTTGTTGGGAATAAACCTGAGAAAAACGTGGTTCAGATCAAGCTGAAAACTCAAAAATTTGTTAAGACTCAGTATATATATGTCTTTACTTAGGGCCAATTTCGCATATCAAAATTTTTCCAAGTAAACTAGACTGGTCATGTGATGCCAACCTCCACAAAATGTGCATGACATACATCTGACTGTGAACACACTGGCTCTATGGCCCAATTTAAAATATGTAATATGTCTTTTTTATTTTTAATATTTCTTTTGTGAAAAATTATTCTGATTCATAATAAGAAAAAATATCATCAGACTCTTTACATACCCAGCTATCAATCACTGTTTATATACTATATACCGTATATATGTCCCCCCAAAATCTTCCTGCCCCACCATGTTACTAAGAGCTGGATCCGGCCCTGGTTTTGAACATTGTATTAAAGACACTACTTAGTAAGACAAACGTTATACTGTTAAGTAGTTCCTAAAAACATTTAAGACTTTTAAGTCTTAAGCCTTTTAATGAATGCATATATAGAAGTCTTGCAGTATAAAGGCTTTTTCCATCCCGGCTGTGGCGTGTCTGTAACCGCAAGAAAGATTGACTGAATGTGTGAAAATTCCCCCAGGCTTCTTAAAAACAGTGCATATAAACTAACGAAAGAGTCTGCATGACCGGTTGCACCAGTTAGAGTACATTATTGCAAAACAAAAACTTGCACCATTACCAACAAGAACTATCCAGACCAGAGTTGAGCTGTCCTAAAATCAGTTTAGAGAATATTCTTTATGTTTGCTTACAGTACTCCAATGGAAAATTGTGCAATATAATAACAATCTTGACACAAACTTTGCAAGTAAATACCAACATGATACTGGACAGACCAACATGTCACACATCCGCCACGCAATATGAAGTGTGCAAAACGGAAATCCCCCAAACGGGACTCCCGAGTGGCTTTTCAAAGAAAAGCTGATGCCTTGAATTCAAGGCAAGAAAAGCAGAGAAATGTCATTAATCTGTGGACTCAATAAACTGTGTCACCTAATTACATGTTAGATTTTGTGGTCGCGAATGGAAATAGTCTTGGTGCACAGCAGGGAAATAATTTGGGTGTTTTCCAACTTATATAAGCAACTGTATCACATCACTGGATTAGGTAAGATGTAATGCACACTGTACAGATATTTCAACTTGATACAGTGATTTATCATTTGTTACTGTGGTTACTAATGCCGGCATCACAAACAGCTAGTTTTAGTGGCACTTTGTGGGAACAATGAGGAAACTCACAGAAAAAGCCGATTTGACGTTGTCAGAAGGCAAATACAGTGACGTATTTGATAACACCTATGATTTCTGTCAAGGACAGTATCAGGAAGTGGTGTTTGTGGCCTAGTGGCATGATACTGGGTTATGGTTTAAAATTTTAAACTCTAGCACTACCACCACTGGACAAGTGAGCAAGACCCTTACGTAAATTACTCTCCCTATCTATCTATCTATCTATCTATCTATCTATCTATCTATCTATAAATAAATCATATTTAACTATTGTCTCATTTTCCTAACAAAATATAACAGTATAAATAAAACAGTATAGCATGTAACTGAGCTACGACAGATAGTCAAGGTAAAAGAAGCAATTTGAACTCAGGGTTTATTGAAATATGTCTGTAGGTTCTCAATCATCCAGGACATGCTAGCCTTGAGCTTGAACTGAAGGCAACTAAACTTCTTTTAGTTTCAAGAAGGATTGGTCACCTCATCTGAAAAGCCGTAATCAGTCTGAAAAATCTGACAAGGAGTTGCAGATACTTATCCTCTACTTTCAGAGTGGTTGCTCCTTGACTCATCCTTGTGTAACCCTTTATTGCTATTTATTGAAGTTCTTCAAAAAAAAAAATTGAAACAACACTGGCTCCCCCTTGTGGGCAAACTTGAAATTCAAAGCTTTTTAACCCGTATACAGATTCAGGTTACTATTACCTCTCAAAAAACAAACATAAAGCACTAAAGGTTTGTGTAAAAAATGTTTACAATATCATACAATATATCAACAAATGTTCTTATTGAGATATATACAAAAGGAGATCTCTGTAGAGTTATAAGTCAATGGTGCCTTTGGTTTTGAATTTCTTAGCAGAACGTTCACTCGATCTATATTCAAATTTGCTACCGTAGATGTGAGTGATAAAGTCTCCCATTTCCAGGCTGAACACACTGTTCCTCTTTGGGATTACTGGAAGGAAGCATAAAACAGAAAGTTTATAACATCTGTTGAGTCAAGGGTTACATTGCATATTTTAACTCTAATCATTCATATAGATAGCAGTTACAGTAAAAGAGAGAACTTTACTTTTCAGTCTGTCTTCCTTAGTGAGGATCTTAAATACATGCTTCAGCTCTTGCACAAGGATTCCCGTAGTCCCAACATAAGAGGGACATTTTGAACGTACCACTGTTGGTCACAATTACAGAATTAAAACATGTATTATGCATGTATGTAAGAGTGTTTGCTAAACGCTGTAAATATAAATATATGTATGTCACAGGCATTACTTAAAACATATGGAAACAAACACTGCCAACCTGTTAAAATGGCTCCATGAAAATCAGCTTTCAGTAGTTTCTGTTGAATCATCTGTGGGTTGCTGGGATTACAAAAAGCAGATACATAAGGCAGAGATTAGATAATGTAAACTGTCTTTTAGACATTACAGAGTCTAAAGTAGAGTTTAAGGTGTGAATCTGCATATCTGACATTAATGTGTACCTTCCTGGTTTTAGTCCATTGCACAGGTCCACTATGTACTGCTTCCATAACTCATGCAAGGGCAAGAAGAGTTCATATCTACATATACAAAACATATTAGACCAGTATTAGAGGAAGCAGCTATTATTGGGTGATACTACAAGAGAAATGGGATTTAACATTTAATACACACTTTTGATGTTCTGGTTTCAGATGGAACACTTTCAGTTCTCGCCTCTCTTTAGCATTCAGCCCCTTGGCTTTGGTCTTTTTCCCTTTTGTTTTCTTCACTCTGACATACTGTAGAACCACAGCCTTATGCTCCATGATCTCTTGGATGGAACTGGGTTTGAGCCGAGGAATACTGTTCTTTATGAAGGCACTGGTGAACTTTTCCTCAGATCCATTACCTTGGGACTAAACACAGCAGGATCATTTAGTTCTTTGCCATCTAGGGCAAGATTAATCTACAGAATAAAGCAAAAAAAAGGTGACACTGCAGATTATGAACATTAATCAACACCCAAATCTCAATTTAATGAAGGTATATGAAAGGACAGAAAGCTAATAGGTCACCTGAACTCCCAGAAGTTTACTCTCATCTGGGGACAATCTGGACGCCACATTGCCTGCCAAATCAAAAGAGAACACAGACAGCGTAGAAAATAATGTTAACTAGATGATCCAGTGTTTCATAAAGAGGATTTCTCTATTAACAGCATAATTTGACAATAAGAGATAAAACATTTAAGTGGTCAATATTTTACTCTGATCCACAAAGATCTAGTTTATTTAACCACCATTTAAGCAACATATTAACAACATTTTCTTATTGTCAATTACTGCTTCGGACCAACCAAATTTTACTAAGCTTTATTTTAGTTCGTTCTAAATTGGGTTACGATTTATAGTCAATTAAAGTTCCAAGCACAAAAAACTCTGTAAGCAGACTGTAATATTAATTAGAACACGCAGGTTTTTAAAGTTATTTAAGATTTAAGATAACATACGCGCCATTGCCGTCTCTCGCATTTGCCGCAGCGTACTAGTGACTCGAATCTTTGACTCGACTCTTCGGTATATGAATCGAAGGGGCGGTATCACGTGACTTCAGCTTCATTTTTCGTAGTTTTAAGGCAACGATCTGGAATCGGCTGTTACACCAAATATTTGTCTTGATTTAAATTTTTATTACAGTCTGATGAATGATCTGGGTACATTCCACACGTACTTGAACAACTATACACGTGACAAATGAATCTTGAATGTCTTGAGAATGGGAGAGGGAGACATTTCGAACATTTAGAAAGCTCGAATCTTTGTTTCTGAATCAAATGAATCAGTTGTTTGGATCTCTTGAAAGCTCCGACACTGCAATCCTTACTACGTGCTACATACTGCGCCAGTTTGTAGCTCGAGCGCAGCATCAGGGCACGTGAGATTCTGATCGATGTGCTCTGGCTGCATTACTAGAAACGACGGTGAGTGTAATCAATCCCGGCAAACTCCACCACAAAGTTGTTCCGAGCGTGTTATTTTGTCAGTCTTTTTAGTAGGGTACGATTTTAGCACCCACGTTTCTGATCCAATTCAAAAAAAAAAAGACGAGACGAGTCGAGTTCTTTACTGAAAGAACCTTTTGAAAATTATTTCATATCTATTTATTTTAAAAACATTTCCAGATGATTTGGGCATCTTTATGAATAATAAATTTAATGCAAATATCTAAAAAGTAACAGAAAAAAAATGAAACTGTTAAGCTGCAAAAGCAGCTTGGCTAAAATATAAATTGTATTTTTATTTTAAAATATTATTTTATTAGAAAACTGAAAATCACTATATAAACCTGTTTAGCTCATAATGCATGTAGAATTTCCAGTGAATGGAGCTGAACTGCACTAGTCTTTATTTTTTTATTTTTTTATTTTTTTTATTCTGTAACCAATGTTCAACAGTGGCAGGTAACAAATCTTACAGACAAAACACTGAAAAAAACAAAACAAAAAACAAATAAATAAAAATACAGCCAAGGTTAATGCAAGGATACAGTAAGGATACAGTTCTGACAGCTTTTTTATTTTTAGATTCTCTGATTAAATTTATGTAATTTATTAGGTCCAATTTGTAAACAGGAAAAATGGCTTAGATTTATTGAATTTGCATTTATGGAGATAAAATTTTGCTAAGAGAAACAACAAATTAATAATATAAACTTTATCCGTATTCATCCGGCCACAAAAAAACCCCAAAAAGACATCTTGACAAGAAAGCATATCAGTTTCACAATCACATTCACAAAAAGAGCAGCTGGTGTCAAACTCCCTGAACGTTTTAGAAAGAAAAATCGTTGAAGGATAAACTTTATGTATTAATTTAAAGGTAACTTCTTTTACTTTATTTGTTAATAGAAGCTTTGAAGGCCCAGACCTTTTCTCAAGGTAGTTTATCCACTATGCCATTCCAATAAGAAACAACATATGGAACACAAGTTGAACTGCACGAGTCTATGGGAGGAGAGTTCCTTTAAATGACGCATTTCCGGTGGTTCCGCCTCATAACTACCGGAAATCTCCCGCTATTGGTGCGCTCGGGCCTACCGGGAAATTTTTGAAAACTCAAGAAGATGCGGAGCTGGTAAACACGGAGGCGGTTGCATGTATAATATCGAGACGGATATAGTTATCCCACTTTTTAGATAAATATATATTTATATAATGGGCGAGAGCGTTGGAATCACTAACACGGAGCATGAAATGGCGGCTGTGAAGGCGGAGGAAGGCGAATGTGCGCAGGAAGACCAGCGGAATGGGAACGCTACGGAAACGGAGCCAGACTACAACGAACACAAACCGAACAGCGCCCGAAAAGGTTTGGGGTGTTGATGTGGTAAAACGAGGACTAATATCGAATCAGTTATATTATAAAATATGAATATAAACGCCTTTACTAACACTTGCTAGCCTTAGAATGACTCCCAGCTCCCTATGCTATGCACTGCACGTCAAACAGTGTCTTACTTGGCTCCCTACTCCCTATGTAGTGCATTTTATGTCAAAAAGCCTATTTCCACCCACATTGTAGTATTCGACATGCCAAATTACGTCTTACATGTTCCCTACACGGTGTGGTGCATGTATATTAACATCTTCATTAAATCTTGTTAGGTTTGCTAGCCTTTGCATGACTCCCTAAATTGTACACTGCATGCCAGATAGCATCTTACATGGCTCCCTAATCCCTATGTAGTGCACGTTCTGTCAAAAGGGCATCTTACATGGCTTTACTCTCCATGTAGTGGCACTACTTGTCAAAAGACGTCTTACATGGCTCTCTACTGCCTATCTACTGTAGTGCACTTCATGTCAGAAAGCATCTTACATGACACCCTACTTGCTTTGTAGTGCACGTCCTGTTAAAAGGCATCTTACATGGCTCTGTACTCTCTAGGTAGTGCACTACATGTCAAAAGGTGTCTTATATGGCTCTCTACTGCCTATCTACTGTAGTGCACTTCATGTCAGAAAGCATCTTACTTGATACCCTACTTGCTTTGTAGTGCACGTCCTGTCAAAAGGCATCTTACATGGCTCTGTCCTCTCTAGGTAGTGCACTACATGTCAAAAGGTGTCTTACATGGCTCTCTACTGCCTGTCTCGTGCACTTCATGTCAGAAAGTGTATTACATGGCTCCCTACTGTCTATTTAGTGCGGTTCATGCCAAATGGCGTTTTACATGGCTTTGTACTCTCTATGTAGTGTACTTCATGTCAAAAGATGTCTTATATGACTTCCTACTCATTGTGACTTCCACAATGACAACATGACTTATGATATAATCATTTACACAAAACATACTAAACTAATACTTTGTCTTTATATATTTTTTAAATTTATCATTGATCATCTGTTGTAAGCTCCATCACAGATTTATCGGAAATGAACAAATGTCTGTTGATAACTTTCTTGCTACTTTGTTATACATTTATGAGCTTGTCAATATCTACCCAAAAATGTTTGTATGATCAGAAACTGATATTTACTCAGAGTAAATGTGGCAAATTAGCCCATGAGAACTACAGCAATGTAAAGTAGCAATGATTGCTGCTGTGTTACAGTAAAAATCTTCAAGTGGAACCTTTATGAAAACTTTTTATTGTAAACTTGCCTTTATGCCCTCCCCTTAGAGCTGTTTCAGAATGTAGTGGAGTGTGAGGACGAACGTGGTGATGATGGTGATGACGACGACGACGATGGCGATGATGACGACGACGACAGTGGCACAGATTACCTTTCTAATGATGACAAGCCCTGTACTAATTTACAGCGAGCCGAGCGCTTTGGGAATGGGGGCCTGCCTGATGTCTTCCAAACCAGCCAACTTGTTTTCTATGAGAGGTTTAAAGCATACCAAGATTACATGCTTGGTACGTCACATAGCCAATATTTAAACTTTTAAAAACTTGTTCTCTGTTTAACAAAGGTTTGACCTTTTTTGATTGCGTGAAAAGTTTGATTGTGTTTGTTTTTCTGTAGGTGACTGTAAACCCTCTGAAGTAAAGGCATTCACTGCTGATTATCTGGAGAAGGTTGTGGAGTCCTGTGATTGGCAGGCTTTGTGGCACACTGACGTGTTTGATGTGTTGGTTGAAGTGAGTATGACGATGTCTCTTCAACAGACACAGTTTGACAACATATAGTTTGAGCATTGGCTTCATCTATTAATCAGAATACTTTCCCATTTCCCCATGAATATTATATAATATTTTGATAATCATTGTATTTGTTTTCTTTTTATTGATGTGTGGTCAGGGAATTCCACCGAGTGCCAAGTAATGATGGACAGTTTGTGGTTTATAGAAGCTTTGCAGCAATCAATTTTGTTACAATTTTTTTAGGTAGTGGACGTTGACTATAAGGATCTGAGGGCGAAGGTGGAGCTGGTGCTGCCTTTACAGTGTGAGGCCAGAGGATGTGAGATCAACGAGGACTCCATGAAGACTTTACTTGAGGCCACGCTAAATAAAGTACCTCTTCAGGAGCTGCTTGTTGTCTATGAGGAGTCTGGGGACTTTGACCAGACCGCTCTGGCTCTCGAGCACCTCAGGTATGTCCGGGATTCTCTCGAGGCCTGATTTTCATGCTCTTAAGTACAACCAGTGAAGCTGAAAGACAAAAGAAGGTATTATAAAGCAAGAGTTATAGAAACCCAGATTGCTTTTTGGAGAAAATGTTCCTCCATTTCAACCAGCATCAGTGTGCCCTTCCAACTGGAAGATTCTCCAACCATTTGAATGCTGAATTTGAATTGGCAGGACATCCGAGTTCAAACTTTAAACCATTTTAGAAAGAAGCCCAGAGTCGGAGAGGACGTTTACTTGAAACTCCACATGTCACATCCACAACCTGTAATGATAGTTATTAGTTAAGTTTTAAAATTCTGTTGATAGTTTTAAAAAAAATGAATTCAGGTAATATTTTCCACAGTGAGTACAAATATTGTTCCCTTAAAACATTTCACCACGTATGTTGTGCTCCATCAGATCTGCCCCCACATCTTTCTTTCAGTTCTTTTAAAAATCACGATATGCACGCTTACATTGTATCTTTTTTTCTAGCTTTAATAGTTGAGCATGTTTATAATACAAACTTTGTCAGTGGTCAGTGAACCAACATTCAGCAACGCTGATCCACATGATGTTGCTCATGATTATTTCAGTTATACACCACATTCTGATGATGACTATGAAATTAAAGATGCCCATAGATCTTTTATGAGCTGACGGACTTATTCAAGAATCTTGCTAAGAAGAAAATCGATCAGCGCTCTCTCTCTTCTGATTTTTCTGCAGGTTTTTCTATAAGCACATATGGAGGAAGTGGGATGAGGAAGATGAAGATGATGAGTTTGACTACTTTGTTCGCTGTGTGGAGCCTCGTTTGCGGCTGTAAGCGCCTTCTCTCTTTTTAATCTTTAAATGAACGTTCAGTAGCTTTTTTTGTTCTGTTGTTATACCCTTTGACCAGCAGGTGCCAGTGCTTACCAATATTTACTTCACTGCTGAGTACAGTGCCTGACTTAGAGCTTTAAACCAGGGGTTTTGTTAATTAAATCTGCATTACAGCATTTACAGGTGTCAACAAAGCTTTTAGTTGCAGGTTGAACAGATAGGGTGGAAATAAAAGCTAAAATATTTAATGGCACCTTTAAAAGTTTTCTGACAGACGAAGCTAATTCCGTTCCAGAGCAAACTGACGCTGTTTTTCCCGTCTTCCTGCAGAATAAATGTTTTTCCCCCACTCACCCTTAGTGCTGACTTGCTGGACTCGTTTCAGTTTTACTCTAATATGGTGATGTGCACCATTACACTTTGGCCTTTTCTTTAAAGAACTAATCAATCACAGAGTAAATGGACACGTGGTGATGGATTGTAGACTTGCTGACTTCTAAAATGGCACACAGTGAAGCTTCAATTCACTCTTTGTCCTCTGCTGTGTAAGGTAGCATAAAGGACTGTGTGTGTGTGTTGATTCTGCACCGTGATTAAATTTTTTTTTTTACTATATTAACATAAATGTGTTTAAATTAGTAGCTGATATTGTGTAGTGTTTAATAAAAGAGTTAATCAACACCTTAAGTATCTTCAGAAGCATTATGACCAAAACAGAAACTCAGGAGCTTCTATTCTCAGGCTATTGAACCTCTAAACCAGGACATCGTTTGACTTTGTACAAAACACTTTGTCTCCTCATATGAACTCTTTGGTTGGCACTCGGCTTCTATAGAACAGTGTCATGATTGCACAACACTGCAGCACACGGCACTTTTTATAGACATAAATGTTATTTGTTATAAAATGAGCACGTTGCACATTCAGGGCTGGTTTCTTGCTCATGAATTAAGCTTAGTCTTGGACAAAGTTGTAGTACCAATAGAGAGATACCATTCAAACTCAAAAGTAGTCTAGGACTAGACTTAATCCTCGACTGGGAAATTGGCCCTTCATGTATACAAATTATTTATGTTTTTTGGGCCTATATTTAAAAATAATACTGTAGATTCTTTAATTATTAGTTATATACATTTAAAAGTTTTTGTGAAGTTTAAGCAACGTACCATATTAATATTTCATCCGAAGTTATTCTCATATAACAGTTTGTAAAGAATCTCGATTATTAAAACCTCTGCCAAAAAACAGTCGTAAAATTCAGAATGTGAAACTTAAATTGAGACTTCTGTCACGTCGGCTCGTGTTTTGGCCGCAGGTGCTATGACATACTTGAGGACCGCGTTCCCGCCGGCCTCGTGGCTGAGTACCACGACCTGCTGGAGCGCTGCTTACAGACGTTTCAAGAGTTTTCCAACCTGAGGAACGGCCTGAGCAGCGACTCGGAGTCCGAGCTGGACAACGTCTCCATGGTGGAGGGCCTGCGCATGTATGAGCAGATGGAAACGCTTAAGCGCAAACTCTGCATCATCGAAAACCCACTCCTCAGGTCAGTGTGTGTTTTGTTATTCGTGTGACATATAGCCAATCAGAGAGTGTTGTGGGCGGGACATTAAACAAAGCAGCAAAGTCAAGAGCAAAGAGCACAGAGAGAAGAGACGGCAGTGGAGCCGCAGGAGCGCACCTTCTTATTACTTAATATCGCCGATGGTCAAAATGAAACACAGATAATCTGCTAAATGCCTAATATTACCCCCGATAATCAATTATTGTCATTTCACGAGGGTTTGTGCTATGCTTCACTACATATCGTGGGGCTTGTGGGCAGTTGGTAGTGTAACGGTTGGGGAGTTCGCCACGTGATCGGAAGGTTGCTGGTCCGAATCCCGGACCAGTAAAGGCACCACTGAGGTACTCATGAGCAAGGTACCGTCCCCAAGCACTGCCCATGTCATCTGTCCACTGCTCCTTCACGGATGCATCAAATGTAGAGGTCATGTTTTGGTTGTGGTGCACAATGACAAATACTCACTAAATACAATACATGTTTGAGGGACAAGGTGCAAAACTTGTTGCAAGTTCAATTTTGAATATGGAAAGAATTTTTAATATTGATCAACATCACTTTGATCAGTCAAACTATGTGATTGGCAGAGGTACAGAGGTTCCTTTTAGACTCACAGTGTACATTGATATAAAATGAATTTATTTTACCCAATGACTTGTACACCTGTAGTTGAGAATAGTTCTAACTTTTCTGTAATTATTGGGGCAACTTCGCAAGGGAGCGCATCTACATAGAAAATACAAATACAATTTAAAAAAGCTGAAAAATAACTGTTTTTCTTACTCTGAAGACTTCTGAATGCCAATAATCCTTTCTACTTTATCAAAGAAGCCTTAACTCTGAGTTAATGATGTGATGTTATATCAGACAGACTTCTCTTGGAGATTAGTCACAGAAAATGAGAAGCAGCTGAATGTTTTTCCTTGTTTGTACCGAGCAGCTTTGTACCAGAGTTGGCGCGTGTTTGACGAGTTGGATTCAACTTATTTGACGTTATTGTGTCACCAATGCGTGCGTGCGTGTGTATGTCCCCTACAGGTATGTTCTGGGCTACAAAATGAACTGTGGCCAGCACTCATGCAGTGCTAAAGGCCCTCGTCCAGGTGACACCAAGATGGTGCACGTGGTCACAGCATCCACCAGCGTGCAAACGCTCCAGGGCCTGATGACGGAGAAACTCATCCCTCTCTACTCTGGCAGGGAGTTCGAAGTGCAGGTGCGTTGATCCTCCTCGTGTATGGTCTCTCACCAGACCATATACAAAACTGGGTTCGCAAGAACGAGACGAGTTTTTAACGCTATTTTAAGGAAAACTTTAATGATGACTCGAATATCGCCTTTTATTTGATTGAAAGACATGAAAAGTCAACTGCAAAAAAGTGGCTGCAGTGCTTCTTCTGACTTCATGCATCTTCTCTCGTCACACCCCTAATCAATTATCAAGTAATAATTAAAAATGGAGTAATAATCACATATTACCAAATATGGGGTACGTGTTGCAGCTGCGGAGGATCTGAGGGCTTTATGAGCTCTTGATGTGATTGAATAATCACCCGGTTAAATCTGCAGCCCTGCAGGCTCCCGTCCCTGCTCAAATCCTGCCTGTCTTGCACTCAGATTGCACGTTGCAAGGTGGAGATTTTTGATTTAAACACATGCACACACTCCCTCACGTTCTGCGGGTATTTGGGAGCCGGGCGGGTACAGGGAGGTGCCGTAATGGGTTGTGTGTGGGAGCTGTGATTTTGGAGCTTCTCTTGATCTAAGGGATGGGGATTTTGTTGTCGAGGTTGTTAAAATGCCGTTTCTGCTCTGGACCGATGTTTTATCTTCCTTGTTCTCTGCTTTTGGTATCCCGCAAGGAAATATTTTGTGTGTCTGTGTGTTCCAGCCAAGATTCTGCTTTCACCCATTCCTTCTGTTGTGTGAGAATTAGAGGCTGGCCGATAAATTGATGTGACGATATTTCTTGCCAATGTGATAATTAGAGATAGTGCCGATACGTGCATCTGGTGTTGGTGTCCTAGTGATAGGACACTCGCCTTTGGCGAGGTTGTGGGTGCGAATCCGACCTCTGGCGTTACCAACACTGGGTCCCTGAGCAAGACCCTTAACCCGAAGTTGCTGTCAGGGGAACTGTCCCTGAAATTAGGATATGTAAGTCGCTTTGGATAAGAGGGTCTGCTAAATGCTGTAAATGTAAATCTGTCCGATAACGACTCAAATAGCAGGATCAGGTGTCTGTGGCGTGGAGCCGATCTGTAAGTTATTCTATGTTTGTGCATGCACACACGCACAGTTCATTATGTGAGGGATGTGTTACAGCGGTAAAGCTGGTTTATAGTTCGACATTCACACTACATTCCTACATATTGATTTGACAATGAGCAGAACAAGCAACGCAACACATTACAACCCCAAATCACACCATTATACTGTTTAATTTCCTTAGCAACATGTGCTCCCGCTCGCATTCTCAGTCTTCCTGATGGTTTTAGTGCTGCAGGATTAGGGAGCGTCACAGAATTACACAACTGTGTAAAGGAATAATTTTTGAGATGTTATTTTAATAATAAATAATTTAGCATATACATATGGGTGTAATTATTACATTGTTTTATAATATTTAAGTCAAGTATTTTTTTTAAGCATAACCGAATAATCTCGGTCTCCTCCACACAGAGAAATACACAACTTATTAATTTAAACTGATGTCGGATCAGTAATCGGAAGCCCAAATATCGGCATCAGTATCGGAACTGAGAAGTTGGATCGTTGCATCTCTGGTGAAAGACTGTCTGGCGAAATAGTAGAGCGGTTTTTTTTGTGCCAAAATTCAAAGCGCGCAGTGGAACCTTTGCGAAGAAAATCTGGCTTCTGTATGGGCTCAACTACTGTTTGACTGCACATGCAACTCCTGCTCGCTCTACTTGGTACTGCGTTATAAATGTGCCAATAAAAATGCCAATCACAGGCTTGGAGAAAGCTGATTAACTGATTTCGTCTCCAGTCACGTGGTTAATTCGGTTCCAAGCTCATATACTGAATGAGGACGCTCATTTTCCAGTATGACACCAAAAGAAGCAAGAAGAGGAGCTGTGGGTTATTTGAAGATTTTGGGTGTGATTTTCAGTCAGTATCTTAATCTAATTGTATTTGTGAATGTTCCTGTTGCATCTGTTTAATTTTGCAGGGATTACGCCTCTAACAAGTTTGAATGAAATATATATAATTTATTTGTAAGTTATATATATTTGTAAATATATATAAGTTTGAATATAATGTATAATTTGATGATGTAATTAGATGATTTAAAGTTCAGTTAGAGCTGATGCACAGTAATGGTGTGAGGAGCTGCATGAGGAATCATACAAGAGAGAGTCCAGCCAGTTGATTCACCAAATACGCTGCACATGCAGTAATGTTTTTCAGTCAAATAAAAGGTAATATTCCAGTCATATATTCCAGAAGTTTTCTTTCAAATAGTGTTAAAATCTCATCTAATTCTCGTCAACCCAATATTGTATATCCTTTCATCTGGTGAGTGTCTCATTACACAATATATATTCAGTTTGTAATGGTAGAATCTAAAGCTACGTTAAAATTCTCCTTATCAAAATTTAATTTCTTCGGTTTATTATTTATTAATAAAAAATTGATATCAGTCACAGTGTCATCAAATTTTCATAATATTCAAATCTCAACATCAATCTTAAACATGCTGTATCGGTTTTAGTTCTAGACTCTAGTACAAACACCCTGAAAGAGACATTTTCCTTCCTCCGCCCAAGTTAAACTGAGATGTAATCTGAAGTTTTTGTGTAATTCAATGTTTTCGCCCAGTTTCACAGTGACCCATCGCTTGCTGTCAGCGCCTGCTACGAGGGAGATGTGGTGCTCATCTGCCCGGGCCACTACAGCATCACAAACCCCATCAGCATCGCCGACTCCGTCCAGATAGAAGGTAACGAGTCCCGCTCGCGGACTTTGCATTCCTTTCTTTCACACAAACGCGGTGCGTAAATCTATTTATTTATTTGTTTGTTTGCTCGTCGGCGCGTTGTTAATTAACTCGGGAGGTAATTGGTCGGGTACGGCGTGGGCAGGTCGACCGCCCGTTTATTCCTCCCGCGGCGTATTTTGCGAGCCGCTTCCTCGAGTTATTTTAAGACTGTTTAATGGGCTTCTAAAACAGCAGAGTTCTGTAAATCGGAAGGCGTCCACTGCATCTCAAACAGCTTTGGCGCGCCGCTGACATTTACGAGGCTAATTGGCTGGAAGGTGCTTCCTTTTTTTTAAATGTATAATTTTACCCTCCTCTATCAAAGGCGCAGAGAGAAACAGGCTTCACTTTACACGCTCCCGTATAAAGCGCCGTAACTCCCGGCTCAGCCTCGCTGTAAATCACTCTTTGTGGTCCGCAGAAGGCGCTTGTTTTGTCAAAAACGGCTCCCAAGATGTCTGTTAAGGCGGCGTGCGAGACGGCGAAAACCGACCGGCTAATCTGCCTCGGCGGAGTAGTAAGAAGCTGCTAATGACGCCGGCTTCAGCTTAAAGGGAGCCCTCGGCCCCATGGTGTTAATGCCGATAATGAGGAATGACATCGAATAGGGACTTTTAACACGTGATTAGGGGGTGGACGATATATCGAATATACTCAATATCTCGGCTTGTTCCATATGCGACGTAGTAAATGACTAAGTTGTGAGCATCGACTACAAATCCTCACAGTAATGTTAAACTGACAAGCGTGTATGTCACTTTCGAGTTTGGCTTCTCTACCCTCTCAAAGCACTCCCCCGCCCATGCAGAAAACTCTCCTACCGGAAGTGGAAGGAAGCGAGCATGCAGAGAGAGAAGTGATTATCCACGTGATTTCAGAGACAATAATTGGAGATGGAAGCGTTCAGAAGAAAAACAGCACTGCGTCTGTTATTCCACACGCGAAAACAGAAGTAAATGTGTAAAAACGCATAAATGACGTTATTTGCGATGTAAACGCATGCGCTACAGTTCTCATCACCTTTTATTGTACATAAAACATAGTTATCAGTTTTTTTTTATTATTATTAATAGCGACTTTACGGGGGGTTATGGGTTTTGCTCAGGGCCCAGTGATGGTGGTACTGGAGGTAGGATTCGAACCCAAATAGGGCTGAAAGATCATTCAAATAACTCAAATAATTTGATTATAAAAAATGGCCGAGGCAGTTTTTCTAGAATCGAAGCTTCGTTTAATTCTCTTCACTCACTAGAACATGATCCGCTTGTGTTTAACCACAACAACAAGCATTCTACTTACAATACAGCCATATATTGAGATTTTCAGCATTTATTACGGAACACGCGTTCATTGTTATTGTGATGTGGCTCTGAGTGGCGCACTGGGGATTGTGGGTAACGTAGTTCTTTTTCTGAAAGGCCAAAAAGCTGGTCATTTTATAGGCCAAAATGAGGCCTAATTGGTTTCAAAATGACCCAAAACTTCAGTATTGCTTCATTTTCGATTGATTGATCTTGATTTTTTTTTTTATAATGTTAGAGAGTAACCAATAGTAAAGAAGAAATCTAGAAAATTTATCATCAAAAAAATCAGTTTTCATCAGAAATGTGCTGATTTTCAAGACTGTTAGCATTTACACATCAAACTATGACAAATATGAGTAGTGCAGGACGTCCTGAAGACATAACTTTTCCACACATTCGCTAGAATAAGGCTAAAAACAAAAGTATAGAAAAACACCCCAAATTCTCTCAGGGGTGTAGGGGTTAATTTTGATTAAAAAAATAAAATAAATCAGGAATAAAACCAATTAATTGTACATTTTCAGACTTGTCCTTTTTCTGTTAAAAAAATACGATTACTTGATTAATCAATGAATTGGTCGAATACTTGATTACAAAAAGAATCGATAGCTGCAGCTCTAAACCCAAAACCTCTTGGTCCAGAGACGTGTAGACTAAGCACTAGACCACCACTAGTGCATGGCATTTGTGGACCTCATCTTGTGGACCTGTTGGTTCAAAAAATGGCACTAAAGGCTCTATGCCCATGTACAAGCTGCAGAATCATATAGAGGGGATATGCAAGGAGTGTGTGTCTGCGTGTGTATGTGTTTGGCAACCCCTCCTGCAGCGGTAGGGAGGCACTGAAAGGCGAGATAACGACGAGAGAGAGACAGAGCGTGGCTGCCGGCTCTGCAGCATGACGGGAGAAGAGACCAGCGTGGGATTACCATAATAGAATTCCTCTCCCCCGGCAAAGGGCCTTTGATATTTAGCAGGAGCGCGCAGCTCGCCGCAGACCTGCAGATATCGGGCCGATTATTAGAAAAGAACTTTGGGCTCTTTCTGCAAGTGATTTCACTTTTTTCCGGGCAGGAGAAGTCATTGAAATGTTTTTCAGGGTTTGTTTGTGGAAGTGAACGGCGCTCTGTGGGTTTCTCTGCCCCTTGTAGCCCCGGCATTGCTGTCAATTAGGTGTAAACCTTCCAGACCTCTCCACTAATCTTGTCTGTAGGAGGGACGGCGTTCAATATTCGTTCCAGGGCGAAATTAATGCCCCCTGGTATTTTAGAGTGGGTTGTGAAATCCGGCCAAGGTGCTACGTAGGACCGGGCAGTGAATTGAAACCTCCAATCGACATAACCTTCTAATGACTGTCCCTTTAAAAACGCTAGTATGTGTGTAGTGTTTCCTTCAATTACTTTAAAATCACAAAGATATGATATGCTTGCTTTCATAAGAAAATAATATCCCAAATTTAATAGTTGAACATGTTTCGAGTACAAACCTTGTCTATGAATTATTAGGGGGAAAATGTTCTGTAATCGGAATCGAGCTAAAACGTTCACTGATTTTAAGTCATACCGCCCAGCCCTAGTGCCGCAGCTCTACGGAGCATTGTTAGAAAACTCTGGCGAGCAGCTGCCTAAGGAGTGTCTGTCAGGCAGCTTGCTCTAATGAAGCCCGGCTGTCAGAAGCCTCTCCGTCTCCCCGTGCTGCTCTGAGCCGCCGTCTCGCTGACCTGTCACTTGGCTCCGAGTCGGAGCGTGGGGTCAGAAACAGGGAAACGCTCTGAGCTTGACCGGCTTGCCTGTAGACATCTGAATGCAGTGAGATCACTGATGGCCCGTCTGTCTGATCCTTGCTGACGTGCGATTCTGAGAAGGGTCAGTGTCTGTATCCATGAAACGCTGCAGTGTTGTACATTTACACTTGTGGCATTCATCAGACACTCTTATCCAGAACTTTATACAGTATATTTGCTTGTTAGAGGGACAGTCCAGCAAACTAGACTACTAGACCGCAAGCTAGCCAGTACGATCAAATTGGTTACTGTTGAAGGACAACGTTGGACCAACCAGATGAGATTGTGGCCATCAAAGTATGCAGTCGCAGTATGACGGGCTGTCTTGAGAACTTCAGTGTTAAGGACTTCGCTTCACTGCTCATCCGAAAGCCTTCTTCCGTTCCAAATCTGCTCTTAAAGGGAAAGGGACCCTCTTTTGAGCATACGAAACGAAGACGGGGGTGGTTTGAGAGATGAGTAAAGAATCCATCACCAAACAGAGGTGGGCGCATACAACACCAATTATCAGCCACATACAATGTAGTCTTGAGGTCCCAGTAGGGTTGAGTATCTTTCACATCTCAACCGATATCAGTTCCAGCTGTTCGGTACCCATACTCAACGGTATTTCATTTCGGGTCCTTGCTCTGAATCTGTAATACCTGGTTTAATCATAATAATTAAGCCCCAAACTAATGTCAGACGTTTCTTATGTTACAGCTGCCGGCGAAAAATCAAACACTGCACACTCATCCGCCTGTAAATATATATTTATCTTCAACGAGGTGTTTCGTCAAGTTCGACATATTGCTAGCCGCAGTTCTGCTTTTTGCGTGGCATGTCGCGCTGTCTGCGTTGATTTTAGTAAACACTATAACACATTTAACTGCAGTAAATATCTATTTCTATCCTATTTCTGCTGTAAATGTAAATTGCATTGAAACACGGAGATAACTCTTGATTAATTTAAACCTTTCACCCTGTACCGTATGTCCCGCACAGCTCGCGCAAGCCGCTGCTGATGAGCGTGTGAATGTACAGAAATTTGGCACCGTTTGATTTTACGTGAACCGATACCCGGTAGTACCGACATCATTCGGTCGATACCCAGCCCTATTTCCCAGTCGATTTAAATGTGAAGGGCAACCACCTGCAAATGGTTCACACCTGGGCTCAAGTGAAACCAAGCACTCACACCTCGATCCACACCTTGCTCCGTTTGACCCTAACGACCCGGTGGACAGCAGGGTGTGTGTAAGCGCCCACTTTCAAGGTGACGGCCACACCAAAAAGATAAATACTTGGACCTCCGCATCAGACTTTTTTTAACTTAAGATTTTTAGAATTTCACCTTTCAATTCGGATGAACGTCTCCAAGAATTCGGAAAAGAAGTCCGTTCAAGCTCTCAGGGCGTTCGGCTATGTTCATCTTTCATGGATGGATCCCATTACTGTATTGTAAGTTAACAATGTGACGTTAGGGTGATGGTGATCTAGTGGTTATGATGCTTGCCTCTGGACGTAGAGGCTATGGGCTTAAATCCTGCGCAAGACCCTGAACTACAGGCTGCTCCAAGGAGATTGTTCCTGTAATTAGGAAGTGCAGTTTCCTGCGAGAGAGCGTCTGCTAAATGCTGGAAACATAATACACATTGGTGTAAGAACAACAACCGATTAAAAAGCAAAGCAACTGTTTGAGGGATCTTAATACCATGAAGATATGGGGCAGTTGGGAGAGTAACGGTTGTAAGATTGTAAGATTGTAAGAGTGCCGGTTCGATTCCCGGCCCGGTAAAGGTACCACTGAGGTACTCATGAGCATGCTACCATCCTCAAACACTGCTCCCCAGACGTTGCCCATCAGCTGCCCACTGCTCCTTCACGGATGGGTCAAATGCCGAGGTCATTTTTCGTTGTGGTGCACATCTATGACGAGTCACAGCTGTGCTGTGTTCACTATGACAAAGAATCACTCACTTATCCTTCTATGGCTGGTTTCTCGCTCATGAGTTATGCCTAGTCTTGGACTGAGTTGTAGTATCAGTGGAGATTTACCATCCAAACTCAAAGCTAGTCTAGGACTAGGCTTAGTCCTCAACTGGGTAATTGGCCCATAATATTTGCAGTGATATGTATTTTCTTTGCTTTATATAGTTAGTAATGATTCAGTGTTTTACTCTAACTATTTCCCCCCCAGTTGCAGTCGAGTAACTCTCTTCAGGCCATTTTACAGCATTACTCAGCCAGATTGCACATGAAGGAGATGTGGGAGCACACGCAGTCACCCCAAAATGGATATGAAAAAATACCTTGTGGATTCTGAGGCAAAATGTCATGTTAACGTGGCCATATTGTGCTAACAGGCTGCATTGTGCCTGACTGAGTAGGCCACATTTGTGGCACTTTCCTGTTTTAAATTTGTGTGGAATAAAATATTCATGGGATGTCATCCAAGATGCAGTTCCACTGGTGGCAATAAAAAGGCAGTGCTTTCTATAACGCGCAGCCTGTTCCTGTGAGAGGAAAGTAGGTTTTATTTAGAAAAAAGTTTTCATGGATTTTTCACATCTCATTAACATTTTACAACAAACGTTTGTTCGTGCTGTTTTTTTTTCCCTCTTCGTTCTTCTAGCTCTTTTCTGCCCTGAACGTGCCTTGTTTTTACTTCTGCTTACAGGCTACGGAATGCCAGATGAGATAGTTATAGAAAAGCAAAATAAAGGAGACACGTTTGTGGAGTCGACAGGTGCCAGCGTTAAGATGGCCAATCTGAAGTTTATCCAGCACGATGCTATTGAAGGGATCCTGTGTGAGTTTCAGCTTGTTTTGTCTTCACACCTAATTATCTGCTTGCACATGGTGTGGAAAGTCATGCTGTGTTCGTGAGTCTGGAAGCTGTAAATACAATGTGTTCAACTGACCGTATTTTAAGGGACGCGAAACACCCTGCTTTGAGTAAATCTGGTCCCAAGGCACAACCTGCTGCTTTAAACAGGGCCTGAAGTGCAGCAGTTGATAGAGCGGAGATAGAGAGCTGGAGGAAGCACTCCACATTGCAAAACTGTACAATACATTTGAAGGAAACAGTTAAATCAAATTAAAACTAGAGATGCCGTTCCACAACGACTTAAGATGGACAGAACTAGCAAATGAGTGCACATATCAAAAACCATGTACACAAGCACCCCACTGCAACCATAAGAGGTCACAAGCCAGTGATTCCTTGTGTCGGTCCCAAGTCCGGATAAATACAGAGGGTTGTGTCAGGAAGGGCATCTGACGTAAAACCTAAGCCAAATCACACGTGCAAATTGTGTATACAAGCACCCCACACTGCTATAAGCCACACATTTTAGAACAAAAACTGTAGGAGCGGTGACAAAAGGTGTGGAATCAAAATATTAGACATGTCACTGATATGATTCATCAGCTCTCACTTGCCATCTCTGTGTTGCTGATGGTTTTAACACTGTACGATTAGGGAGCGTCACAAAATTGCACAGCCGTGTTCAAACAATTTTTGAGATGTTATTTTAATAATAAATAATTTAGCATATACATATGGGTGTGTAATTATTGCAATGTTTTAGTTAGGTAAACAGTATTTAAGTCAAGTATTTCCTTAAGCATAACAGAATAATCTCAGTCATGTGCTTAGTCATGCATTATGTTCTGTTTAACAAAACACTCAGACTGTATCGGATTTGTATTGTTTCGGCTGACATCCAAATTTACAATATTGTATCGGTGTCAGACATAAAAAAGGTGGTATCGTGCCATATTTAATAAATATTTATGCCATTCACACCAGCTGCAAGTGTAAGATAAGTATCAACTAATGAAACCTGTTGGAAAATTTGGAAAACACAACGTGGTGTTGAACATTTGCTGTTGAAGATAATGCAAACCTGGATTATCATTGCTTACTATTGCTAAAAATTTACATGCTAACCTTCTTAAAGTATTTGCTGATTGTATTCTAATAGAATTATCTCTGCGATCTGCTTATTGAAGGGCAGTTTCACCCAAAAACAGAAAACCCACCCTTTGTGTCTGCCCACGTGATGTCTAGCCCTGACCATAATTCATCTGCATGACATTTTTTGTTTATTTTTCAAGGTCCCAAACTTTCTTTTTCCTTGCTTTTGTTCTGCATCTTTTCCCTCCTTCTCTCTCTCTCTCTCTCTCTCCCTCCTTCCCCAGGTGTGCGTCAGGGCAAATTAGACATGGAGAACTGTGTTCTGCAGTGCGAGACGACAGGTGTGATTGTGCGCACCTCTACCCAGCTCGCCATGACCATGTGTGACCTGTACGGCTCCAAGGTCAGACGCTCCCCACATCTGCTCCATTACTTACACACAACCACTCCGGACGGTGACACAACCTTAAATTTAGCCGATGGCGTTTTATTACCAGCTGTTTGATATGGAGTCCAGTAGAGCTTCCTTTGGCAGGAGCTGCTTTACTCTCCTCGCTGGATTTTGGCATTTCACATTGTCCCTGTCAGACTCTCATTTCCTGTTTTTACTGCATATTTTTCCAATCCACATGGGGAATAAATGTGTAAAAGCACATCGCGCATTGCATGTTTATTGCCTCTAAACTTTTAATTATATTAGACGCAGCACGGAATCCCATTTTCTGGTATGATATCAATATTAAAATCTTGACCATCTGCCAGCACAGTGACCAGTGCTTTATATTCAAACTGAAACTAAGTGACTATATGCACTAGAGGTGTGGAGCTGGTCTCACAAATTTAGATTCGTGGACAACAGTTTTTAAATACCTAGTATTTTCTGAATGTTTCTTATCAAGTTGTGCTCCAAGACAGAATAAAACATGTGTTGTTTCTCTCAGGGCCCTGGTGTGGAGATCTACCCCGGCAGTGTGTGCAGTCTCGTGGGCAACGGCATCCATCACTGTAAGGAGGGAGTGCTGATTAAGGTAAGGGAGATGGGAAGGCTCCGGGCCCCGCTCTGCGCACGCTCTAAGGGCCTGTACGGGCATCTGCCGGACACTCGACCTGCCGGTCAGACGAGGATAAAAGCTTAACTGTGCCCTGGCCGAACGCTTCACATCAAACGGCTCCACTTACGCCGTCTATCCCAGTTTAAACTTTTCCCCCCCAGAGAAGCTTTTCCCCGCTGATGAAAGGGAAAGAAAGGTGGCTGTTGGTCTTTTTCTGGCTTGTTGCTCGTCCAACCTTTGGCCACTGCAGCATTGCTGTAGTTCACTCCGGTCTTATAACCTAATTTATCTCCCCAGGAGAGCGCCGGGCCGTGGAGATGCCCATCTCTGGACATGGGATCAAAGTCATAAATAAGGGATTGTTTACTCTCCAGTAAGCCCTGCTCAGTATCCCAGCAGTATGCGAGCCAGGGTGTGTGTGTTGGGGGGTTGTGTGTGTGTGTTGGGTGTGTGTGTGTGTGTGCGCGCGTGTGTTGGGGTTGTGTGTGTGCGCGCGTGTGTTGGGGTTGTGTGTGTGTGTGTGTGCGCGTGTTGGGGGTTGTGTGTGTGTGTGTGTTGGGGGTTGTGTGTGTGCGTGTGTTGGGGGGTTGTGTGTGTGTGTGTGCGGCGTGTGTTGGGGGGTTGTGTGTGTGTGTTGGGTGTGTGTGTGTGTGTGCGCGCGTGTGTTGGGGTTGTGTGTGTGTGCGTGTGTTGGGGGGGGTTGTGTGTCTTGGCGTGTGTGTTGGGGGGTTGTGTGTGCTTGCGTGTGTTGGGGGGTTGTGTGTGTGCGTGTGTTGGGGGGGTTTGTGTGTGGGGGGGTTGTGTGTGTGTGTCTGCAGCGTGTTGGGGGGGTTGTGTCATGCGTGTTAGAAAGGTTGTGTGTGTGTGTTGGGGGTTGTGTGTGTGTTGGGGGTTGTGTGTGTGTGTGTCTGTTGGAAGGTTGTATGTCTGTTGGAAGGTTGTATGTGTGTGTTGGGGGGGGTTTGTGTGTGTTGGGGGGGTTGTGTGTGTTGGGGGGGGTTGTGTGTGTTGGGGTTGTGTGTGTTGGGGTTGTGTGTGTGTCTGTTGGAAGGAAGGTTGTGTGTGTGTCTGTTGTTGGAGGTGCTTCTGTGTCTGTTGGGGGTTGTGTGTGTTGGGGTTGTGTGTGTGTGTTGGGGGTTGTGTGTGTGTGTTGGGGTTGTGTGTGTGTGTGTGTGTGTTGGGGTTGTGTGTGTGTGTGTTGGGGGTTGTGTGTGTGTGTTGGGGGTTGTGTGTGTGTGTGTTGGGGGTTGTGTGTGTGTGTTGGGGGGGGTGTGTGCGTGTGTGTGTTGGGGGTTGTGTGCGTGTGTGTTGGGGGGTTGTGTCGTGTGTGTTGGGGGGTTGTGTGCGTGTGTGTTGGGGGTTGTGTGCGTGTGTTAGAGGTTGTGTCTGCGTGTGTTAGGGGGGTTGTGTGCATGCGTGTGTTGGGGTTGTGTGCTGCGTGTGTTGGGGGGTTGTGTGCGTGTGTTGGGAGTTGTGTGCGTGTGTGTTGGGAGTTGTGTGTCGTGTGTTGGGGTTGTGTGTCGTGTGTTGGGGTTGTGTGTGGCGTGTTGGGGGTTGTGTCTGGCGTGTTGGGGGTTGTGTCTTGGCGTGTGTTGGGGGGTTGTGTGCGCGTGTGTTGGGGTTGTGTGCGCGTGTGTTGGGGGGTTGTGTGTGTGCTGGCGTGTGTTGGGGAGTTGTGTGTGTGCGGCGTGTGTTGGGGGGTTGTGTCTTGTAGCGTGTGTTGGGGGGTTGTGTGTGTGTGGCGTGTGTTGGGGGGTTGTGTGTGTGCGCGTGTGTTGGGGGGTTGTGTGTGCGTGTGTTGGGGGGGTTGTGTGTGTCTGCGTGTGTTGGGGTTGTGTGTGCGTGTTGGGGGTTGTGTGTGTGTCTTGGCGTGTGTTGGGGGTTGTGTGTGTGTGCTGTAGCGTGTGTTGGGGTTGTGTGTGTGTCTGTGGCGTGTGTTGGGGGTTGTCTTGGCGTGTGTGTTGGGGAGTTGTGTCTTGGCGTGTGTTGGGGTTGTGTCGCGTGTGTTGGGGGTTGTGTGCGTGTGTGTGTGTGTGTTGGGGGTTGTGTGCGTGTGTGTGTGTGTGTTGGGGGTTGTGTGCGTGTGTGTGTGTGTGTTGGGGTTGTGTGCGTGTGTGTGTGTGTTGGGGGGTTTGTGTGCGTGTGTGTGCGTGTGTGTTGGGGGGGTTGTGTGCGTGTGTGTGTGCGTGTGTTGGGGGTTGTGTGTGCGTGTGTTGGGGGGGTTGTGTGTGTGTGCGTGTGTTGGGGTTGTGTGTGCGTGTGTTGGGGGGGTTGTGTGTGTCGTGTGTTGGGGGGTTGTCGTGTGTTGGGGGTTGTCTCGTGTGTTGGGGGTTGTGCGTGTGTGTGTGTGTTGGGGGGTTGTGCGTGTTGGGGGGTTGTGTGCGTGTGCGTGTGTTGGGGGTTGTGTGCTGTGTGCGTGTGTTGGGAGGTTGTGTGCCTGTCGTGTGTTGGGGGTTGTGTGCGTGTCGTGTGTTGGGGGAATTTGTGTGTGTATACGTGTGTTGGGGGTTATGTGTGCTGTGTGTTGGGGAGTTGCGTGTGTCTGCGTGTGTTGGGGGGTTGCGTGTGTTGGGGGTTGTGTGTGTGCGTGTGTTGGGGGTTGTGTGTGTGTCTTGGCGTGTGTTGGGGTGTGCGTGTGTTGGGGTTGTGTGTGTGCGTGTGTTGGGGTTGTCACGTGTGTTGGGGTTGTGTGTGCGCGTGTGTTGGGGGTTGTGTGTGTTGGTTGTGTGTGTGTGCGCGTGGGTTGGGGGGTTGTGTGTGTGTGCGCGTGGGTTGGGGGGTTGTGTGTGTGTGCGCGTGGGTTGGGGGGTTGTGTGTGTGTGCGCGTGGGTTGGGGGGTTGTGTGTGTGTGCGCGTGGGTTGGGGGGTTGTGTGTGTGTGCGCGTGGGTTGGGGGGTTGTGTGTGTGTGCGCGTGGGTTGGGGGGTTGTGTGTGTGTGCGCGTGGGTTGGGGGGTTGTGTGTGTGTGCGCGTGGGTTGGGGGGTTGTGTGTGTGTGCGCGTGGGTTGGGGGGTTGTGTGTGTGTGCGCGTGGGTTGGGGGGTTGTGTGTGTGTGCGCGTGGGTTGGGGGGTTGTGTGTGTGTGCGCGTGGGTTGGGGGGTTGTGTGTGTGTGCGCGTGGGTTGGGGGGTTGTGTGTGTGTGCGCGTGGGTTGGGGGGTTGTGTGTGTGTGCGCGTGGGTTGGGGGGTTGTGTGTGTGTGCGCGTGGGTTGGGGGGTTGTGTGTGTGTGCGCGTGGGTTGGGGGGTTGTGTGTGTGCGTGTGTTGGGGGGTTGTGTGTGTGTGTGTGTGTGTGTTAGGGCTGTGAGATATGATCTTAAAGTAATAACATGATTGAACATTTTTATAGGGTTGCACGATGATATCGAAATCGTCCGATATTTGCTTTTTTTAAGTCATCAGCATCTCACCGACACCTCGTCTCGATGCCTTCCTCGTTTATCAACGTCGGCAGATATAAGCATGATAAACATCGGATATCGGTATCGGTCTATAATTCTCATATCGTGCATCTCTACTTTTCACCTTGATTATGATAAATGAACTTTTTTGTTGCCCTCATAGTTCACTGACAACATACTGTTAATATAGTATAAAATCTTTGGTAAATTATTTAGTTATCTAGTTAATCATTTTTTAATTACTTAAGGTAACAGGACGGAGTCGAGTGCCAACACATGGCAGGATGGTTTTCAAGGGACAGTATGTGAACACACTGGGGAAAGTACGGACAAATTTTAATCAAAATAACTGACTTGGGCAAGTTTGCATCGATTAGAGGTTCTGAATGTCTCTTTTAATTCATTTTCAGTGAATTGTCAGCTCTGTTGTGTTGTGTGTAAAGCTGAGGCACCTGCTCTTGTGTTAAATTCAAAAGCAACAGAAAAAGCGCCCAACACATCCATCCCCTCCTGACCATCCGGCTTTTTCGTTGTACCTCATAAAAGTGAAAGTTTTCTCAGCTTTTCGAGTATTTAAAGGTCATCTTGACTATTCAAGACTTTGTAAAGGGAAGTTCACACTTCTGCCTCATAACGATCTATACTACGATGCTTTTGGGAGAAGGGATTCCGCCGCTCTTTACTGCGTGCCACCGTGAGAGCGCATTTATTGAAATGAATAGCCCGGTTAATCCACTTCCTCCTGCAGTTCGACTGAAACTCTAAAGAGAACTTAAAACTTTACACAGTTTCTACAGTTTTACTGCAGGGAGAGCAAAGGACACAAATTTCATCACGGAATGATGTTACAGCAGACTAGCGCTGGACCGATCGACCTCAAATCAATATCACGAGTAATTGAATATTTTCCCAATTATGATTCATTTTGATTTTCTTGTTTGTGTTTTTTTCCTCATTATTCTTCGTTATTATATTTTTTAAATAATTGAAGGAAACACATTTTTACATCAGTGGTATTCATCAGATACTCTTATCCAGAGCAACGTCCTTTCCCTGATTTCAGGGGCAGTTTCTCTGGAGCAACTTGGGCTTAAGGGTCTTGCTCAGGGACTAACTAACTGTCCTCTTGGTCCAGAGGCAAATGTCCTAACCTTTAGAACACAAGCCAAGTGACAGTGTTTTTAAGAGGACAGTGTATTAAAATACACTGTTAAAGTACAGAAAGTATTTTAAAACAGAATTTCAAAAATTATTGAAATAATCTTGATGTGCCAAATTACACTGATTAGAGATTTGCAATATAGCTTTTGATTTATTTTCGATGAATCGTCCAGCCCTAATGTAAAGCACATCAGAATAAACTCATCTCTGAACGGCGTCTAACCGCAGAGCCGACGTCACTGTCAGTCTGTTTTCTGACATTGAGGACATCCGAGATATTGCGCTTTTCGAGTCGGAATTAAATAATTAATGGCATTTTTCCTCATCTTGACTCATTAATGCTATAAAATGATCTTTAACTGGTTTGTGTTAGAACTCATCTGCTGTTTATGAGTAGGGATGCTCGATAATATTGGAATCATATCAGGATCAGATCATTTAAGTCATCAGCTTCGGACCGATACTTAGATTTGCCCGATGTTTTCTGCCAATATTTTACGCCGCATTTATTGTACATCGGAAAGGTAGTGTTTGTAGCAGGCATGTCGGATATTATGACCTCGGCCTTCTGTCTTAAAATGTATGGCATTATTTTGTGCCAAAATTCTGAGTGCACAGTGGACGGTTCACAAGCAAAATCTTTTCTCTTTACTGGCTAAACTCTGCCTGCCCATGTGAAAAATGAACTAAACTGTGTTCATATACCGAATGTGAGCTTGCACATGGGCTGCGTCCCGATCTGCAACTTTACAGTATGGTAGGTGAAGCGCTCTTATCATACTTTTCTATGTGGTAGTATGCATCTCAGGAAATAGGCGGGGTTGTAGCTTAACGGCTGTCTACGCCCTAGGTAGTGCATATAGAGTGTCACATGGGCCCTCTTTGACTTGGTACACCACATAGGGCACAAAGTGACTTTTTCTCAAAATGTTATGCACCACACTCAAAATGCTCTGCCATCGCTCCGCCTCTGCTTTCACACTCACTTGACTTGGCGCTGTGTTAGTAATGTCCGAGTTATGCCGTTATTTTTGTTGCAAAATTCTGAGCGTGCAATCTTGTCTTTACGCGCTCGACTCTGCCTTCCTCATTTATCGGCATCAGCAAATATAAGCATGAAAAATATCGGATATCGGCATCGCTCAGTGATTCCCTTAACCGGAACCGCTTATTTATATTCTTCACCCTGCGTTTGCTGATTGTGTGTGTTTGTGTGTGTCTTTGGCAGGACTTTGCTGATGAGCTGGACCACCTGCCGCGCATCACCATGGTGAATAACGTGATCCACAACAACGAAGGCTACGGCGTCATCTTGGTAAAGCCGAATGACCGCGGCGTGGAGAAGCAGCAGCAGGCGGCGGCTCAGGCTTCAGGTACTCCACCTTCCTTATGTCGGAAACGCAACCCCCACTGTCAAATCAGCACCTCACAGCTCTTTACAGCACACAAGCATCCAAACCTTTTGGTAAATGACTCACGCTTTCATGGCTTTGTTTTTACCTGGATCTGAATGATTTTTTTTTTTTCGCCAAAGCTTTTCCCACCAAAGCAAGTAAAATTCTGTTCACTTCAAGCAGCCTCCCCCCACCACCACCACCACCCCACTCCAATGGGGTACTTTGGTCTCTAATGGGCATTCTAGATTTGATGTCCCTGCTAGTTGCTGTGGTTACCTTCTTAGTGTCGAGCTGGTGAAATGTAGGGCTGCAAAAACACAAACTGAACGCATTTACACTAAAAGGAGATGTGATGTCTGTTTATGCATCAAATCAGACGTCTTAAATCACAATCTGATTTGCTGAACAGTATGAACAGTTAAAGCTCTTATCAGAATCAGCTGCTGTTTTTATAATTGTAAATATATTTATCATATATTTCTTTTTTAAAAATCTATATTTAAGCTAGAGGTAGCAGGCAGTTAAAGCTCATATCAGATTCTTTAAAATTCCAAAATGTAGTTATAATTACAGGAAAATGGAAATAATAAATAATGCCAACTGGCGATTTCCTGGAACTGATGGTTGATTATCAAACCAAATATCTGATAAGGATCCAAAACGGTCATGTTTTAACCGTGGCTTGAATGAATCCGCTGGAGCCCTGCCCTCTCCTGCTCTCGTTCTCACCAGACACATCAGTAGGTTAAAAGAGAGAAACAGACGTCCGTGTGTCCGTGACTCATCAGGCTGCATCGACGTCATGTGACGTGGAAAGACCCTTAAAATAGAACCTTGTTGACATCTTCTCCTCCATTTATTTTTTTTTTTGGTCTCGCAACCGTTCTGCAGGTCACACTCAGAGTTTAAAAAGTTCTCTTATAAGAGTAGAGCCGAGTCAGTCTTTGCCGATGTGAGCAGAACATTCATTGTTCATCAAAAGCATTTAGAGTGACTTTCCTAATTACAGGGTCAGTCTCCCTAGTGCATCTTGGGGATTAGGGCCTTGCTCAGGGGTGCAGTGGATTTAGTGCTGGAGGTATGATAGAGCTGGATTTGAACCTACAACCTCCTGGTGGAGCATCCTACCACTAGGCCACCAGCATTGAACAAAACTAAATAAATAAAGTAGCAAATGACCTTTTAAAGTTATTAATAACAACATGCATCATGTGTCTTACATTCTTACTGTGTGACAAGTGGAAAAGACCTCACAATACGATACGCATCACGATACGATACGCATCACGATACATGGGTCACGATATGATTATCGTGATACTATACATATTGTGATATTCTACAGTTCACTGAAAATGTAAAAACAGAGCTGAAATGCAAGTTGCTGCATACGATCTGGGAGGTCTTAATCTCATTACATTAATAATTCAGTCAAAACAACACAACTCAGAACTGAATTTTAACTTTACTGTCTTTGCATTTTAACACACTGAACTAGTGGACACCAAAAATGTTAAGATAAAGATTAAAGATTAAAAATAAGATGAAAAATAAGAACTTAACATGCCCAGTCAGTTATCTGAGGCTGCTTGTGGTGCATGATTCTCCCCCTTGGACGTATCGATTTTTGGAGCTAGAAATCGATATAGTATATTGTGAAAGGAAATATCGTGATATATCGGTGTATTGAGCCCTAGTGAGAAGTAGGCCTGAAAATATAACCAAAAATGAATCAAAACAGACATTTGATGTCATCTTGTCTGTCAATTATTTTGATTAGTTTTGTAATTCCGTCAATTTAAGTGAGTGAACACAGCACGCAGTGCACCTCGAAATGTGACCTCTGCATTTGACCCATCTGTGAAGGAAGAGCGGTCAGATCAACCAGCGCTCGTGGAGCATTTCTTTGGGGACGGTGCTTTACTCACGAGTGGTATCTTTACCTCCCCGGGACTTGAACCTGATGATGATCTGATGATCATGGAACCAACTCCCTAACCGTTATTTTACCACCTGCTCCAAGTTCGTTCCCTAGTGCATTTTTATGTACCGTTCCCTTTCAAATCTCACCTTGTAGCCTTATCTTTTATTGTTTGGTCTCAACCTTCCTGTGTCGTCCATTACTCAGAGTGAGCAAATAATCAGTTTTGTTCAGTGCATTAATAGCAGCACTAGATGTCAGCCTAAAAGGTTAATCCCACTGTAGCTGGACAATCTGGACTGAGAAAATTTTTTAAACATTTTTCTGAGAAATACAGTAAAGTTTCAAGCACAGGGTCAACGTTGAATTTTCCACCAGGCAAATAAATGTACAGAACAGTGCAATAAAATAGAATGTTTTTTTTGTTGTTGGCCGACACTGTTTGTGCTCATTTTTGTGCCCATTTCCTCATTTGTCTCAGACTCTAACCACTGTTCCACTTTCAGAGTAATACGCGGCAGAAAAAAAGTATTTGTGTGCATAAAATTTTTATTAAAAATGCCCCCCAGGGGGCCGGTGTCTGGAACGTCCGTAATGACTCGCATCCCTGCGGCGCTGCGTTGCTCCCGTATTACATCTTTGTTTTCCGGGTCGGAAGAGAGACTATATTAAAGCGAAAATATTCTCGACCTTCTGTCAAGGGCGGCATGAGTGGAGAGCACTTAATTTCTAAATTAGGTTCAGCGGACGATGCTGTAGAGTCCACTTTATTCGTTTCTGGTTTCCTGGCTCTTTTCTCGACCCCTTTCTCTTTCTTTTTCTCTCTCCCCTTCTAACGGACTCTCCAGCATGGCTGGTCTCTCACTGTTCTCTTGCTATAAATGGAGGAAAATGGAAGTCTAATTTGAGTGCATCTCTTCAACCTTTCATTTGGGAGACAGTCTTTTTCTCCCACTCTCTCTCTCTCTCCCGCTCTCCGTCTCTGGACCCACAAAAACAGCAAAGAGGCAAGACAGACGAGCTCTTCTTCCCCCAAATTGCTTTTCAATACATTTAAGGGATGTTGGTGGCCTAGTGGTAAGACACTCGCCTCTGGACCAAGAGGTTGTGGGTTCGTATTGTACTTCTAGCATTACCACCACTGGGTCCACGAGCAAGACCCTTAACCCTGAGTTGCTCTCAGGGGAACTGTCCCTGAAATTAGGAAACAGAAGTCGCGCTGGATAAGAGCGTCTGCTAAATGGCGTAAATGTAAATCGAACGTACCGGCCTGACGTTTGAAACGTGCGGTGTTCGCTTGTGTAACTGGAGCTATTAACGGGGTTGTGAGAGCAAAGATGATGTTCATTAGGGCTTGACATCTCCTGAAGCGGTCGTCTCAAAAGAACAAAGAGGCAGGGAAATGGGCAGGACGCTGCATGCTGTGAACTTGGCAGCTCCTCCATCTGGTGCTCTTGCTCCTTTTTTGGTGCTTTGTGGAAAGCTGGAGGTGATCGTATGTTTTTTTGAACAGATGTGAGTGTACGGATGCTGAAGCATGCATGTTTGTGCAGAACTGGATGTTACTGGATGTCGAGAGCAGTTCTACAGCTGTGTTCTTAAGGACAAACGTGAGAAAAATCAAGCCCGTTCAGTTTGTGCTCTGTAACTCTTTCTTTGTAGACGGCGCAGAACCCGACACAGCCGAGGGCGCCGCCGCCGAGAGCGAAAGCGGGAACGCGAAAGACGAAGCGGAAACAAACAGCGAGGCTCCCACCATCGTGGTGGAGGAGGCGGCGCGCCCGCCTCGGCGCAGCGGCATTCCGCCGGAATTCACCGAAGGCAACGACGCCATCAAGCAGGAACTTGTGGCCACGTCGGCCAAAAAACGACGGCTGCAGAGAGGCCGAGCGAAGGAGGCGGGAGCGGTGCAGGCGGACGAGAACCTGCTCTCCCAGGAGATGTTCGTCTCCATCCACGGGAACCAGTTCCGCCGCAACGGCATGGGCAGCTTCGGCACTTTCCTCTACTGAATATCCTGACTCGGAGGCGGGGCGGGGAATCGGGTGGACGGCGGCGATTCTTCTGACTCGGGATAAACTTAATTTTACACGTTTGCTTTGATAAGAGTAAATGAATTTCCATTTTAATTAAGAAGTGAGGGGCGAGCTTCGAATTTGATTGGGGTCATTTTTAACAGACATACAGATGTGAGTGGACGTAAGAATTTTGCGACGTTGGTTAAACTTCGTTACATGGCAAGTTTGCACAGACACACGTTTATTTACAAGCAAGGAATCTGGTTTAATTGCTCCGTTTTTTTTTTTTTTTTTGTAGTGGGTTTTTATAAGTAGCATGTGTGTGAATATTATGGATTATTTGATGTTTGCAACACTAATCACCTTCAGCACTGTTTAGGCTTATTTGTTTAGCGTTCCTTGGCACGGGGCTTCACTTTGAGACGCGTCGTTGTTTAATTCCTGTTGATTAATTTTCAGTGGATTAAAAGTCTGCAAAAGCTCATTACGCTGCAGGAGGCGGTCTGATTACTTCTAATGCACAAAAATGTTGTGCTACATTAACACCTTGTTCCTCCCCCAGTAAAATGCTCCACTTTGACCCGTTGCAGGTCAGACCGACCGGAACGTTCAAAATCAATTACTGTCGCTGTATTAAAAAGCGGAGCGTTCAGATTTAGGGGTCCACTGATAAATGTTTTTCGTCCCATTCCGATCCCATTACGAAGGAGCCAAATAGCCAGTATTTTGAACCCATGTTGCTCTGCTCAAAAAATAAAATGGCTGTCAAATCTTAGAATAACTCTGACCCTCCAGGATTTTGCGATGTTGCGACTATTAACGCGAATTCCCCACGAATTCATTACTACCATGCAAATTTGACCAATTACCGCAATTTTTGACCAATCATTGTCGTTTCCCGTAAAACGTTGAGCCACACGTCAGTGAACTCACTTCTTTGTTACGTTCAGAAGACGGAAAAAACGTGGTTAAAAACGCCTCACATTTACTTTTGAAAATAACAGTGATCAACGGTTAATAAAAATAATCGCAACTTTGACTTGCTGCAACTTTATTGCAACAAAATACCTAAAAACACTGCAACTTTTTTTTTTTTTTAGAAAAGCTGCCGCAAAATCAGACATTTTAGGCCACAACAATCTTAAAAAAGGCCTGTGAAATTACTGGAGGGACTGATAAATAGAATTTTAAAAAAGAATAAAACTTAATTTCAGTTTCTTTTATTATATGTTTGTCAGAGAATTTTTCAGTTTTTCTAGTGCTTAAGCTCTTAGCAGCTCTTTTGACAAAGTTAAACAAATAAACAAATTAAACACTGTAGCTCCTACAAATGTTATAATTGAATAAAATGAAATTTGTTTAAATTAATAGTTCCAATAAAGCAGCACCAGGATGTGGTGCAGAAATGATTTTTTTCTGTGGTGCGGAAAAAAACCACAGAAGCAGCTCATTTTAAAATGTATTTATTTTATCGTCACATCTTTCAAAACATTTACTCATACCGATGACCATGAAACCGTGATGAAAATCCTCGTCGCTAATCATCCGACCCCTAGTCCCAATAGTCCTTCAGATGCGAAGCCCCTGTTGAAACTGGAACCCATCTGAGGTGTAAAATGGATATAAATGAACAGCCGTGTGTTCGACTTGTTCTCCGGGAGCGTGGTTTCTCCTGTTGGAAAAGGCCGGGTCTCAGCGCTCATTAAAATCGCAGCGTGTTCCCGGTTAACCCCGAAGGCTCGTTACGTCGCGCTGTTGCCGTAGCAGACGCGGCTCCGGGTTTCTTGCTTTAAGGTTTGGCAGGGCTGCGTGTGTACGCTCTTCACCGCTAATTGGCAGTGGCAGGCCTTCAGCTCCTACTGAGACTTCCTGCTATTTAGATGGCGGTGGAGTTGACCTCAGCGAGCCTGACATGGCTGTTACTCTGCATCCGGCGTCATGCGCTTTGTTTTGCAGTCTCGGTTTAAAAGTCTGTGGGAATTGGAAAAAGACGTGATGATTTTAATTAGGGATGCACGAAAAGGGAATATTCCGTTAGCCCATATTTTGATCTTTATATCTGCCGTTGCCGATAAATGAGGAAGGCAGAGTTGAGAGCCAACGCGTTTGTACGTCGTGATTCCTCGAGGCTGAAGGACAAGTTGCAGAGAGTCACGCAGTTCCGAGTCGGAACAGGTTTTTGATTCGCACCCCTAGTTCCGTTTTATTCTTACACTCTATGTCTTGCGTTCCATCGTTGCTATGCAAGGTTATAACTCATTTATACAGATCTGAAATGAGTATTCGATTAAACTCGAATAATTTGATCACGAAAAAATGGTCGAGGCAATTTTTCTAGGATCGAAGCTTCGTAGCTTACTTCATTTCACTCGTTAGGGCCTGCGCCGCTTGTGTTTCACACGGACGCTCATTAATGACGCACAACGTTTTCAGTGGCGCGATCAAAACAAGACCTGATCCCTCTGCATGTGAACGTGTTTGTGTGATATTGCTTGTACAAAACCAGAAGTTAATGGATAAAAACGCATCAGTGACATTTTTCGCGATGTAAACACGCACGCTGTATATGAGCACGCTTTTATAGCGCTATTACTCACTAAAACGCTCCAGTTCGGTCAAAATGTCCCCTTTATTACAGACACAACGCATGAAAGGGCATAAATCAAAACTTCAAAACGATACCTATATCGAATGAATCAGACGACATATGACTGAAATATCAACATTCAAAGGAGTCGGGTTTCTCCCGTCACGCCAAGTGAGAAACGGAGAAATCTGCCTTTGAAGTTGACTATCGACGTAGCACTCACAGACGCTTGGTGCGGTCGCGGCTACGTTTGCATTTACGGTAGCCTACGCTGCATTCACAGCCACACGGATAGCCTACCTGCGTTAGGTTAACTGAACTCGGGAGACGAAGATGGATTCCGGAGAAATATCTTCGCGCTAGTCAACCAGTGGATTTACCGTAAATATTGAAGTAGAGCGGTCAAAACAGAAACTTTTAACATTCTGCTGGAATTGAATTCCTCACCTCAAGAAAGTCACGTTTTTAGGATGGAAAGGGTAAGTTTTTTCAGCCAAATTTATTCACAACAGTACAGTATAGACCTTCCACTGTTTCAAAACACAATCCAAACAATCCAAAATTTTACCCCATGCAACATAAATGGTCGTTTTTCTCGGAAACCTCCGTTGCGACAAGCGACTGGTTTTGCCGTGGAGGGTCACAAATATCAAAAAAACCCAATTCTGTATTCTGATGGAAATCAAATGGAAGTGTTTCCGCAGTAGAATGTTAAGCTCTTTTATTTAACATAAAGCTAAACTAAACATTTCTGAGGAAAACTGACTTTAGCACTGTCAGCATTTACACATCAAACGATGACAAATTTTGAGTAGTGCAGGACGTCCTGAATACAACAACATAACGTTTGTATGGCCACTAGAATAAGCCTAAAAACAAAGGAATTGTCCTTTTTCTGTTTTCCAAAAAAAATATTATCCGATTACTTGATTGATCCGTGAAGAAGTCGATGGAATACTCAGTATGAAAAGAATCGATAGTTGCAGCTCTACATTTCTAATCATTTTTTATGTTAGAGTATGTTTCTGTGATGAATGCGGGTGAACCTGACAAACCAGCCAGTGCTCGCAGTACAGCACCGTTTTTGTGAAAAGAAGCAAAACGCTTTTTTCCGCTCTTGAATAAAAAGGAATTGGAAATGTGCTGAAATGTGTCTTGGCCTAAAAAACGCAGTCCTGGCCTTTATTTTGACTTGATTCATACTTTTTTATGGTGTTTCCCCCTCCCACAAACACAGCACACATTTTTCTCTATTATGTAAGTCGGGAGACGGTTGTGTTTGTGTCTAAGGTCGTCGAGTTAGAACCGAATCAATAATGGAAAAAATAAAAGTCTGGTTTTAAAGAGGGAGGAAAATAAGGGAATATTGATTTCCCTGCACAGCCCGTCCCTTCAGCGCTGGCTTTTTCTTTTGCCTTTTTTTTTTGCAGCTGCGTATTTTAGATGTCAACCAGCGTGAGGGGAGAAAGGAAACGACAAGCTTCTTTTTGTGACGACCGTTTCATCATCAAAGGGAGTGTCAGATGCTGGCTGGACCAAAGCAAGGGCTTCCAGTCATGGAGGACACCACAAAGTGGCCCATTTTTGAAGTGGCGTCCTTCAGAGCCGCTGCCGGCCCTTTGGAAGCGGAACCCGGCGCTGATCCGGACGAGGGTTTCGACTGTCGGAGCTTCCATCATGGGTTCAGACAACACCGCCTCCAGGCTCCCCGATATCCACATGCACACTTCCAAACGTATAACCGTCCGCCCGACTCTGGCCCGTTAGCCGCCTGTGCGCTAAGGTGACCTTTACTGTCACACACATGTGCTTATACGACTGACGATGGCGACGGCGAGCGCTTTGACCTTTTACCGGGGCGGTGGATTTCGAGCGAAACAGAACAAGATTTTCTTTTTTTTTTTTGGTCCTTACAGCCTGACGCCAACAGCAGTGGTTCGGATACAAATATATCTCAGGGATTTAGTTGTTTTAAAGCCAATTTTGTTCAGAACAGTCCAAAGCAGATGTTAAAATCCGACTGATGCCTGATTTATTACAGAGGAAAAGTGACCTTTTCATAGCAACAGCCTAATTTTGAGTCTCACGATTCGATTACGATTATCAGGTAAACGATTCATCTTGATGCGGTATCCTCAATTTACATACATTACTTCACACTGGACGCAGATTTGGCAGCCATAGTTACCACCGGGGTATTCTTTTGAAGTTTTTATGCCATCACCAAGCATCTCATTATGATATAATCTAGAGGTTATCAACTTGTTCTGTCCCAGTGACCACCACTCAGAGTAAGCAGTCGTCTGCAGCTCTCCACGGTGTGGTCGTCTGAGCCTGCCTATATATCTACAGTACTGTGCAAACGTTTTAGGCAGGTGTGAAAAAATGCTGTAAACAAAGAATGCTTTCAAAAATGGAAGTGTTAATCATTTACTTTCGTCAATCAACAAAATGCAGTGAATGAACAAAAGAGAAATCTAAATCAAATCAGTATTTGGTGTGACCACCCTTTCCCTTAAAAACAGCATCAATTCTTCTAGGTACACTTGCACACAGTTTTTGAAGGAACCCGGCTGGTAGGTTGTTCCAAACATCTTGGAGAACTAACCACAGATCTATAATCCTATAATCCTACAAAATAATATAATGACTATAATCCTACAAAATCTCTAACTTTGTGCAAGTGTACCTATAAGAACTGATGCTGGTTTGAAGGCGAAAGGTAGTAACACCAAATATTGATTTGATTTAGATTTTTCTTTTGTTCGCTCACTTTGCATTTTGTAAATTGATAAAAATAAACAATCATTATTTATATTTCTGAAAGCATTCTTTGTTTACAGCATTTTTTCACACCTGCCTAAAACTTTTGCACAGTACTGTACATTTCAGATATTTGCATTAAATTAATTATTCATAAAGATGCCCAAATCGCCTGGAAATATTTTGGAAATGAAGTAAAAAGAAAATTCTAAAAAGGGATTTCGGTAGTGAAATGGTCCGTCACTGCGTCGGTGCAGAACCGTCCATGTCTGTGATTAATTTCAACAGTTAATCACACAGAAGCGGCAACTCTTGTGAAACGTCATTATTAGAGGTGTGAGTCTTCACTGGTCGATTACGATTATTGGGTCAAAGTTTCGATTCGATACGATATCTTTTTCTACATTATTTCACATTCCATAGTTGCTACCATAGTTGTTTAAACTTGCCACAGCCAGAAAATCACCAAGCAATGTCATGATATAATCCGGGGCTTTTCAGCTGCTTTAGATATTTGCATTAAATTCATTATTCGTAAAGATTTCCAAATTACCTGGAAGTCTTTTGAATAATAAAAAAAAGGAATAATTTTTTAAAGTGATTTCAGACGTTAAAAGTAGATTGCATGTCGCGGACCACTAGGGGGCAGGTTGAAATCGATTGAAATCGACCGTCTGCTATTTCAACGATACAGAATCGTCCACGTCTGCATTGGGAAGCATCAATCGTGCGATTAATTTCAACACCTCTAGTCGTTATACAGCAGAATTGGGAGATCGGAGAGCTCAAAAAAGGCGATGGAGAGGTGGGGTTGACTTGAAACACTGTATGAGGAGAAAGGAGGATGTGAAAAAAATTTTTATCTCCAAAAGTGGGCTCTACAGAAAAACAGTTCGGGAATCGCTGCGTCTACAGGATGAATGGGAAGAAATGAGATGTTGGTAATTAGTGTTGCCGTCTGTTAATTAAATGTCAGGAAGTCTCCCGGTGTGAGATTCTCTCCTGCGCTGTAGCTTTCATTCCGCCCGAGCCGCGGTCGCCGTCAGCGGGAGATGTGTTTGAGTTCTGGACTCATTACATGTAAAAAGATTTCGCTTTCATACGTTGCATTATTAACCGGAATGGAGGAGACGTCCTGCTGGGTTTTTGTCTTTTTACCTGTTCGCTGCTGGGGAACAATGAGCGAAAGATAGCGGGGACGTGTAGAACAAATGATTTTAGTACGTACTCCAGGTTGCGTCAGGACGTTTCGCAGAACCGATCGGCCGAGTTGGATGGGTTTTGTCTCCCCAAAGTGTGTGGGGGGCGTTTCCAGTCCCATCGATTCCGTCTGGAGATGGTGAAAATGCGTGAGGGGAATATCCTCCCACATCCTCAAAGACCACGCGGCAGAAATGGGAAATCGTTCAGCTTCACCCCGTCTCCTAACCGGCTCGGACTTGAAACGAGATAGAAGAGAGACAGAGCTATTGAACAGTCAAGAAAGCAATCTGAAGGCGAACCTTTAAAAGGTAGAGGGACTGTAGATAAAGTCTGAAGAGGGAGAATGTACCGACGGCAGATTTGTCAGTTGGCCTGCTGTGACCTTTGTGCTGTGGATAACAACGAACGACAAACTTCCTTCCGACACCACCGTCCTTAAATAAGCTGTCACTTTTCTCTTCCCATCCCGCGTCCCACCGCCATTGTTGGGACATAGCTACTGCCTCTCGTTACTCTTACAAAAAAATGTAGGCTTCTGGCAAATGTCGCAGCAAATTTGCAGCAAGGTGATTTTTTTACATGCAAATTAGGTTTGTGGCAAACTTGCGGTGGACTTCCAGACAACTCTGTGGAAATCTTATGCACCTGGCAAATTTGTGACCAAAAGTTCACTACAAGTTGGCTTTAATCCCTCCAGGATTTTGCGGGGCTTTTGGTGGCGTAACGGTAGGGTGTTCGCCCCGTGATCAGAAGGTCGCAGGTTCGAATCCTTGGCCGGTAAGTTACTCATGAGCAAGGTACCATCACCAAACACTGCTCCCCAGGCGCTTGTTAGCTGCCCACTGCTCCTTCACGGATGGGCCAAATGCAGGTCACATTTCGTCGTGGTGCACTGTGTGCTGTGATGTGGTGTGTTCACAATGACAAATAATCACTCACTTTCACGTTTTTGAGATCGTTGCCTGATTTTTGCGGCAGCTTTTCAAAAAGAAAATTGCGATGAAAGTTGCAGTGTTTTCTTGCAATAACGTTGCGGAAAAAGTTGTGATTTTTCTCCGTTATAATAATAATTTAACAATTTATTGAAATGAAGGGAAGAAAACAACTGTGAAGGAAATTTTTATTACTAATTATTCTTAAAGATCGTAACTGTAAGTAGAGTGAGTTTTGGTCAGTGTGACTTCTTCAAGACCTTGTCTAGTTGACTTGATGAGATAATCAATTATTGTATGTGCGTAATCCATGAGTGATACCATGTTCTTTCACGTGCAAGAGGCTTTCTCCTTCCGTTGGTTATCGCTGTTGGTTATTGCTGTTGGTTATCGCTGTCCCAAAGGGAAAGAATAAAACAAAATGTACTCTTGTATGTCACCGGACGCCTCCTCGGGGTGATAGCGGGCGAACGGGCAATTTGTGGTTCGGGGGGGTTTAGCGCCAATGTGTAAGGAGAACGCACCTTTCACTCATCAGCGCACTCTGATCAGCACGCTGTGAAGGAGACCTGCTCATTTGCCTGGCAAATTATTGTTAATGCGAACAAATACTTTGTGATCGGACTTGTTCGTGTGTTGTCGTGGATATGTGAATCCACGACAACAACAATTATTTTTATTAACCATTAATCATTTAATCATTTTTGAAGGTTAAAGTGAGGCGTTTTTATCACACGTTTCCTGCGTCTTCTAAACGTAACTAGGAAGTGAGTTTGCTGACATATGGCTCAACGTTTTTGTGGTAAACAACGATTGGTCAAAAATTGCAGAAAGGTTACGGTAAATGGTCCAAATAAATAAATAAATAAATAAATGGTAGCTTCAGTGTAGCTAACTAGCAACTTGTCGGTAGATCACCTACATTAACCATTGTTGGCTTGTAGATTAAAAAGCTACTGTTTAAAAGTAGCCTCTCCCACATCACTCACCGCCGACCGCCTTGAGGCCCTTCTCTGGCGCTAATTGCGTCCGTGAGGGGACGCCTCCTTAAGACGGCTGCTCGATGTCAACGGAATATAGATACGGAGGTTTTATCCGAAAGAGTGGAGGAGGTGTGAGTGCTGATGGAGGGCTATCCCTCCTCCAGGTCCATTACTTTTCTCCAGTGTCAGCAGACCACCGGCTCTCTCCACTCCATCACCGGCTGCTGCAGGGGGAACGGGCATTACACAGGCATTAGGAGATGCTGCACAGGTCCGCGCTGGCCGGCTGGCAGTGTCGGGTTCGCTTTGCTTTTAGAAGCGAAAAAATACATTCCGAATATTTTAGTGTCTCTCTCAATTGCGGGATTTATTTTACGGTTGGGTATAGTTACCGAAAAAGCAGCCGCAGCTCTTGATGATAACAAGCAGCTCATCTAAAGTTAGGACGGAACACTGCAGCAGTTCTTAAGAGAAGGGCAAACATTGTTACTGAACTTGAGAGACAATGATCTGGAATTTCTGTGGCATTAAATAGAACTGATGATAAAACAGCAGGTTTTGGACAATGCTGACATCAGTCAGTTGTAGATTTGTCTGTTTTTTATGCGTTTATAAGCTCTGTTGATGCTGTAATGCTGTAAGTACTCCTTGGCTGGAATCTAAGCGTCTAAGCATCAAGTTGGAGTTAACTTTAGAGATTTTGGCTCTCATAATGGTTCGCTGGAGCACTAGAGTTTCGGAGACTGATTAAAATTTTCTGACTGATATATTTCAACATTCTCCTGCAGTTGTGTGCTCTTTGACTTTTTTATGGAACTAATTTAAGAATCGAAAGTATTCATCACATGCGGCACGGTGACGCAGTGGATAGCGCTGCTGGTTTCCTCCGGTGGCTCCGGTTTCCTCCCACAGTCCAAAAGCATGCACTAAAGGTTAATTGGTGACTTTAAATTGGCCCGGTGCGGTGTGAATGAGATTGTGATTGTGTGCCCTGTGGTGGGTTGGCGCCTGCCCAGGTTTGGTCCCCGCAAGCTCTGGTCCCACCGTGACCCCAGTTGGGGCATGAACCATGCCGCTGCGCCACCGCGCCGAGCGCAGAATCTAACCATTTTCCATTAAATCAAATCTACATTATATTGTGATGAAACTTGCAAACTCCGGAAGGTTGCAAGTCATTTTTCATAGCACCGTATAATTGGAGGTGCAGTGGTAAGACTGACAGTGATCAGAGAGGTCGCTGGTTTCCGTCCCACTTTAATAAAGGTACCACTGACGTTCTCTGAGCAAGGTACCGCCCCCAAGCACTTCTCCCAGGGCGCTGCCCACGTCAGCCTCAAAATGCTCCTACATAGATGTGTTAAATGCTGGTTTGTACTTTGTTGTGACACACTGTGTGCTGTGGTGTGTTCATCATGACAAATATTTACTCACTTTAAACGTTTTAAAAACCTCGCTAGAAAGAGGAACAAATGCCCTCATTCACCGTGTTTTCTTCATTTGTTTTCTTTAAATTATTCATTCACTAAATCATTTAAACAGTGTAATATTATACAGTTGTACTGAAGAAAACACAAAGAGCCATCCAATAAAGTTTGCGTAAAAATGCTTTTCAGCAGTCGTCGATTCTCTTCTTACCTATGAACAAACCAAAATGAAGAAAACATTTGTGAACGTCAGAATCTTAGTGAAATCTGTTTTAAGTGCAAATTTCTTCTTAAGACCGGCTCGGGAGCGGGAACCAAAGTCTTTACTTTTAACCAGTAGGTGGCAGTGTTAGTTTGATACGACGATGACCCAAAACATTATGTCCCCCAGCCTGATGTGATGTTGCTCTTCTCTGTGTGCCACCAAAACAGCTCTGATTTTCTGAGACATGAACTCTACAAGACCTCTAAAGCTGCCATCCAGATCCAGTCACACTGCCCCTTCTAGCCCCCGTCCACCGTCTAAAGTGCCGACTGGACACTGCATCAAAGGAAGTAGGTCATCCGGCCTGATTTCTGCTTAAATCCAATTTTCTGCAGCATCGAGCGGAGGGAACGGCAGGTATGTGGGCGTCATTTACCTGTGGAAGGACATGTTTTGTATGGACACTGATTGGCCTGTGGCTATTGCGCTGACCTGTGACTCTTTTTGCAACAGAATTCATTGCACTTTGTCATTACGGTTTATGGTTTACGATTTGGGCCACAATGTCAAACCTATTAGTTTATCCCAGATACTGCAAACTTTGAGGTTTTGGCTGAACGAGCCTTGGTTGGTTCGGTGGGGTGGGGTGAATGGGCTTTCAGTTCAAGTAAAAACTAGAAAACAGCTTTCTTATTGACCGGCAGTGAACCCCCACTGTGCCATTTTTGCAATGGGCCTTTATGCTCTGCTCTGAGGACCACAAGACAGCGTTTTTACAGACAACGTAATGTAGATGTTTTTATTAAGGCCCCATTATTGAAAGTTTTAGTTCCTGTACGCGCACAGCCGGGTATTCATAAAAACGGATATTTTTTCTCCTCTATTTTCGAAAATAACAGTACACGTGAGCCCGTATTCAAAAACCAGGAGCCAGGACCTTCTCGCTGTGAGGCGGCAGCGCTAACCACTGCGCCGAGTCTTTTTTTTATAGAATCTGTTCTTAATCTCTGAATGTATCTCAAATATGAAAACATTGTCAAAATCTTTGTGAAAACTGCATGACTGGATTTTAAGAAAAAATAGCAACTGCGAATTCAATGAATCATAATAAATTTACACGTAACTTGCCTGCTTTAAAACAACATTCAGAGAAAATCACGAGCTTGAGTTAATATCGCTTAAATCACATGCCTTAAAATGAGGACATTTCTGTGCTTTGAAAATAGTATGATTGCTGGAAGGAAAATTTGTCAGCGCTAAGTATGTGTAATATTTGCTTTAAACGAAGATGACCTTGATTTCTACCTTTTTTTCCATCTGTATTCATACTATTTTCAAACAACAGAACTATTTTAAAAACGCAGTTATATCACTGAGAATAGTAACAAGATGCCTCTAAAACTCATGACTTTTTCAGAATGCTCTTTCCAAGCTCTGAGTCTGTGTTTTTTAAAACATTTTTACAGAGATTTTATTAAAGGAACTGAGTGCATTTCAACCAAAACCTCGCATCAGATTTAGCGTCTCTTATACAATATAATTTCTGTATCTGGCTAATTATAGTAAAAGTCAAATTGTCCTGCTTACCAGTAAATAACACATCAGTGTCTGATATACTCTGTGCCACTACGTAAAGTCTGATTGTATCGTCTGAGCCGAATCTGACTTATTTTGCATATTTTCTGAGCAACGGAAGACCTGAGTTAAAAATCAGAATAATTGAGCTAAATTATTCATGTTTTTGCATGCAAACAGGCAGGAGGTAAATTCACTCCGCTCAAACTTCCCATTATATTCTTCCGAAAGTAAATTTAAATTTAGGGGTTTTTTTGTGTCGTTCTACTGATTATCAGAAGTAAACAGTAAACAGATTGCACACAGCAAGTGGTATTAACCTCTGAGCGTGGTGATCTTGCTGAGTTTGGGTCCGTCTGGTTATTTATGTGTTGCTATGTAAATTTGGTAAAACTGCAAGACACTCATTATGGATTTACTGACACCCATGAAGGACGAGTGCGGTTTTGAAATGAACCATATGATAACACTGCAGCTTTCTTTTGTTCTCGTCCTCCGCTCTTAGATGGAGCTCCTACTATTTTTAAAAGTTCATACAACCTTAAAAAGCAGGCTTTTAACGGCCCAACCAAGTTCGCCTTCATCCAGTTTGACGCCATCTGCGGAATTCTGGCTCGGGCCTGCTTTTGGCGCGGTATAAATCTGAGGATAAAATAGGCCCGAATCTCCCCGAAGAGAGAAAGGTAAGAGAAGAGAAAGTGCTGTGGCTTTGTGTGCTGACTGACGGGCTCATGGCAGGACGTTCCTGCTTCTTCATGTGATAAATATGTGTGAAGTGTGGATGAGAACCTGCTTTGCGCTCTGACACACTTTCACAGACAATGTTTCCACTATCTCCAGGCCAATATTGAAGGTTTGGAACCTTTTATAAAGGGTTTTATACAATCTTTTCGTTTTAATTCCTTTATTGGCAAAAAAAAAGTGTCTGGACAAAAGGCTGTCGCTGCCACTTCTGTGGAAGAGTTTGTCGAGGAGTTTGTTAGACAATTCCCACAATAATTCCAGCTTTCCAAGTTTAACTCCCACTGTTGAATTAAAGACTGGCTCCAGCTGGACGTCCACAAACACTGCTGAAACGCTTCTAATAAAAAGTATTCATTTAACAGTTATTTCACAATGTTTTATACTGCTGATTTTAAGTCGACTGATTATTTGCAGGAGCTGATGTTTAGTATTTCTATGGATATCGGTTGTCTTTAAATTGATATGCGGATAATTTATTGTAATTTCAAAATGTGAGATCTGTCTCTATCTGAAGCAATTAATTTCTAGATCACGGTAAGACAGAATTCTATATATACACAACTGTGCAACTTTAGCCCCTCATTTCTTCGTATATTTCTTCCAAAGAGCCAGACTTCCTTTGTGTTTAAAATTAATTTTGGTATCATTATTTTCTTAGGTGCTCAATTTTATATTTAGCTATACTTCAGTAAGTATAATTAATCAAAGTCAAAGTAAACTTTATTATCAACTATATATAAGTACACAGAGACCCAAGACGAGGTGGCTCCAGGAGGCTTATGGAATATTCATTCATTCATTCATTCATCATCCGAACCGCTTAATCCCTACCGGGGTTGCGGGGACCGGAGCCTATCCCGGCAACTACGGGCACAAGACGGGGACCAACCCTGGGTAGGCACTAACACACTGCAGGGCACACAATCCCACTCTCATTCACACCTCAGGGGTCAATTTAGAGTCACCAATCAACTCGCACCAGGAAACCGGAGCACCTGGAGGAACGGCAAACTCCACACAGAAAGGCACCACGACCCGGGGATCGAAGCCAGGACCTTTTCGCTGTATTTAATAATATTGCAGCAGCATCACTCTAGATCTCAATTCCTCGTCTTCTTGACCTCTATATGAGACAATCTAATTGAATCCTGATGATCTTTAGAAGAGGAGAACAGAGACTGTACTTTAAACAGGTGACTCTGATGGTATCTCCAATTCTTTCTCTCCACTCTCGCTCTCTCGTGTGTGTGTGTGTGTGAGCGGGAAGCGTGGCAGAACCAGACCCTGCTGTGTACTTGGATCGATGAAGTCTGTACATTCTTGGTGGGTCACTTTCAGTTTCCCGGCTTTAAAGACCGTAATATCTGGTGCCATCTGTGCGCCGGCGCGCGCCCAGGCGGGGGCGCGGCGCTCCTCGAGGTGGGATTACGGCCCGTAATTGTCAGATCTCGCTCTGCTCTTCATGCCAGCCTGTTTCGGAAGCCACCTCTCGCCTCTCCGGTGCTCTGACCCCATCCTCCCTTCCACCTGCTTAAACTCTCCGTCGCAGGCGGAGCGGAGACAAATAGGAACATGCTCGATGGTTCATCATCTGACAGCTGAGCGATGCTAACGTCACCCCTTTACTTTCTTTTTCAAGTCTTTCTTCATGGCTTTGTTGATTTCGGACTCTTCTTTTGGGAGCGTTTTACCCTAAAGTGTAAAGACGTCACTATAAATTGTCAGTATAATTCTGGTAGCATAGTTACCATCAATTTTCTGTGTTTTACAGCAACAGCACAGTGCATTTGATATGTGCTGCACAATACTGTAATTCCACATAATTACAGTGCATCACTGTAAAAGTATTTAATATTTACAGGAGTACTCTCATTTTTACAGTATTGTGCTGTGTACTGCTGTGTAAATTTTATTTAAAATGAACTTTTTATAGATATTAAAATGAACTTTTAAACATTTTATTTAGCTTTTTTGGGATGCAATTTAGAACTCAGTTTAGAACTCAGCTTTTTAAAGTGTTTGGATTTTAAAAATGAATGTTTTATGAAAATACAATAAAATACTGTTGCTAAATAATTGTTCATTTACAGCTAGTTCATTTTTATCAATCCATTTCTTTGGCCAGAGTAAACTCATGTTCTGGTCAGAACGATACTCTTTGTGGAGCTTCTTTTTTGGACAGTCAGAAATCCCCTCAAGCGACTGGCGTGTTAGAAATATCAGAATCAAATTATGGAGGACATATATTCCCAGACGCTCTTAATGTTTAAATAGTACTGCACTTGCGCTTTTACAGGCATTTCTCGTTTTCTGCTCCAAACCCTGCCGTAGAAGGTCATCTTTGGAGAACTCGACATTTCGTCTTGTTGATACGTTGCTGCTTGTGATCTGTCAGCGGGGCCCAAATTCTATTCCTGACTTGGATCAAACGGCAGAAATCGAAGTTGCTTTGTCTGTGCATCGAGGATCAAGGCTCCACAGCATGTTGTTCTGTGTCTGTCTGCATTTCGTCCTGAGTCACTGTTAGTTTCTGAGAGAAAAGCAGTACTGATCTCTGTTCCACATCTTCTCTGCAGTCAGACTTTTGTACATTTGATCCGTTTTCATCTGCCGTGGCTCTAATTCGAAGGCGGTGGCGGCGGCGGCGGTGGTGGTGAGAGGGAAGGGGGTAGTGTAGAAGGAGCCGCGGGTGTCGTAAAGCCTCGGAGAAAGCTGGAAAAATGTGCAGACGAGAATTCTGTACAGCTGAGCTTACACCTGTGTGGATTAACTACAAGGTACAGAGACAGCTTCTTTCCAAGTGGTGTTGCTGCTCATGACGGATTACATGGATCTCCATCTCGGTTCCTCAACATGCTAACGTAGCAAGATAACATAAACACCGTCTAATGTAAAAATATCTGCCGTAACCATGTTGTCGTAACCATACTGTAGCTTGTATAGTATTCAAATTTTATTTCCAATGTATAATTTATAATATTTCAAATTCATATGCTACAATAATTTTGCAAATGAATAATTAGAATATTTACTTATGTATTGCACTATTCAATTTTACTTTGTTTACAGCCATTTGTATAGACGTCTATTTACACATTTAGTTTTTATTTACTGTATATAGGCAGCAGCTCGTACATGTATTTTCTTAATTTGTGTCTTTATTCAGTGATTATAGTTATTTGTATTGGTGTGAAATGTATCATCTGAGAGAGTAGGAGACACAGGAAGGTGTATGTGAGTGTGTGAGAATGAGAGAGAAAGAAAGATCAGACGGAGGAATGTGAGAAGAGAGAGAGAGAGAGAGCGAGAGATGGTGATAGAAAGAGGCAGGATGACAGAAGAGCGGAAGGCAGAAAAAAGAAGTGAGAGAGAGAGAGAATAGAGAGGGTATAAAGTAGGGAGAGCAGCACAATGGTGCATTGGTTAACGTGAGAAGGTCCTGGGTTCGAGCCCCGGGTCGGCATGTGAGGTCGGCCTTTCAGTGTGGAGTTTGCATGCTCTCCCTGTTCGCATGGGTTTCCGACGGGTGCTCCGGTTTCCTCCCACAGTCCAAACGTGTGCTATATAGGTTAATTGGTGACTCTAAATTGGCCCTGTAAGGTGTGAGTGGAGTGCGTGTGTGCCCTGCAGTGTGGTGGCGCCTGCCCAGGGTTGTTCTCTGAGCGCGCAGTGGGAAGTTTGTGAGGAAAATCTCTTGTCTTTACGCACTCAACTCTGCCTGCACATGTGCTTGAAGTGCTCTGTCCTCGCTTGACTCTACTTTTACGCTCGCTTGACTTGCCGCTGTGTTAGAAATGTAGAAATTCAGGAGAACGTTCGTGAGGAAAATCTCTTGTCTTTACGCGCTCAACTCTGCCTGCACATGCGCTTGAAGTGCTCTGCCCTCACTTGACTATGCTTTCATGCCTGCGCGACTTGACGCTGTTGGAAATGTCAAACTGTGGTGTTATTTTTGTGCCAAAATTCTGAGCATGCAGTGGAATGTTCACAAGCAAAATCTCTTGTCTTTACGCGCTCAACTCTACCTGTGCTCGCTCCCAACTCTACTTTCCTTATTTATCGGCATCGGCAGGTATAAGCATGAAAAACGTCAGATATCGGCATCGGTATAATTCCCATATCGTGCGTCCCGAGTATAAGATTCAAGATTCAAGATTCTTTATTTGTGACATGCAAGTTATACAGGTACAACATGCAGTGAAATGTATCCTGATCCGCTCTTTAACTGTGCAATAGACAAGGGAAAACAATAGACACAATACAATACAAACTTACAAACATGAGACTGACTTAAATAAGGAGGTTGGGGTAACAGGACGAAAAAAATAAAACTATAATATACAATAAGGAACATAAGTTACATGTGCAATATAAAGTTACCTGTGCAAGTTTGAACCTGAGATTGCAAAATTGTGCTAAGACAGAACAGGTGCAATAAAATGATTTCTTTAAAGTGCCAAGTGCAACTGCTGCATTGTACATAGCAGACAGAGTAGAGCATGTGATATGGACAACGAAATGTGGCAACCAGTATAAGTGATTATCACAGTTGAGGTTTATATAACAGTCAGACAGTATAAGTTATCATAGCACTATGAGGTATATAATAGCAGCATGTAATAACATGGACATTTACAGTGTAAGTTATCGTACTGATATGAGGTATGTATTAGCAGATGTAATAGCGGAACTTAAAACGGCATGTCCTTGTTCAGAAGACGGATGGCCTGAGGATAGACACTCCTCCTGAGGAGTCTCCTATAAAGGGTTAGAGAGAGGTAGAGAGATGGGAGGAGAAAGGGAAAAGTGTGAGGTGTTTGTAGGAGGGGATGAGAGATGTGGAGAGAGGGTTCGTGCATCAGGGTAGAGGCTCGGTAACAGACAGGAGCGGAGCAGCTCGTACTGCACCTCTACTGACAAAAACACACATTCACCAGCGAGCACTGCATACGTGCTCAGAGAGAACACACACAGCTTTACACAAACACACAAGCTGACGCACAGCGGCGCTTTCGTTCGTCTGGTGTCTGACTCTGCACCCACAAACAACATACTTCTCAACGTGTCCTCGTTCTCTCTATCACACACACACTCACATTTGTCACTCTTCCCCTCTCTTTCTCCCTCTCTCCCCCTTCTCCCTTTCCTACTGTATCTCTCTACCGCTCTGCCGTCTCTAATCTCTCTCCCCGCTCTCTCTCTCTCGCTCGCTCACTCATCTCTTCCCCCCTTTTCTCACCCTCTCTTCTCTCACTCCCTCACTTCCCCCTCTTTCTCCCCCTCGGTCCCTCTGTCCCTATCCTTTTCTCTTCATCTCTTTTTCTCTCCACCATCTCTTCTGTCATCGTCCCTCTATTTACAACCCCACCACTCTCTCTCTCGCTCTCTCACACACACACACACACACACACACACACTTTATCTCTCTCACTTCTCTCTCTCACTCCCTCTCTTCCCCCCTTTCTCTCCCTCTCCTTCTCTCATCTTTCTCTCTCTCTACCCCTCTCCTGTCATCCTCCCTCTCTTTCCATCCCCATCTCTCTCTCACTCTCTCTCTCTCTCTCTCATCACACTTATCATCCTGTGTCTCGCTCTCTCGTTCCGTCTGTCTTTTTTTTTTTGCCCCTCTCTTTCTTTCAGCTCTGAATGTTGCAGATTGTCACCCAGCATGCCTCTGTGCTCCCACAGACACTGCCCTCTATTTGCCTGTGTTAAGGTGTCAGTAGCCCGGGCCCTGCTCCATCTGCTCCAGACAGACCCCTGGCCCACCCCACTCCCCCACCCCCAGGGTTGACAACACTCCCGCCACCCTGCGGCCCCTCCCTAAATCTCCCCTTACAGGGAGCGGCTTCAGTGCGGTGAGTCTCCAACCAGGACCACAAGTAACGAATTACTCACCTTACTGTGATTAAATAGTTTATTCCGGTGACTGAACGTTTATGAGTATATTTTTAGTCTGTTATTTTATTTGTACTTGAGTATAAAAAGTAAATAATCCACTTCACTGGGTGGCATGGTGGTGCGGTGGTTAGCGATGTCGCCTCACTGCAAGAAGGTCCCTGATCCCTGGGTTGACATTTCTGTTTGGACTTTGTGTGCTCTCAACGTGATTTTGTGGGTTTTCTCCGGGTGTTCTCGTTTCCTCTCACAGTCCAAAAGCATGCATAAAGTATAAATGTTTGTGTGCGCCCCCTGTGTTGTGTTGCCGCCCACCTAGGGTTGGACCCCACCTAGCACCTGTAGTCCCGGGATAGGCTCCGGTCCATGCGACCCTTATAAGGATTAAGCGGTTCAGAAAATGACACTAATAAAAAGTAACTAGTACTTGGAGTTGTTTTAAAGAAGAGTACTTTGTACTTTTACACCAGCACTTTTACTTGTAATTGAGTATGCTGTGCTGTGGTGTGTTCACAATGACAAAATAATCACTCACTCAAAATGTGAGCTAAAAGATTTAAAATCTGGAATAAACATGGCAGCACAGTGTTCAAGCCAAAAGCCTCTGTCACCACTGGGGGCTGGGCACCCATAAAGGTCAGATCCTAGAATTGCCCCCTGGTTCATTAATGGTCATTGGCCTCCTTGGTTAGTAATAATCGGTATTGATCCATCGAAAAATAACATATCAATCAACCTCTACCTATTGTTGACATATGTGACCCTCCACGGCAAAACCAGTCGCTTGTCACAACGGAGGTTTCCGAGAAAAACAACCGTTTATGTTGCGTGGGGTAAAATTTTGAATTTTTTTGTCTATACTGTACTGTTGTGAATAAATTTGGTTGAAAAACTTCCCCTTTCCATCCTAAAAACGTGACTTTCTTGAGGTGAGGAATTCAATTCCAGCAGAATGTTCAAAGTTTCTGTTTTGACCGCTCTACTTCAATATTTACGGTAAATCCACTGGTTGACTAGCGTGAAGATATTTCTCTGGAATCCATCTTCGTCTCCCGAGTTCAGTTAACCTAACGCAGGTAGGCTATCCGCGCATGAATGCAGCGTAGGCTACCGTAAATACAAATGTAGACGCGACCGCACCAAGCGTCTGTGAGTGCTACGGCGATAGTCAACTTCAAAGGCAGATTTCTCCGTTTCTCACTTGGCGTGACAGGAGAAACCCGACTCCTTTGAATGTTGATATCTCAGTCATATGTCGTCCCATCTATTCCATATAGGTATCGCTTTTGAAGCTTGATTTATGCTCCTTTTCATGAAACATATTAACTCATATAAAATAAAAATTTGTGATAAGCGACTGGTTTACATGGAGGGTCACATATATTGTGACCACTCAGGCTATGTTCTGAAATGGCATGGCTCTGAATATGGCAACTTTTCTTCGCTGTGTTGATCCCTAAAATTTGTGTAATGTTTTCTGAGGCACATTAAAGGACTGATTACTCAAATGAAGACCCCTCAGCAAGCACATGTACTGTACATTTGTACTCATTTGTTGATAAATATCTCCACCAAAATGTCCCAAACATATTTACAGGAGCTGTGCTGATATTATAAAAAACATTTGTCGCATAACAGGTCGTAGACTTAAAGAAGTAATCTAGTCCCGCGGTTCCACTGTAGAAGCGAGAACCTCGAAGACAGATGAACATTCACATCTGGTCACTGCTGACTGACCACACTTAGGAACAGGGCTAATGCATCAGACGGTCGGTCTGAGAGATTAGCCAGACTGTCACCCAGACAGACACACAAAGTCCCCATCGGTGACAGAAGTGAGAGAAGAGCAGACGCTTTTGCACCTTCCAGATTTCTTTACACTTGTCAGTGACAGGAGCGTATAGAGCGAAAGGCCACACCCAAAACGGTTTCAGACTTGGGCATCGGGCGAGACTGTGATGGCGCTGCCATGCTTCCACAGGAGAGGAAAGCGTGTCACGCTTTCAGGCTGTTCCAACCATGTTCCGAAAATAAAATGACCCCTGAGGGGGAGCCGGTGTAATGGGGTGGGCCTGCATTCATCATACCGACAGGAAACAGCTCCACTTTGTCGAGGGCAGACTTATCACATGAGCTGTAAGGGATGAGGCTGTGCAGCTTCACGATCTGATCCAAATCAGGGGACAAAGTCACAGCCTTTACACACAGGATATACTTTCACAGGTGCTTATGTGAGTTTCCAGGACCTTCCTTACACATCCATTCATTTATTATTCTACCGCTTAATCCCCATAAATATGAGGACCAGAGCCTATCCCGAACTACAAGCACAAGGCAAGGACTAAATCCTGAGGACCACCAACAAACTGCAGGGAACACATACACACACAATTGAAGGTCGCTGGTTCAAATCCCAAACTGGCAAATGTGCCACTGAGGTTCTCATCAGCAAGGTACCGTCCTCCAGCACTGCTGCATGCCAGACCCACTGCTCCTCTACACAGGTGAGTCAAGTGCAGACGCTATATTTCTTTGTGGTGCACTGTGCTGTGCTGTGCCAGTTCACAATGACAACAATCACCACTCTAATCACAGTTCACTCCCTAATTCAGCCTAACCCAAAATGTAATGATACTGTAATCTCCAAACCCTGCCTTAATGTAACCTAAACCATCCCTAATGTAGTTCTCATCCTAAAAATTGTTATAAAATAAACCAAAACCATAATCTACTCCTAAAGCAAGCCATGATCGGTCCATAATCTACTCCTAGCCCTGGATTTTGGGATCTGCACGTAACTGAAAAAACAACAACAAAAAAAAAACGACATCTCAGGACAACATGATCACAATCCCTGCCAAACACTTGTACACGCCCAACGTATTTTTTTTTTCTTTCTGTTTACTGGCAATATTTAAATTGATGCCACCCAGGTTGTGCCCGAATATCAGAGATTAAGAAGATAAAATGCAGTAGTTTTCATAATCACTAGGTATTAGCAATATATAACTAATTCATTTGTCATATTCTAGGCATCATTCAAAGCATGAGTACTCTTTAACTCATTTTCATTATTGGATATGTTGAACCGCCTCAAAATAATCTCATATTTTGGAGCAATTCAAAAGCACTAAATATTTGTTTAAGTACGTTCTGCCACTGAAGTCTGCAGTAGGACGTCTTTAGTTGAATAATGGAGCTTGGAAACTCATTTCTTAATTCTGTGGCTTGTCTTTCGCCTGTGTGTGGCAGTGCGTCCACAAGCCTACTCTATTAGGTCTCTGTCCATTTAGAACATTTCATGTTCACTGTTTTTTTGAAAGATGCTTTTGGATGTAAAGACAATCAAGGCAATTTCCTAGCAGGATTCTCTGGTAGAACTCATTTGAGCATAGATATTGGCTGGAAAATGCATCTGATACGTTGAACTTAGTCGAAAATGCTTTTCAGCTTTCCCACAGCTTGCTTTGAGGGTTTATAGAAGGATGCCAATATTTTTCTGACCTCTATTTGACTCCATCCGTATAGTTGACATGGGCAGCAAATCTAGAGCAGTGCTTGGGGACGGTAACTTGCTTATGAGTACCTCAGTAAATGATCACCTTCACCGTGCCGGGTCTTGAACAGGTGACCTTCTGACCACAGGTGTGGCTTAAAGCCCAAACTTACATCAAAAACTGCACCACCAACTTGTTGATTAAAATGATCACTTAATATGTTCTCAAAAAATAGCTGAACAACTAATTTCGGTGTGTGTAATTTAGATTTTCACACCCCCACCACGTTCTTTTAACACCCAAATCACGCAGTTAGTCATTCATCTAATATCCAAACCACTAAATTCCAGGAACCACAGGCTTTATCCAAACCAGAGCCAACACACCGCAGGACACACTGCAAAAAATGAAATCTTAACAAGCCAGAAAATCTTAAAAAGAAAAAATAGATCTTGTTTTTTTGTTTTATTTTAAGAATAACTGACTTGACTAGACTTGTATGTGTGAGATAAATAATCTAATTTTAAGAAATACATAATTATCTTATTAAGAAAAAATTTACTGATTATAATATTCTAAAATGAAATAAATTCTAATTAAGAGAAATCCAGACAGGTTCTGATGCTCTCCACTACGAAGTTGAGAAACGACAACTTTGGTTTATTTTTAAGAATATTAAGGCTAAAAAATTTTTCTTTTGTTTTAGGAGATCTCATAAAGATACATTTCAATTATACGACAGATATTTTTGCTTGATTCCTGGTATCTTATTATCCTTTCTTTTTCTATTTTCATAATTCGATTTTTTGCAGTGCATCATCTAAAGTAGGGAATACGAATTCAATAGTCTTCAATGGTATGCAAGATGCAAGATTTTCAATGGTTTTTATATCACCAGCTTATCTCATGGATCATTTCTTTTTCACAACTTGAGTGTTCCATTTCATCCCTCCTTTTGTAAACCTCCTTTTGCACATTTCATAGAATAATTGCTAGTGTTGCCAGGAGAGGATGAGCTCTGCTTTTTATTTCTTGGCTTTTCTTTATTCCAGCTCAGGAGATTTGGATTTCACCACGCCGGCTTTCATTATGGGTCTGGTCCTGATTCCTGTAAATCTTCGAGACAATCTCTATTGTGCAATGTTCTAAAACAAATAAAAATCGATTCAATTGTGTGGTGAACAGTTCCAGGGAGAGGGAGCTTTTTGAAACTCACACGTTGAGTCTTCTGATTGTCTAAAAACTCTGAAGCCTTAAATCACATGTGAATAAATTTTGTTTGACCCTTCATGTGGAGAGTACCTCTAAAATCAAAACCTCACTGGTGATGGCGGTGCCATTGGTCCTTAATCTGAACAATGTCATCATAGGATCACTATCTAGACTTAAACTCCACACATCCGTGTAAATGAGCCGATATGAAATGAGAGTTGGTGAGCCTTCTACTGCTCGCCTGCAGTGCTGTCTGCTGTTTGAAGTGAACGCTCTGGTGTGCTGATAACAGGAGCAACTCCAAAACCCTGCTGGAGTCTCAGACTTCACATAGACACTCAAGCGGTCCAACTGAGACACCAACTTTACAAAATCTGAACAGAGGGACAGAAAAGGAGAGGGATGGTATAATTAAGAGAGTAAATTTGAAAGAAAGAAAGGAGGATTAGAGGTCAGAGACAGTCAGGTGGGAGGAAAAAGAAGGTAACCCCCCCGAAAGAGTGATGTATAAAGGGTGGATACAGAAAATAAATGTTGGAAAGCGTAACTAGTAGTAACTATACTGGGATGGATGGATTGATGGAGTAACTGTGGACGGACGCATGGGAGGAAGAATGGAATGAAGGAAGGGAGAATGGGTGGGAAGGATGGGGTAGGATGGATGGATGGATGGATGGATGGCAGGACAGATGGAAGGCTGGATGCATGGGAGAAAGAATGGAATGAATAAAGGAAGGGTGGGAGGTAGAGGAAAATATGAATGAACAGTTGGAAGGATGGATGCTTGGTAGGAAAGATTGAAGGAAGGAAAAGAGGTAGGGAGGGAGGGAGAAAGGAAGGAAGGATAGATGGATGGAAGGCAAGATAGATGGATGGAAGGAAGGATGGAATGAAGGAAGGAACGGTAGGAGAGAGGGGATCGGATGGATCTCTGGGAGGAAGGATGGATGCAAGGAAGTAAGAATGGGATGAAGGAAGGAAGGAAGGGTGGGAGGGAGGGGAAAGGATGGATGGATGGAAGGATGGATGCATGCTTGGACAGAAGGAAAGAAGGAAGGAAGGGAGGATAGGTGGAAAGGAGGGGTGTAGGGTTAAAGGCTGGCTGGATGGATGGAAGGTTGGGTGCATGGAAGGAATAATAGATGGAATGTTGGATTGATGGGAGGAAGGATGGAATGAATAAGGGAATTTTTTCACAGAAATCTATGCCAAGAGAGAAAAGCGAAAACGGTATGGCCTTTTACAGCAGCAGCAGGTGGCAGTCCGACTAATGTGAAGCTTCAGCACATGAAAACACAACCAAACGAGGGTGGAAACGTGCTCACAAACAAGAAAAAAGGCTGAATATTTTTAGAACAGCCTTGAGAAAAAGGACCTTGTACTCTCAAAGTAACAAAATTAAGGGAATGAATTTTTTGCCTTCCTCTGTCTGTTAAAAGTGACTAATTACCCTGACTCTATAAATCTGTTCCCACAAAACATTTCATTAGCTGAGGAGTATCTGTTAATGAATTCATTAGATCTTGCCAGGACGTGTGATCCTTCACCGGGCTCGGCCAAACTGTCCCCAGCGTAGCCATAACTCCCTCACTTAGAAGGGGCGTACGTGTGTGTGTGTTAGAGAGGAACTGCACACCCATGAGTGTCCTTTTTGTCAGTGCTGCAGATAGCATATTGTGCTGCTCTGATAATCTCTCCTCTGTGTGTGTGTGTGTGTGAGGGGGTTTGAAGCTGTTTAATCTTCTAAGACTCATTACTCATGACCATGTTAATGGGAATTACAGAAGCAGCAAACGGATGGGGGCAAAGGGGGGAGCAAACAACAGGCTCCACATGCCAATTTAGATTGTTACTGTGTGTGCCTGTGTGTGTGCCTGTGTGTGTGTGTGTGTTTGTACATACACAATTATGCCCAAAGCTTACATATAACACAGAGGAGAATTATAGTGCAGCTTTACCTCTTGAAGTTGCAACTTTCACCTGACAGAAGCATCAGTAAGTCACTATTACACCCATTTTGTCCTAAACATACAATTACTTGTGGATTACTTTGGCCCTGAAACTATAAGATGTCGAAACTGCATTCATTATTCTTCTCACTATATACAAAATGTAAGGCAGAAATGTAAATGGATACTAACAGATAATATAGATGGATGCTCACTTCTGTAGTAGCTTTTGCATTTGCTTTGTAGCTTATGCACTTGTATAATGTTTTTTGTATTTGTATTAAGCTTTGACTTTTCTGTTGTTTTGGCTTCATTTTGTAAATTTGCCTTTGTGTTATAGCTTTTGCCTTCTCCTTTGTGTTGTAACTTTTGCCTTTGTGTTATAGCTTTTGCCTTCTCCTTTGTGTTGTAACTTTTGCCTTTGTGTTATAGCTTTTGCCTTTGGTTTGTAATCTTTGCCTTCATTTTGTAAATTTTGCCTTTGTGTTGTACCTTTTACATTTCTGTTGTGACTTTGGCCTTTGTGTTATGTTTTTTGCATTGAGTCATCTGGACCACCATAGTTTTCGAATCAGAGCACAATGATGGAAATTACATGTGTGGAGAAATCAGGAATATGTCCGGACTCATCTCTACCTCCAGTATCTCCTGCTTCTCCGCCTCCAGCACACATCCCCCTCTCATCATTCTCCATCTTATGTGTTAAAAGCCAAACACACACCCCATCCCCCCATCCCCTGCTGACCACCCTCCACCTACAACATCCCCGTTATTCATTGAATCCAATACTGCTTGCATCAGCTTAAGAACTTGAACGAAATAAGCCTTGTTGCTACACGGGAAGTCTTCCGACGGACGTTGTGCGTCACCACATTACCATGAAAAAAACGTAAATACTGAAATATAGTTGCAAGTCAGCAGGGAAAAGGGCTTTGACCACCCCTCGTAAGCGCCAAACCTGAACACAGTGACCGAGATGGTGGTGGGGGCATTGTATTGTTTATTTTTCGGGTTGTAGTTATTCCACAAGCAAGCTATTTTGGGGTAAATCAAATAGAATCAGACTCTCGTCCCTCAAGCCAGACTTTTGAGTGCATGCATCTTTTTGGAGTGCCTGAGGGGTTTTTCATCACTGTTTATTTTAGTTGAGAAGGAGATACCAAATGTCACTTTCAATGACTTAGCATCGCACAATGATGATGAAAATAATCATTTAAAACAAAGGCATTATTGTTTTTCTGCTAAACTCCAATCCTTGATTGGTACAAGTGAGACAAATAGTGGTGGTGATGAGACAGTGATGGAGGTGTGTGTGTGTGTGTGTGTGTGTGGCGGTTGTTACATTGTTCTTTCTTTTAGATTTATTTCTCTAGCGGGCTATTTTCACTAATTGGTGGTGGGGGTGTGGTTCAGGCAGAGATGGATAAGACCGGGGCAGAATGACTGTTCCATACACATTAAGTGTCACTCTAAATCTGTTTGTCGATCAGTCTGTCTCTTTACAGACGCAAAGCGATGCAGCTGCAGCCCAACGCATGCTGCTCTCGGTCTCGGGCGGCTTCCTTATGGATCCTAAGATGCATATTTTATGCTAATCTGACATTAGTTTTACCGCTTGAATGGGGATAAATGTGAGAACTTGCTTGCAAACTAATACTTGAATAGTAGTGAGCAACTGGCGTGTCTCCTGTTACTTTTGGAATTTGTGCCAGTTGCAAGGGATCTGAGCAATATCATGTTACACTTTTTCTTAACTTTGTTCTTAAGATGTTACCAAAGAAAAGTCAAGGTTGGATTCATGACATCTGCTTAAACTGCTAAATTGCTCCCAAGTTTGTTCTTACAATGATCGATACCCTTGTGCTGTAAATTGAAAACGCATGCGAGTTGTTCTTAATTAGCTTAGGGAAACACCTAACAAATCCCTCAGATGTGAGTCAGAATGTTATTGTAGAATCCCCTAATTTAAATGTACATCGTAAAACAATTAAATAATTATGAACAATAATAAAAATGTTTAAATAGTATACTATTGTTTAACTGTAGATCTGAACTGCATAAGCACACATGCAATATCAATTGTGTAACAGTGTGCTTCAGGATTTGTAGATTCTGTTCTTAACTAAAGACAAATCTCAAATATTAAAACATAAGTGAATGCCATAATATTTGTGAAAACTGCTTGGAGAGTTTTTCTTCTCAACAACGGTTGTTAAATCAACAGGAGGCTTATCATTTAAAAGAGTTGCAGAAGTTTTGTTTTTTTCTGTCAAAGACAAACAGTTCTACTCTAGAATGTTAATAAATTCATCAACTTTTACATTTACATTTCCAGTTTTATCCAGAACCAGTTTGTTGTTTTTCCTAATTACAGAGACAATCCCTTTGAGCAACTAGGTCAATGGTCACCAACCTTTTCAAGCCCAAGATCCCTGACCTCAACCCTGGTGAAAGACAAGATCTACCTGTTGAAGCACTGAGAGAAGAAGACAGATCTTCTTGTCAAACTGAGATGGGTATTTGTTTTTGTGGCACTCTGTTCCATGTTGAGTATAATAAGGCATATAAATAATAAGCATTTGATATAAAGTATGTTTTGTACATTAGTAATTTATTTTACACATAATTTAACTTTTTTTGGTACTAAATTAATTTAAGCAAAACAAATTCTAAGGATTCACTTGGGAGCCGACAGAGCTGGCTCTTTTTAGTGAGCCGAGACATAAGATTCAGCTCTCTTAAAAGAGCCGGAATTCCCATCACTAATATCTGGGGCAAGAACACTTGTCATTGGTCAATTAAAAGCATTTTTTCTCTTATATCATTGGTCGTTTTCAGGCTACTATGAAAATGCGGCAACTGGTCCAATAGAGATGGAGCCGCTTGCAAATCCGAAAGTTAATCACGTGAGATTGAATATATTTTTTCCTTTTATATTCAGGATCTAACGTGAACGTCTCAAAGATCTACTGGTCGATTATGATCGAAGGGTTGGCGACCTCTGAACTAGATGTTAAGCGGCTTGCCCAGTAGTGGCGGTGCTGGAGGTAGGATAGAGCAAGACACCGACCCACAAGCTCTTTGTCCACTGCTGACTAACTCTGTTGACTTGTTAATAACATTAACATTACCATAGTCTTGTAGAAGACTACGACAGAAGGACAATGCAGTGTCTTCTGTGAAAGTGGAACTTCATGTTGTATTCACCTACAGCAAATTTGGCTCTAGTACATCAACAAGATCCAGCTACTGGTCAGTAAAATTAGTTCATGCCCAAAAGAGTGTGCCTGTATTTGCTGATTGTGCAACTGCCTTGCAAATTGCCCTTGTTTAAAATCCTGCGTTTGTAGCATTTTTAGCTGGGCTCATTCCAAAGTGCTCATGGATTATACGAAAAGAAATGGGCTTATTGTATAGGTAGTGTCAGCAGGAGTTGGGCATATTGGCGTTTTGTAGGAATCCTTAATTTTTTAAAGATGCTCAAGCGGCGTCTTATGTCGAAAAATCTGTATTTAACAGTAGCCAGCATTTCTCACTTGGGTAATTCCATGACAAATCATCAAACTTTAGGACCTCATCATGAATTTTAATGAAACTCTTCATGCTGAAATGAATATGCCTTGGGTATTTAACTCTATTAATAGTCAAGAAGAAAAACGCCTTAACTTTTTGCATCATTGTTTATTCTTTGTCGAGCAGGAGTCCCTGTAGGACAATGGAGTGCATCTATACATTTCAGGTGAGATTGCCATAGCAACAGGTGCACATGCAGGATGTGTATTGGTGCCCACGTGCCCGGCGCAGGAGGGCGCTGGAGCGCTGGCAAACCGTGGAGCTATGCATAAGAGCACCTGGGCAGATGCTGGGAAGCAGAGACTCATCAGAGCTTTAAATAAGCACTTCAGACTCACATGAGTGAACTTTAACAGCTCTCAGCTGCCGTGAAGTGTGGGATTTAAATAAACACAGCGAAGAACAAAGACTACTCAAGGTTTAAGGTGCCATGTGGAAAATCTTTCTACAGTTATTCAACAAAGTTTACAAAAATTAACTCATACCATGAAAAAATGTAAGTTTTGGATAAGGGGTTTGGCTCCTAAGTATATGTTTGCTGAATATAAATCTGGTAAATACCTGTTTCGCACGAGAGAGGAAGTAGAAGAGAACTACATGTTGTGAAGCCCAGAACTGAATCTAAACAAGATGAAGCTGCATTTAGTCATTTTACTGTGTTTGCTGAAACCAGTAGCCCATGATCATCAGACTGGAGTCAATTTAAAGCCTACAACCTGCACTATATAACACTTTCTTAAATTATTTAGAAAGTGAGTGATTATTTGTCATTGTGAACACAGCACAACACACAGTGAACCACAATGAAATGTGATCTCTATATCTGATCTGTGAAGGAGCAGTGAGCAGTTGACAATGGCAGCTCATGAGTACCTTAGTGGTACCTTAACCTGTCTCACATTCGATCTGGCAACCTAAAAATCACAGGTCCAATTCCCTAACCATTACGCTATCTTCTGCCCCAATCAATTAATTAGCTATAACTTTGGTATTTAAACTTTTTGTTTCCCTACTATGATTAAGCTTATACCTAGACTAAGTTTGAGCTTCAGTGGTGAATCACCATCAATAGTGCAGTTTAGTCTAAGACTAGGCTTAATCCATGGTCAAGAAACCAGTCCATTCTATTAAAACGTCTTTATGCCTTTTGCTTCCTATTACCTTCTTTCTTATTTTTGATTATTCTTATCGTTTCCTGAAATCACATTGAATCACCGCTGTGTATGATATAATGCTATATAAATTATTTTGTCTTTCTTTAAATGTAAAACGAACTTGTCTTTTCCACTACATTTCCTGTACACTTTTGAGTTCTCTTTAGCAGTTGCTCTGAAACTAGACAGTCGATTGCACACTGTGTGACTTTCACAGTCAACCACATTTGCTGCAAGTGACATTGCACTGGACAGTTATTGGTGGACCTTGTGCTAGACTCTGCGCTTGGCACTGACAACAAAACACTCCAAAGGTCTGCTTGAGTTTTTCTACCCCCGCCAGCGTCCGCAGCATACGGGCTCGCCCTAAAAAAAAGAAGCCCCTGGAGTTCTAATTACAAAGTTTTCTCTGGAAAAGTTCCACCGTTCAAAATTTGTATTCGTCATCTACAGGTGCAACTTGCAGGGAAATGCAAAGCTGACCTGCTTTTAAGATTCTGCTAATTAAGGAAGAATGATAGACCAAGTTATTTGAGAAGTTTGGAATAGAGGTAAATGAAATGAGTTCATTCACTAATCATTTAGGAAGAAATTTCCTTAAATAATTTCATAAAAACAGATTTAGTTATAAATGATAAATATTGGTAAAAAGGGCTCAGTGTTAGTGTAATATTGAACATTTTCTTTGCATTCTGACGTGCAGTGATCATTGACTTCCTTTGGTCACAGAATCAGTGCATTGGCTGTGGTTGAGCATGTTAAATTAAGCGTGTTAGAATTTGTCACGCAACCAAAGAAACTGCTTCTTCACTTCTTCTTGCCAAGCAATGATTGGACGAAATGCAATTTTTGGATGCAGCTAATAGAATAAGCTGATAGTATTCTACACACGACACCTTTAATCTTGGGATGAAGTACGTCTCCGTAGTGAGCTTTTTTGTTTTGTTGGAGTGCACAGCACTTTCTACACACTCCCCCACCGCAGTGGACGTCCTCCACTCCACGACTCGCTGCACGGAGGGATCCGTGGCATCTGTTTACCGCCTCCATCTGTTCTCTTCCTTTTCTCCTCCTCCACCTCCTCCTCTTCCCGTTCTCTTCATCCTCTGGGAGCCCGTGCTCAGCGCAGCGGACACTCGGCGTCACGTGAAGCGCTCAGCCGGCTCGGCTTGGCTTGGCGAGGCGAGGAAGAGGAGGTTCTTTTCCCCGCCGTGGCGCTCGGCGAGGCGGTCGGCTCCTCGTGCCACCTGTTGGCGCGGCGACGGGCTGATGCCTCGCCGGGAAAGCAGCGTCTCGCGGCCGTAATGAATATACAGCACGGCCGGTTAGCCAGTCAATCAAGCCCTCAGCGCCTGCGACTTCAGCTGCTCTCCCAGCCTTTTAAAAAGGCCTCAGATTAATGCGTCTTGTCATGCAGCATATTGAGTTTGTTTTTCCCAAACCCTCTTTGTTTTTTCCCCTCCGATTTTGCCCATTCATAACAATTACAGATCCCCAATCTCCCCTCTCTCTCTCTCTCTCTCTCTCTCTCTCTCTCTCCATCTCTCTCTCCTGTTAACAGGACCCCGGGCTTTACAGATGGATGGCTGCGGCAGTGCCTAATAAATAAGAGGAAAATAAAGGCAAAAAACCCCAACGGTGACAACTCAACAAAAAGAGGAAAAACAGTGTCACGTAACAACACTTCCCGCAGGAACTCTGCACAAGGGAAAAGAGGAGAAGTACATTTTTTTCTGCCATGAACAAAGGTGGGTCAGCTTATATAACCAAAACTGGATACTGTGGACAAGCAGAACATCCCAACCCCCTGCAAAAATGATATAAAACAATAGTGGGGAAGCTACTTTTAGACGATAGCTTCACAAGGTAAAAGCTACTTACGATTAGCTAAGCTACAGCAAAAATACAGTTATAACGTCATAGTTAGATACACTGCAAGCAAAAGGGCGCTAGCTACAGTATATCCAAGCCATTTTACGGCCACAGATTCTAGCCTCCATTTTGGCCAAGGTGGACTCCATCCTCCAACTCCATCTCACAGTTGCCAAAAGCATGCTGTGATGCAAAGAGTGTATGATCAGATACCACTTAACACCAAACACAAACACATGGTAGTTGAAAATACTAGACACGGCACAATACCACTTTTTATGTCCACTATCGATACCAGTATTGTAAATTTGTATATCTGGCGATATGATAAAAATCAGATTCTTTTTTTTAACAGAAAATAATGCTTTATAAATGTCTAAATACATGACTGAGATTATTCTGTTATGTTTAAAGAAAATACTTGACTTAAATAGTTTACCTGACTAAAACAATGTAATAATTACACAGTTATTAAAATTCCATCTTAAAAATGTAAACACAGTCCTGAAATTTTGTGACGGTCTCTAATCCTGCGGCGCTAAAACCATCAGGAAAACGGAGATTGTGACTGAGAGCTGGTGTTGTTAAACCAGCATAATTGCATAATTTTCCTTTGGGGTTTGTAATGTGTTGCGTTGCTTGTTCTGCTCATTGTCATATCAATATGTAAACATAGAAAAACCTAAAGTTAACAGATCGGCTCAATAGATCGGACCAATGGCACAGACACCCGATCCAGCTATTTGAGACCGATATCTGACCCATGTATCGGACCGGTGCCACCTCAAGAAAATACCTGCCCTAGGAAAGAGAGGAAAAGTATTTTTACTTTGATATAATGTAGCATTTGACCACATTACATCACTATTTGTAAAAAACTTACTTTTAAAGCTAGGGCCTTTTAAAGGTAGCTTCACTACTGATAACTTACTGAAAAAAGTATTTAGGTAAGTTGGTACAAGTAGGTAAGTTAGCTACTCCCCAACCCTGCTTAAATATAAGCAAACAAAAATTCTTACACACAAAAACAAACAACGAATTAACCTGAAAGAAATGAACAACATACTGACCTGTATTACAGATACCCCAAAACAGTTGGTCTGTACCTGCTGGTTTGGCTACTGTCCCATTACCAGATGGATAGGAACAGCTGGCCTCTCTGTGCACCCGCACACAAAGATCCTTTACCGTGAAGGTTTTATTTCTCTCAGAACGTTGCGTATGAACGAGGCCGGGCGCGGCGATGTGAGGGCGGAGGCTGGAGTCGATCCAGCAGCACCGTCTCTCCCCCGTGTTAATGAGAACAGTCTTTATGGGAGGCCCTGAGTTGTTGAAAGCAAGAGGGGATTCAGGAAAAAAATGTTCAGTTTCTTTTCAGAAAAGATGTTGGGTGAAGACCGGAGAGCTTGTTATATGTCTGAAATGTGACTGTATATGGAGCGACCCGGCCCTTCAGCAGGAGCCTCAACAGTACAGACCTGCGCTGAAAAAATGTGTCCATCTGCAGTTTTAAATAAATTATTTGATAACATTTAATAAAAAATCAGAAAATTGACAAAATAATTTTAACAAACTTTTGCACAATTATATTCTGTTAAATATGTGAAAGAAATTGAAGTTTTAGAACACTACAATTTTAATCAACTTTAATTAAATTCTTTGAGTTTATTAATAATTAATTAACTAAATCCAACCACTTGAATCATGACAATATAAACTTAATTAAAGAGCTTAAATTGGTAAAACCCTAATACACAGGCTGCTTTATAATTATAGATTTCAGTTGGATGAAATTTGTCATATTGAAATGTAGACATAAGACAGTAGACATGATCTGCTCTCAAACGCGCTGTTGCTCCGTGCAGACTCGAAAAGAGACAAGCTCTCCTTCATTAAAACTGGAACTCTCATATCTAGGCTCAGCTTTCTCATGTCTCTCAAGTGAGGCTGAAGGGGCTCCGAGACGGACACACAGAGAGAAAGGGAGAGATAGAGAGATCGGAGGGAGGAAAAGACAGACATTTAGACAGGAAGTACTAAATGTGAGGATTTGTTGAGAGAGTTGAAAAGAGAGAGAGAGAAGAGGGGAGGGGAAGATGGAGAACGAGAAGATCATGGGGTGAGACACCGAGAGAGAGAGAGAGAGAGGGAGAAAGAAGGAGAGAGAGAGAGAGAGAGAGAGAGAGAGAAAGAAAGAAAGAAGGAGAGGGAGAGAAACAAAGAAGGAGAGAGAGATATCTTGATATATCTTTATCTCACAAGGTGGAAAGGAAGTGTTAAACGAGAGTGCTGAGAAAAATAGGAAGTAATAGAGAGAAAGAGATTGAGAGAGTATAAAAGAAGGAGAGAGAGAGAGATGGAGCAAAAAGAGATATTTTGATGTGGCGACTTCACATTGCAGGGTAGAAGGAAAGAACATTGTACAGAAAGTGCTAAACGAGAGTGTCAGAAATGTCACATCAGCCAGCTCGGATCCCAACTCCCCATATGTGTATTTGCGTGTGTGTGTGTGTGTGTATATTTGTGTGTGTAAGAGTGTGTGTTAGAGTTAAAGTCAGTTTGAGCTTTGCATCCGTCGACGTGGCGTCTTTTCGGGTGGGTGAACCCAGGCCAACAGCATCCATCTGTCCAGCGTGCTAATGCTTGCCATTGTTTTATGTGTACACACAGCTTGCCTTCTGAGTGATATTGTCATATCTCTGGCTCAACTCCGCACAAGCTCGACTCGGCCACCCGCTGTGAGTAAAAGCCCATTTGGACGGCTCGGCGGGTCGCCACTCTGTTAGCGACCAACATCTGAAATGGCAGCACAACACACAAGATGACACTTAGTGACTGATGCTTTTGGTTAAAATGTATTTTGGCATCGACTCAACCGTCTGATAAACACCCACACACACCCGCAACCACACACACCCACAACAACACACACGCACTATGGCAGAAATAAGAGTGACGTGTGTTTTTTTAATATGCAGATGCAAGACGAGACGAGACCGAGACTAGGGCGGGGCAAGACCGAGGTGAAACCGAGACCAGGCTGGGGCGGGCCAAGACCGAGACAAGATGAGACGAGACGAGACCAGAGCAGGGCAATACCAAGATGAAACCGAGACCAGGGCGGGGCAAGACCGAGATGAGATGGCAGTAACATCATTGGTTGCACTTGAAGTGAGAAATGATCCGATCCGACAGTAAACAGCTCATTAATAGTAATATTCTTGTAGTCTCGGTTGGTCTCAAAATAAAATCCTCTTTATCTGAGTCCATGATAAGACTGAGACCTTCAAAAACTGGTCCTGATTACTACAACACTATATATTGCGCGTTAAACAGCCATGCTTGTGACTCGTGTTAAATTCATGTTCTGCACCTGCTTAATGGGCCAAAGTTTACCCGGTTTAAGTCTCTCCCTTAATATATCTCACCCTCAAATCTTATCTGTATGCATCGAACACTTCTACTTCATCTTTCTACATCTCCTAGGACTCACAGTATAAAGTAGCACTGAAGAATTTCAGCCAGAAAAGCTTCTTTTTCTCTTTGCTTTGCGGCTCTAGGGAGCTGACTGTTTACTGTCCTGTTTCTTCTCCATCTTTGTGCTTGGAAACAGAAGAAAACATGAGAGCGCTGTTTTTTATCTGTAGTATGTACCTGAGGCGAGTCACCAGTGATACATAAAACAAAACTTTTACATTTGTTTTATTCACTTTGCATCAGGGCTTCATGCTCGTCAGTAGCAGTTCCACTCTCCAAATCGCGGCGTTTGATGTGCCGTGCTATCTGAGATCTGGTTGAAAGCCTTGACTCAAACTTGTACATCTTCCCTCGAGTGGCCATTGATTCTGCGCCGACTTCGGCTTTATTCTGCTGCCTCTCATCCTCTCATGTTTTCTATTCATTTTTCATATTTGTTTCTAGGATCGGCAAGCTCCTTTTCTATCAACTTTTGTGTGACAGACGTTGGATAGATCAATTGTATGTGATTTACGTCACAGGTGTAAAACATACATGTGGGTTAAGGATGAATAGTGCTCTGATTGAGAGAGATGCATTTTGTCAGACCTCCCAGGATTTTGCGATGTTGCGATCACAACCATTAACCCAAATTCAGCCAATCGCTGTGAAGTCATTACTGCCGTGCAATTTTGACCAAGTACTGCAACTTTTCCGCAATTTTTGATCAATCCTTGTTGTTTCCCGCGAAACATTGTGCCATACATCAGCCAAGTTACTTCCTTGTTATGTTTAGAAGATGCAGAAAATGATAAAAATCCCTCACATTTACCTTCAGAAATAACTAAATGATTAAAGTCAGGGTCAAGGGCACAAAATCGCAATTTTTTTCCTTTGTCTTGCTCCCACAACTTTATTGCAACAAAACGACCTAAAAAAACAGCAACTTTCATTACAATTTCTCAGAAAAGCTGCCGCAAAATCAGCCCATTTAGACCACACCAATCTCAATAAAGGCCTGAGAAAATCTGGAGGGAATGTTTTGTAAAGAAATCTGTTCACAGTGATCTTTAGAAAAAATATGTGTATTTAAGTATTCAATGCGCATGAATACTTGACATTCATTTCCAATAAACATATAATTTAAAGAAATTATGTTAAATTATGTTAAATTATGAAATTATGTTATATATGTGTATCAATTGAATTCTATAGTCTCATAGCAATTCATAACATCATGTAAAAATGGACGGTAAGTAACAAGAATTTTGTGGTCAGGCTCCACGGTGGGACTAAACTGCCCGCAATCACTCACCTTTATCCTGAAACTTAATGATTTTTTTGTTAGTGGATTTGCCATTTAAAGCCGAGCTGGCATTTGAGACACAATTAAAGGGCCACTCTGTCCAGTGACGCTAATTAGTAAAAGCTAATAGGGACTTTTTCAATTTCATTAATTGGTGGACACATTAATGTCTCCGGCCAGAGCGCTGCGTTAACTGCTTTTGTGTTTTATTGCTTGTTTTGATGGGATTTCTAACTGGAAGTCAAACAGGAGTCTTTTATAAGGGACCTGTTCTGTATTTAACACACTGACGGATGTTTCAGAATGTTGGCAGTAGCAGATAAACTGGCATAAAGAAGACTTTAAAATATATTAAACAGAATCCCATTTAGCATAATCAGCAGCTGTAGTGAGTATGACGGAGATGGTGCTACATGACCTGCCTCGCAATAAAGAACGTGTGAGGTGACCTAACCTCCTGAACTGCTGCTTAAAAAAGTTATTTTGCTTTTATTAACAATATTCACTTTCGACCTCATCGCTAACTGTTCTTAAGAAGAAATTTGTTCATAAAAGCAACTTACGCAGCTTTCCAAAAAAAATCTTAGATCAGAATCTACAAATGGAGAAAAGCACTTTTTCAGAAAGATGCAATAAAATTTGTGTACTACTTCCATTCTCTCGTTGTTTTGATGTCATGAGCTGCAGGGATTTAACTTTATTTATAAGGTTTATGTTTGACAAAGAGCCTAATTTCTTTACCTTGGTAGACAATATTGTAGATGATGAATTATTAGAAGCCTTTAATTGTCAACAAAGTTGTTAACAAAATAGCAACCAGCCACCACTGCAGATACAATAAGAGCAGACATTCAGTTCATTATACACTAGCTATGAAAAGATGTATTACACAAAAACGTGTTAAATATAAACGATAAAAGAAGCTGATGTTTAAAAGGTAAAATAACAGTTCATGAGGAATGACTGACATTGTGTGTCAAAATAAAACAGACGCGGTGGCCACAAGCCATCACAGGGCAGGACAGAGGGAAATGACTGACATACCACATGAGACAGACACAAGGCAGGACAGGGGAAGCCATGACAAGCACTGCACAGTGAATTAACAAAATATTATAATATAACAAAATATTGCAGGGTGGTGCTGCCGTCTCACAGCAAGAAGGTCCTGGGTTCGAACCTCGGGTCGGCCGTAGGGTCTTTCTGCATGGAGTTTGCATTCGTTCCCCGTGTTCGTGTGGGTTTCCTTCGGGTGTTCCTGTTTCCTCCCACAGTCCAAAAGCAGAATTGGCGACTCTAAATTGGCCCCCGTAAGGTCTGACTGGGAGTGTGATTGTGTGCATGTGGGTGCCCTGCGGTGTGTTGGTGCCTGCTCAGGTTTGATCCCCGCTTTGCACCCATAGTCTCCCGGATAGGCTCCAGTTCCCCCGTGACCCCGGATGGGATTAAGCAGTTTGGATAATGAATGAAGAAAGATATTTGAAAGATAATTACTAATATATAGAATATTACAGAGAACGCAGATATTGCACTTTACTGTAATTATTACACAAGGAAAAAATGTTTTTTTCCACTTTGGAGTTAACTCGAGTTTCGAGTTAAGAAAATCACGTACCCAATAGAGAGCATCGCTGATCATGTTACATTTCAGGTCCACATAACAGGGAGATTCATTAATTCTCAGTCAAGAGTGGGTTAAGTGTAGCAAAGCAACTCTATTAGGCCAGCTTTTTTTCCCTAATGAGAGCATACGCTTATTTAAATTCCTTTAATTGTTGCATCGGTTGGGTCAGACATGCTAACACGAGGGCTGTGATTAGAAAATGCCGCCACCGTAAAGAAACGTCTCGCTGCGAAATCAGCCCTCTGACTTCCTGAATCACTAATTGCCGTGATTTGAGAGCAGGGCTCGACCGCGACTCAGGCGACCTTCTGCTTCTATTCTATCGGAAAGCGTTTTCTATTCACCATGGAATTCGTCTTGTTAGCGGCGCGGTACGATCTCTTCAACTTGTGCGTTCCGTTCATACTAATGACTCCCACAACAAAGACGTTCTCAGCTCCCGACTCGAAGTTAGAACCCGAACTTATTAGACGCCCAAGCGAGTGGCGTAAATTTGGAATCTGTCGGTTGGGCCGTGCTCCCTAATTGGGCAGCTCGTTAAGACCCCGTACAGAATTGCAGCGTCTCCTCCTTTATGTGTCGCGCCGCGCGTCAAAGTCACGCTAATCAACGTTAACTCTGATTGGTGCTATTTGGGCGGTGCACGGTCCGTTGACATGTGAAAGCGTGATTAGCATTTTGTGATTGGAGCCGGACGGAGGACCGAGGGGAAGGTGAGGAGCGGTGTAAGGAGGCGTGCTCTGTGAATAATGCGGGAACGTCCTTGAGAGCCGATTTTCTTATTTTCTCTCTAACCTGTCAGTTCTATGTGCAGGCAAGATGGGACACAAGCTCTCTCCTGTGTATGTGTGTGTGGTCTATGCTTGTAAAATGCAGTCAGTGTTTTACCAAGGGATTGAAGCCTCCACAATTCCATTCTAACTTTTCTGTCATTATCTTTAATATAAGCAAAAGATATCAGTAAATTTGCTCGGCGTGGATATGAACAGAGAACACAAAAGTGCAATGTGAAAAAACAGCTTTGTAGAATCTAAGAGAAATGAGGATTTTGATGAAGGTTGCTACACAAACACAGCCACTCACGCACACTAAAACACACATTATGTTTACTATACTTTTAGGGACATTCCAAAGACAAATTAATAACAACTGTAAGTGTAGCTAAATAAGAAAGAAAAAAGAAGGAACGTTAGTGATTATTTGTCAGTGTGAACACAGCACAGCACACAGTGCACCACAACGTGCAACGAAATATGACTTCTGCATTTAACTCATTCGTGAAGGAACAGTAGGTACACAGTGCCGTACTCATGAGTACCTTTTCGAGTCTGGGACTTGAACTGGCGATCTTCAGATAACGGGCAAACTCCCTAAAAGTAAAGCTGTAGTATTATTTACATCTAGTCGGGAAGGGAGTCAGTAGAAGTACCTCATAAAGATAGCAAGACACGGCGGGTTTTGCCGGCGGGAATAAAGTGGTGCTGAGATGAAACTGTGTATTTGGGTTAAAGATTAAATGGTGTGGAATTGAGCTTTTTTTTGAGCGCTGTAGCATCATCTCGATCTCTACTTATCCATTGCAAACTGACTCGCTGCAGCATTTGTGTGTATGTTTATCTGTGAGTGGAAGAGAGCAATTTAGTGTGTATTGATGTCTCCAGGTATGTGTGTCTGTCTTCCTTGTGTGTGTGTGTGTGAGTGAGAAATAGGAGCCATAAAGCTGGCATATATGTGTGTGAGTAAGTCCATAAAGCTTTCTGTGTGTTTGTGGGTGTGTGTGTGTTGGTGTGTTTGTGTGCAGTCGGTTTTCATTAGCGCAGACTCATTGTGCCGGGGAAAACGTGTGTGATGGAAGCGGTTACGGCTCAACACGGGCGCTCTCTCTGACTCGTCTGGGTGCAGGACCTGCATACTAATGGCTTTGATTCAAATGGCGTTCTGCCCCCGATCAATGAGAAAGCCGTGGCAACGTCGGTGTGGAAGCTTGCTCCCCCCCCCCTCCACCAATCACCGCCAACTCTCCCACCACCACACACCAACCGCCGCGGCCTTGGATTCTGTAATGACGGCACTGATAGCGTGCTGATGGAGGAGATGTGATAGAAAGAAACATCATAAACTCCATTACTCATAATTTCTCTCTCTCTCTCTCCGATTCTCTCTCTCTCCCCCTATTTAACATTGATTAATGAAGGCCTCGCTACTTTCACTCCCTCGCCGATCATAAAAGAGGATGCTTATTGAGGTCTGTAGCAAAACTGAAGAGAATTCGGTGAGAAGGTAATTTTCTCGTCTCCTCTCGTCTCTGTCTTCCCCCTTCTCCCACCCTGCCAGCTCCCCTGCAGTCAGCTCTGTTTAATGCTGTTATTTTCCCCAAATCTTCTCAAGCGTTGTCATGTCATAAGTACAAAGCGCTTTCCATCCTGGTTTAAAAGTCCCTCCTGTGGTTTGACCCTTTTTCTCGTCTGTCTTTATCTTCAAGTCTACGACAAGACGGCAAACCCGCGTCGACTTAACCCCATGTTACGCTGCCGTGACATCGCTCTTCTGTCTTTCGCCCTTAAGTCTCTCCTAACCGCTTCTCTCAATCAAATCTTCCAGTCTCTCAGCCCCTGAGGTTCTTCGTCGTAGCTTTTAACCACTCGCTTTCTCCGTTGAGATAGCAGCCCAAATTGAATCAGGGGGGTGTGGAAGAGGCGCTGAAGCCTCTTAGTGCAGAGGAGCTTTTTGGCCGCTCAAGGACGGCGACTCCTGAGGGATACAGAGCTGGGAGAGAAGACTTGTTTTACTTCGGGCCACTCGGGGCAGTAGAGCCACTGACTTGAAAGTGTCAAACTCGGGCCATGCAGATGATGCGCTGCCGTGGGGAGTAGAGTGTGACTGCAGGCTGTTGATGCTCACAGCGTCCTATAGTTTCCACCCAGTGATGGTTCTAGTCCATATGGTGCAGCCTGAATGGATAAACTCCTGCACTGGTGCCACCTTCAGACCCACATCCTCCACCTGCAACAGCAGCTTACAGGAACCTTAAGAGGGCAAGAGGGATTGTGATCAACGTCTTCTACCCTGGACACAAAGTCTTTCAGACTCTTCCCTCTGGCAGAAGGTTGTGCTCCATTAAAAGCAAAACCTCATGGCGTAAGGCCAGCTTTGCCTTACTGCTTCTAACCTCATCAATAAGGTCTTAACTTTCACCCTGTAGTGTGTGTCTTGTTCGCCGCAAGTCATGTCAAGCTTCTGTAAACTTTGCACATCCCAGAACACGTGATCCCTTTGGTTATATTTTCTATCTATTGCACATAGTATGAATGTTTCAAAGACATGCTCTACTTCTGAAACATTCATGTGTTGACTTTTTCATTCTTTGACCTATTCTGTGATCTATTATAAGGTTTGCACTCTCTTCAAATATACCTGTTTTTCTTTTTGTACATTTTTAGATCCCTAGACCTCTATTCTTCCTCTAAATATCTATTTAAGTCACATATTATGAAGAAAATCACTTTTTCTGTTCTTTGGACATCCATTTGGGTCTGTACTGCCTCTACACACACTGTAAGGTTGATAACAAATGGCGAATTGTGTTAGTATTCATTTACAAATTACAAGAAATTCTGTGCTTAGATTTCTCGTCTACTCCTATGTCACAGTAGGGGACATTTGAATAACTCCACCTTACTGTCTGAGAAGCTCCGCCCACCACGTAGAACTGCTAGCACTTCCTGATCCTCCATGTTTTCCCGCAAGCGCTAGTGTAGGAATCACAATGAAGAAGTTTCCCGGCGGAGTGTTGTGTTCAACATGTATGGCTGTATGGATGGTGTGTTAGCAGCAGCCGTGTTGATTATTTTCACATGAGGTAAACATTCGCCGTGCTGTCTACATACCAGTTCCGGAGTGGGGTGTGTGTGGGCAGCAGCGGCTTATTTGCATTTAGGAATACTAATGAGAAACAGCCTGTTTTGATAGGGACTGAAATAGATGGGTAAAAAGCAGGTGAAAATGCCTCATCTGTGAGGTATTTACAGGAAACTACTTCAGAGATATGTTTAGTGGAGCTCATAGACCTATTTTAACTTGTTGGAAAAATGTAGAATATGGGACCTTCGACTGTTTTAACACCAACCACCAAATTCCTTCAATAAACTTAATTCTGAACAAAGAAAAAAAACACAATTCTGCTGTTTAAAAGCACAGTATGTGCAAATAGGCCTTATCGGATGCTGCCTTTGTTGCATAACCCTGTTACCCACACCGAAATTTGCAAGAAGATTGCTTTTGCTCTTAGTCCATTTAGCAAATAACAAATCATCTATTCATTCAACATTATAGCAGCTATTACTGATTTATTGTGTTCAGTAAAAATATAGTGCTTGATTCATGGTCAGACCATCTTGATCCGTTTGCTTTCTACTATTCGGTAAATGATTTAGTGAAAGTGATTATTTGTCATTGTGAACACACCACAGCACAGCACCACATTGAAATGTGACAGCTGCATTTGACCCATCTGTGAAGAAACAGTGTGTAGCTGATGATCTCCAAACCCATTTCTTAATCTACTGTACTCCACTGTATTTAACACACATTTATTTCTATTATATCAGTGCCATCCTCTTAAATTATTAACAGCCTTTTGTCATGTTTTTTCTGCACCATCAGTACTAGTGACATGTGTCTCTCATTAGGAGAGGAGGGCATGTTGACTTAAATTACAGGGTGTTTAGGGCTTGACTGAAACTGTAATCAGTTTAATGTCAAGTTATACTGTATATTAACAATTCCCCGTCTGTTATTGGACTGTGCTGATGTACGTTGCTCAGGATCAGAGCGTCTGCCAAACGTAAAAAGTAAATGTCTACAGGAACATGACTTCTTGGCCAGGATGAAGTGGTCCATCTAATGCCACAGTCACACGTTTCTAGACTTAACTGACTTTTACTCCCAGCTCAGTGGACAAATCCAACGGATCTCTCTTGTGATCTGATTAACTCACTTTAATTCCACGGGTGAATTCCTCTCTTTAGTCTTTGCTCTCCTTGGGGATGACAGTGTTTTTGGGATCTGAGGAGTCATGCTAATGGTGTGTGAACCCATAGAACATATATATATATATATATATATATATATATATATATATATATATATACACACATACATACATATATGAGGATTATAGGTTTTGAAACCTGACACCTAACCGTGTCTTACCCGTCATGAATTTTATTTTGCATTGTTGAAAAGGCCTTTTCTTTGTCGTGCCTTACTAGGTAATCCACATGAGATCGGAGCCCCTGTGGCGCCCAGGAACAGCATTTTTGGCGCGCATGTTTATTAGTCCGGCACCGCAGCGGTCATCCGTCTCCGGCACGAGCCCGTGGCATCTCTAATGGAGTCTGGGCTTGATGTCCTCCGAGACACAGGACTCCACACTGGGCCCTTCAAAGGCACCTTGGGGTCCATTAATGAACACGCAGAGCGCCCCACTTTGGGCTTTAATTGTCATATCTGGCCATGCTGAGATGCAGGTTGGTGAGGGGCCATTACACCACAGGTCAACTCTAGAGGAATTGGGAGTGAAATGCAACATGACTGACCCCTGTGAGCCCTGCTAAGAGAACACACTTGGGCCCCAGACAAGACTCTGAAACTGTCACCTGCAATTCTGTTTAATTAGGCCTCAGACTTTAAGATATGGCTTTGACACTGATGGGTTCATAACAGAGGTGTAGATATACAATGTTAGGAAAGCTACTTTCAAACGGTAGCTTTTCAAGTTTCAAGTTACTGGTGATTGCATAAGCTACAGCCAAGATACTGTTTTAATTTAGAAGTTAGCTACACTACAAGGTACAGAGGAAAAAGTAGCCATTTCACTGTCATGAATTTTTGCTCTTAACTAGGCCAAGGTGGACTCCATCCTCTGACTCCATCTTGCAGATTCCGAGAGAACGCTGTTATGCAATGAGCATCTCGTTAGATGCCAGTCAACTAAACACTAATCAGAAACGTCTGACAGTTGTAAATTTGACTTTGTAAACAGGGAGCAAATCAACATTTTTATTTGTAATAATTTCTCTCCACTTGACTGTTAAGATTCTGGCACATTATTGAACCTTACTGCACATGTTGCCGGTTGTAGTTTTCTCTATTAGACTGTTGTCACTTTATTCAATAGAACCACCTGTTTTTCTAGAACTTCATATTCAGCTGCAGCTAATCATATGCACATTCAATTAAAAAAGAAAACTCCAGCACCAGACTTTTTATATTTCATATTATATATCATATTATGTTTCCTTTGACTTTGACTTTAGTGTTTAGCGCTAGTGTTATTAAAAGGAGCTTCTTTGCTTCACTGTATTAACCGAATTTTAAAGAAAATCAAAGTCAAAGATTCTTCTAGGGCTCATAAAAGCTGTTGCAAGGCTTTCTGTGACTTTGGACATCTCTTTTTGAAGAGCTAGTCAGTGATATCTTTTTAAACCACTTTGGCAAGAGTTTAAAAAAAGGATGCAATTCTGGCATTTGTCTCCAGTACAAGTTGCTCAAACGTGGCTGAATTATATGTTAACATGAAAATAATTTCTTTGAAAGTTGCCTCCACAAGGTCAACCATAACTCGGTATTTGCAGAGAACCTTTATGGACAAATGCTGCACGCTGTTTGATTTTCATTGGTAAATCTTTATTGATTGATAAAATCCTTCTCAGACAGGGCTGACTGGTTTGATTTTTATTGTGCATTTCAACAAAATAATGAAATTGATGATAATTCAGTCATAGCTAATTATGCACCTGACATGATAGCTCCATCTTCAAGAAGAAGCCACACATTGTCTGCCAAAATGAAAATAATGGTAACTTCATTTTTTTGTTTGGAAATGCAGAAAATGCAGCTACTAATTTTGGCAAAGTTTTGCATCAAACTTTGAAAGCATGTTTGCTTACAAGAAAAAAAAGTCCATGAATCTCAGAACGCAGCAAAACTGTGATGTTGTCAGATTTGTCAGGGATCTGGTAAGGATTTGACGAGAAAGGCAGACGCGAGGAAACTTCCAGCGGCCGGGTTAGGTGGCTGTAGGAATGCTCTCCGATTCGGACAGGGATCTGATTAGGATATGAACCGAATGCCACACTTTCACAATTCGACAGTGATCTGGTTAGGATGTAACGAATTGCTACTCGTTCGCCCTTGTAGCGTGCTGGTTAACCCAAACGCGGCTTAGAGCGCGAGTAGGCAGGAAAGACACGTGAGTTGATCTAAGAACTCTCTTACGCGAAGAGTAAGGATTACCACAATAATCCGCGTTCTAGCGACACACACTCTAACAAAGAGATGAACCCAATAACTGGAGTACTCACAGTTGATGCCGATGAGAATCGGAAGAGGGCCAGGTGGACTCGAATGGCAGAGCGAGGCGCCGCGAGGAAGTGAATCCTTAAATATCCTTTGAACCGCGACCGGCCGCGTTCCATTCCAATTACCGGCCGCGGAGGGGAGTGCGCGTGACAGATGTCATTCATTCTCAGAATTTGACTCCTACTCCTCACTGAGAAGTAGGTGGAGAAGTCTTCATAACTCCTTCTCAGGCATTACTCTGAGGTACGACAACCCAGCACAGACTCTGACGTTTGGCACAATTCCAAAGATCCAACAAAATTTGATAAACATTGGCGTGTTTGAGTCTTTGGTTGTAGTTGGACTGGCAGGTGAAGGAGGAGAGGGGTCAGGCCAAGAGTATTGTGCTATAAGTAGCTGCAGAAAAGCATCTGTAGATGGGCAGGACACACACATAGCCACACTCACACACATACATACACACAGACATACTCCCACACACTGTCTTATTATTTCTCTCAGAAGGCAGGTTTCTGATATATAATCCGTGGACGCTGCATGGTTGCGCATGTGAGACAGATTCCTGAACCCTGCAGGAGTCTCGCTCTCTCGCTCTCTCTCTCGTTCGGCACATCCTCTTGGAGGCCATCTGGCTTCTTAGAGCTCTAAAAAGGAAATGTAAATATTGCATGGTCTTAATGAGCTACTAAATCTCAAATACAAATGTTGTGGATGTGTTTGCTCGGGGGAGTTAAATGACAAACACTTGGACTCCCCGTTTTTCGGGAGATTGAATGCTGCATTTCCAACGAAGAACAGCATAAAGTAATGTAGAGCTGTCTCCTCTCTCTCTCTCTCTCTCTCTCTCTCTCTCTCTCTCTCTCTCCCGCTCACTCTGTACTGCACCATTAAATAAGCAGCTTTATTCACTTCCCAGTGATGCTGCTTTCTGCCCGAGCTGCTCATTAGAGCCGAGATGAATAGAGATGTGTGTGTGTCTGTGTCTGTGAGGAAGGGTGCGGTTGGAGCAGGCTGTTCACCCCACTATATGTGTGTATATATATATATATATATATATGTGTGTGTGTGTGTGTGTCCTATGCACCCTCTCAGAGTGAATGAGCCATTCTGACCATCTCCTCCTCCAATTCACACTACATCACACACAAGATTAAGCCTCCCACCGCTTCTCTCCCTTGTCTTCCTCACATCCTCTCTCTCTTCCTTCTTTGCCCTCTCCTCCCACTCACACTTTCCCTTTCTACATTTTTACATTTTGGACCGGTTCTGGCAGGCGAGCGCGAACTCGGGCTCAAAGGGTGCGGAGGATAGTGCGTTGCCCTGCTGCTTGCGTCTTATAAATTCTTTTATTTCAGAAAGACAGCAGAAAATTCAGTTAGACTGTACTGCAGATGTGCTTTCTCTCTCCCTCTTCTCTGCAATGTCGGCTAAATGCTATAAAGTAGATTGTGTTTTCGGGGTCCTAAAGAGTAATTTAAAGTCGGTGACACACAGCCTACCAGGTCTTGCTATATCAGTCCCCAACTCTGACATTACACCCTCTATTACTTAATAAAGTGTGTCTGCAATCCCTTCTTCCCCTCCTTTATCCGCTTGCTCCTTCCCAGCGGGTTGCCAGTGAACAGGGATAATCCTACAGGATGTCTGTTTTAGATGCCGGCGTCCACATTGGCGATAACCTAAAGAATAAGGTTTTGCAGCGTTACTTTATGTCACGTTTGTAAATGATCAAAGTTTAGGATCTTAAAATTAAAAGAGTTTTGTTCCAAGACTAAAATCTAGTGCTCTAATTTAGAAACTAGTGTTCCGAGCTCAAGATCCAGTGTTCTGAGTTTGAGTAGCTTTGCGATGTAATGATTATTTTCAGTGCTGATTTGGTCATTTTTGTTGACATTTCGTCCAACCGTGCCCCTAACACTCACCACATTTCATGTCATGGGCGTAACTGGACGTACACATGTAATCGGTATTTATAAAAATCGATATTTTTTCTCCTCCGTTTTTGAAAATAACTTTGTACACATGATCCCGTTTTTAAAAATATCTCTGTACACACGAAGTTATCTTTGACTTGATCTTTGAGGAGCAAGGGCAAATTTCAAATCTTTCCTCACAGGTTCAAATCAAGGCTCAGGGTTGTAATGAGCATTTTTTCATCATCTACATGCCCCCAAACTTAATTACAAACAGCACAGTTGCAGCTGTGCTTTCCGTCATGGTCGTAGTTATGTTGATGATCTGTGGCTTCACGCATGCGTCAAGTTACTCATGATAATAAGCCAAGGAAAGAACAACAGCATATTAGAGCCATTGTAGATAATTAAATGTAGATTAAAGTCGGAAATTTATGAGAAAAGATGTGAATAATCTCTGACCCTGTAAAATAATAATTTATCAAGAAAAAATATTTTCCAACATTGCCAGGGTATTAATTTGTGTGAAAATATCCAAAATTCTGAGAAGAAACTCAGCAAGAAATATTTGGTCCCCAACCCCTTACGAAAAGCTCACGGATGCAGCAAAATTAGCTGGAAAAATAACTAACTAGATGGATATTTCCTGGAGGAATTGATTGGTGTTTGCTGAAAATAAGCGGTGAGAATGGTACAAAAGGATAAACTAGCTGCAACGGAAAACTGGTGTGGTGAAAAAGGTGAATGGGAGAAATAAAGTCAGCCGAAATTTTTCCCTCAAAATGACAAAGTGGCAGATGTTTAACAATTCCTCTTTGGATAAAGAGATATAAAAGAAGAAATTAAAGCTCTAAAAGGAGGGATGACCTGCCTAATTGCAATACCAGTTTTGGCCACAATCTTACCTATAGCTCCTTTAAGCTCTACTTTGTCCTGAAAGAAACCTGTCTTTCCTCATTTTTAAAAACATTTTTATTTGATTTTGTTGCTTCATTAACATTGTTTCATAATGTCAGCTAATTGTTCAAGCTAAAACACATTAGCTTGAAAGAGAATGACAACAAAAATAGCATCCAAAATATTGTAAACACAAGCCAGCATGCCTCTTTAGAGTGACTTCACCCGAGGGGATAGAAAGGGATAAAGGGGGATGTGTTTGGAATGTGTTAGCCCCCAAAAAAGTCAGAATTTGAGACAAAACACAGATTTTCACTAACACTTTATAGTCATAAATTTGCAAGAAAAAACTCAGCCCGCCTTTACAACATTTATTATGTTTTTGAATCTACAAAGGCTCTAATATTCCATGTTAAAGGAAATACGTTTATCTCATCAGACTTTTCTTTTAACTGCATTCAAGAAAGTAAAAAAACAAAATAAAAATGATGATTGTTAATGAGTCCCGAATCTCCAAGACGTGTCTTTTGAAGACGAGTCTGAAATAAAGTCTCAAGTAACTGCGACTTAATCTCTGCAAATAAAAAAAAATGAATATGCATAAAAACTTCAAACTTATTCTGGCACAAAGCTCAATTTTTCAAGTAAAGTTAAACAAATCTTTTCTGCAAGTCGAGCCTGATGAATCCTGTCAAAACTCCCACATCGCGTCACGTCATATTTTCTATTTGCGTTTTGATGAGAGCAGATGGAGACTGAGACCTTGCTACATCTCCTGCCGGGCGCTGTGATGGATGGAGAGTCGGGGGCAGCCGCTAGGAGGCAATGTGGGAGCTCGGAAAGGATTTGCATTTTGTTTACAGGCAAAAACAATTTTGCAGAAACAAAAAAACGCAGAGAGATAGAGAGAGAGAGTGTGTGTGTGATGGACTATGAGAGTGTACGTGTGTGTGTGTGTTTTATCCCCAGGTTGTTGGGCTCACAGATAAGGGTGCTTGGACTGATTGCAGTGCACCGTTACACGCAATGTGAACGCTACTTCCAGCCTCTTAATATTCTGATCCTCAGAGCCTTCATCTGAAATAGATCAAATAATGAAAATTGAGAGAGGAGGAAGAAACGAGTGACGCGCTTTGCATAAGTTTAATGGTTCTGAACGACGTGAATGCTGCAGCTGTGGGGCTGGAACGACATTTAAGTTTAACTGAGCTGGCCTGGATCAGTGCATTTCCACTAACTAAAAACCAGCGCAAAATATTTGGTCTCCAACATTTAGTGTGGACCCCTCAAAACCCTTTCTGAAAAGCACGACTGCAGCAAATCTGTTGGAAGGATGACTGAAACCAGATAAACATGGATGGACATATCATGGAGAAAATAGGCTTAAAAAATTTAAGGCTTCTGGCAAACCGTTGGCAATGTTGCCACAAATTTGCAGCAAGGTCATATTTTTACATGCAAATTAGGTTTGTGGCAGACTTCTATCAAACTTGTAAATTTGTCACCAGAGGTTCACTACAAGTTTGCCATTACTGACGGTTTGTTTCTGCAAATCCCTGGCAAATGTATTTCTTACATATAGCTCCTTTAAGCTCTACTTTGTCCTGAAAGAAACCTGTCTTTCTTGGTTTTTAAAACATTTTTGTTTCATTGTTCCTTCATTAACGTTGTTTCCCAATGTCAGCTAATTGTTCAAGCTAAAACACATTAAATACATTCACTTGAAAGTGAATGACAACAAAATTAGCCTTCGAAATCTTGTAAACACTCTTTAGAGTTTGTAGCGGCTCCTCCTAACGGCATCTTTCCATCACGCTCTCCTCCGCTGTCCTCCCACCCGCCAACGCCTGAATCCTGGCATGATGGGGTTGGCCTCCCTAATGGAAGACTTCTCACGTGCCTTTCCCGTTTTATGACGTGGTTTGTGGTGTGAGTGATGTGTGGGTTATGGAGGGTTTAATGAAATGCGCTGCGCTCTGTCACCGCGCCTGCGAACCGGCGAGACTGGATGAGGTGGAGCAGGTATTAAGTTTGAGGTTAAAGACGGAGCAAATAAACCGTGGATGCTCACATTTGCATCATGATTCACATCTTGCTGGGTAACTCTCTCTCCCTCTCTCTGTCTTCATCAAGTCATGTCTTTGTCTCTCCTCTGTACTAAATGGGGGGCAGAACCTGGCTGTAATTCTCCTGTCGCTGTCATTTTTTGGTGTGTGAATGGAGCACCAGGGACACGTAGGGACAAAAAACATTTAGTAGCAGCTTCGGTCTGAGATGTATATGTTCTTTCTGTCCTTCATCATTTTCATCCAGTATTTCTTTGGGTTCCTGAAGTTCTGTTCTACTTCAGAAGGTTGATTTAAAACTCATGTTGAGTTACTCCTAATTTCTTCACATTTTAATTACAAAAAGGATGGATTTCTCGTATTTTTTAAGTAGTCTTGAGGAATGTGTGCATGTGTTGCAGTAAATCACTGTACCAATTGCCTCATTTTCCTAGCAAACTGTAAAAATTGAGGGTAAACTCAAAACTTTTGCACAGACCTGTATACTCATGTACCGATCACATCATGTGTAATTCCGTGACTCCAGATGCATCATCATGAAATGAAAAATGCTTCATTAGCTATTCATTATCTCTATTAGGATTTCCATCAAAAATATCAACAACTTATAAATGGTAATTGTTATGGTAATGACTATTAAAATAAGCCGGGTAAATAATAGTCTAATAATGCACACTCGAATCCCTGTGGCATTGAAAGGCTGAGGAGCTTAATTCAGTTTGAATAAAGGAGTTGAAAGATGATGCTTTTGTAGATTGTAATCAGCAATGCCAGTGAACTTGAAAGGTGCGCAACCTAACTTGGGACTGCCTCAGTAAATGTAGTTAGATTTAGTTCGACGCCTCAGTTAGATGTAGTTACGTGCTTTGGCATGTCTGGTGGCTCTTTAGGTTTTTCCCTGCCTTTCCCCTCCCTGGAGGCCCGAGACGGACCTTGCCTGTCATTGGGCCAGTGTTTTGTCACACCGCCTCTCGAGTGATTCATCGTCCCGTCTTTTTGGTTTGTTGGCTTTCAAGCCCCGCCTACCAGATCTCAGCCATTGTGATTGGAGGCGTCGCTCCCAATACTCCCTCCATCCAGTGTTTAAGAACCCGGTTGAACCCGTACCCGTACATTAGCATTTAACATTGTGTACATTAGCATCTAACATAGTGTACATTAGCAATAACATAGCACACATTAGCAACTAACTTAGTGTACATTAGCAACTAACATAGCGTACATTAGCAACTAACATAGCATATATTAGCATCTAAGATAGTGTACATTAACATCTAACATAGTGTACATTAGCAATTAACATAGCGTACATTAGTATCTAACATAGTGTACATTTGCATATAACATGGTGTACATTATCAATTAGCATACATTACCAACTAACGTAGCATATATTAGCATCTAACATAGTGTACATTAGCATCTAACATAGTGTACATTAGCAACTAACATAGTGTACGTAAGCCACTAACATATTATATGTTAGCAACTAACATAGTGTACATTAGCAACTAACATAGCGTACGTAAGCCAGTAACATAGCGTATGTTTGCAACTAACATAGTGTACATTAGCAACTAACATAGCGTATATTAGCATCTAACATAGCGTATGTAAGCCACTAACATATTGTATGTTAGCAACTAACATAGTCTACATTAGCAACTAACATAGTGTACATTAGCAACTAACATAGTTAGCAATATGTTAGCAACTATGCTTTTGGGAAAAACACCCCAGCTTAAGTCACGGTAGATATACAGACTTTTCCACCTGGTACAGGCCACGTTTGTCCCGCTGTAAATCCACTTGTACATATTGTGTAAATCCTTTTTAGATAAAGAACTTCAAATATCCAGCTGGTCAGTCTCAGTTTCATTATTCAAAGGTTTCCTTATTCACAGATTTCCATATTCCCAAGATGAAACTACAACTAGATGTAACAACTAGGGGCTCGTCTAGGATCGAAGACAGCACTTTTTTTCAATCGTTTATTTCATAAGTGTGTTACGGTGTTCTGTGTGGACTTTTGGTCTTGTCATTGTTGTGACTTCGTTCTGGCAAAATGAAAAAAACTAGAAACAAACAAAAAAGACATAAAAGTATAGAAAATGATTAAAAAACAAACTCAAATTTATTACAATAATCATAAAAAATAAGGAAATATGCAAAACATACTGTGTAAACTGCATTTGCTACAGCGTGCTACTCTTCACAAGTTAAAGGACAGTTTTGAGTGTTCTTTGCTGACTGTAGCATTGTGAATATTTTCATTTTATTGGCTCAGTGTTGCATCACTCCCATAAACAGGCCACGCTTTACATAAACTACACATAAAAAAGTAAATTTGGACATTGCGCATATCTACAGTATGTCAAAAAGGGAAGTAGTGGGGTGTGTGTTTTTTTCCTGCTTGAAGCCGATAGCGATCATCAATTCCACTTACACCGTCGCTTCTTTTTGGACGTATAGCAAATCAGACATCTGCGTCTTCCCGAGCTAATTTCTCGTCAAAGTCTCCCACTTGAACTCTCGCAGCGCTTATCAGCCGAGGCCTTAATGATAGTCCTGCGCATTGCAGTTGCCACTCCGGCGTGACGTGATTCATGTTCTGGTTTGAGACCCCATCTGTTTGCAAGGGCTTCCGGGGAGAGGGGTGGGGGGAGGCGGAGGAGAGACGGAGTTGTCAGAGTCGCTCTACTCTCATTCGCTCTCTTAATGGTCTCATCTGGAGGAAACAGAGACGCGTCCCTCACCGATAGCTGCGGCCAGAGGATACAATAGTCCTTAGCGCTGAAAGTCAATTGGCATGACAGATAATATCATGTCTTCTGTCAGCTGATGGGCTGGGATTAGAACACACACACACACGCACACTTATCTCGAGGGATCCATTCTGTTCCTTTTTGACTGTTTTTACTGCTTGGATATCCTCAGTGCTTCCTCAGGGATTGCTCTCTGTAATAGGGAGTTAAAAGACTCACTAATTGTTCTTTTTGTGTGTGCCAAGCGATCCGATGACACCGTCGCATCGGAAGGCCGAGCTGAGCTGAGCCGAGCCGAGCTGGTCTCATCAAGCCGGCAGACAGTTAGCCAGTCTCTCCCACGAGAACCGGAAAGCGCCGCTATGAAAAGAGGGGCAGATAAGCACATATTAAATGGAATAAAATGCAATCGGTTCTAGCTTATGGTTTAGTCGTTTAATGGTTGTTTATGCTCGAGAGCCCTGCTGAGAACAAAGTGTCATTCACAGTGAGGTCTTGTTTGTCACTTTAACAACAAAAAAGCAAAGTAAAATTAATGTACATTCATACGGAGCTCTGAAAACGGTAAATACTTGAAGGCTATTTATCCACGATGGTCAGTCTGGAGTTTACAGTCTTCAGTATAATTTCCAGATATGTCATTGTAGCTGATTAATTGTCGTGTTGGTGTGGGGAAGCAACGGGAGGAAGCACTCAACATGTGGAGCAATTGAGTGATAGACAAAACAGAGCCTTGAAGGCCAAAACTTACAAAGCAGATGAAAACACAGGTGAGCACATACAGCATTTAGGGAATAAAAGATCAGACAAAGGATGGGTAAAATTGAGAGGATTTTAATGGGGAACACACAGGTGGGGTTAATTAAGCAACCAGGTAAACAAAACAGGGGAACGGCAAAGCCCAGTTAGCAGTCCGATGACCAGGGGTGCTGCGGAGGCATGGCTACATAAAGAAAAAATCCCCTTGAAACCTCTGATAACATACATATACTGTAACTCCGCCCACGTCCATTCTGGTTTTTGCACTTGTGTTGTAACTTTTGCGCTTCCAGTGTGACATTGCATTTGCGTTGGGGCTTTTGCATTTGTTCTGCAGCTTTTATATTTCCTTTGTGACCTTTGCATTTATGTTGTGGCTTTTTCATTTTTCTTATTGCTTTGGCATTCGTGTTGTGGCTTTTGCATTTATGTTGTGGCTTTTGCTTTTCCATTATGGATTTTGCACTTGTGCTGTGGCTCTTGCACTTCCCGTGTGACTGCATTTGAGTTGTGGCTTTTGCATTTTCGTTTTGTACCATTTGCCTTTGAATTTGTTTTGTGGCAGTTGTTTTGCATTTGCATTGTGAACTTTGCATTCTGCTGAACTGTCTGAATCACTATATAGTGCTGTATGAAATGTAAAAAGCCTGGGAGTGTCCACTCTCTCACTGCATTTCTGTAGCTGTATTCTCTTTGTGTGCACTTGAGAAATTGCATGCATTCATTTTTACTTACAGGAGTATGTTTTCTTAAAATTTCACACCGAATTCAGATGTGCTCATCTCGGACAGACCGGCCAGTTATCCCTCTCTTGTTTTGACCCACTGCACGCCCATTTGCCAGCTCACCCCCACACTCCTCAACTTCATAACTCAGTGTGAAGGGCTCAGAGCCGCCGCTGCCGCTGCCCACCGCCTTGCTCCCACGTTCCTCTCCGCCGCCGCTTCCGATGAATCATATTAAGGGGATAATGAACCATTTAATGACCTGCGTGTTGATTTATCAGACGCTCCGCAGAGGCCAATTTAAAAATATAATGCCATAAGTCACAGAGCCACTGGCCGACACAACTCAGCACGCCTGGCGCGGCCTTCCTCGCACCCGCCGAGCCAGTGTTAATCAGGCCGTCGTTAAGGGACGGGGGTGGGGAGGCAGAAGGGGGAGAGGAAGAGGAGACCGACGCCACTTTTCATGTGGGGTAGAGGACGGTTGAACCTCCTCACCATTCTCCACCTCCACGCTGTCTTTCTCCTACTCCCACTTTCCCCTGTGACATATTGGACTTGGCCAGGAGGAGACTGGAATATTTCTAGCCACTGCCCACAGCTCTCCACAGTGGGCTGGTCGTCATTAGGCTAAAAAATCTTCCTCACCAGGCCACCGCAGCATTAGGCCGCTTGTACCGTTTCTGCCTAAAGCATCAAAACTTGGTCAGCTGTGTACGTAATACAGCGTTGTCGTAGTTGATAGACATGTTGCTACAGCTATGTTACATGTGAAATACCATGTTATGTGTCGTTTATCAAGTGGTGATGCTAAATCGGTCAGTGAATGTTGCTAAAAACAAATGACTAGCCTAGTTAGCCAAACAGAAAGGTGAACAGTATCAGCAACTCGAGAGGGAAAATTCTGATAAAAAGTATAGATATGTTAGCGTTAATATAAACCTTGCGTTACCCTTTCATCACAAGCCTATTGTCCATTTTTCGCTCATGGCTGTAATGTTAACAATTTGTTATCACTGTCCTGTGGCAAATGGAACACGTACATCCAACTTGGTTAACACTGCATTTTTAGTGGATGTGACAATCTCGTTAACTGAATCTCAGATCCAGTGGCAAGTGGAAGGTGGCATTAATTCTTAGATTCCACCTACGAAGAAATCTTATACAAGAAAACATTCTCAGTTTTCTCATTTAATATTTCCTTGTAGATAAGAGTAGGATCTACAACTGCTGAAGAACATTCTTTTTCCCCTTTGTTTTTCCCCAACCTTGTTACTGGGTTTTAATGAATTCTACAAAAAATTATGGTGAAAAAAACATATATTGATGAATGAGATGCTATAAAATATTGTTTATCAAAGCTTATAGCATGTGTTATAGCGGTGGTCCGAGGTCTGAAAATTTGAAAAAACTGAAATCACTTTTTAATTATTTAATTTAATTTATTTTTCAAAATGTTTTTTGGCAACTTCATGAAGTAATGAATTTAATGCAAATAACAGAAGACAAAAAAAATCTGGTAGCTTGTGGCTGCTTTGTACAAAATTATATGTAGTTTTTGAAAAAAACTTTATCCCACTATTGTACAGAAAGTGAAGCATTGCTTTAAAAGTGTTTGTTCAATAATAAATTCATGGTTGAAAATAGGTTCTAGAAGCAGCTTGAAAAAGACGTCTTTTGAACCTAGCTTAGAGGTGGAGGCGTCTGACAAATTCGTATTTTAAGTGTCTTTTCAACAACTTATTGCTGGGTGAGTTAAGGGTACAGTACTTAATTGGGTCCAAAATTCACAGTTGTCCCTCTGTCATTTTATATCATCATCCTGCATTGCTGCGACATCTTTTACCGAATCTGTGTTTGTGGTCGGAGTTCAGCTGAGGTAACACAGCCCATCTCTCTCTCTCTCTCTCTCTCTCTCTCTCTCTCTCTCCCTCTCTCTCTCTTTACCTTAATGCCAATATTCTCAACTCAGCACTCAGCACATCAAATGTAATAAGTTCACAGCTCTCTCCGAGTCACTTTTACAGTGCTGGGCGTGTCTATTGTCTGAAAAATGTGGTGATTTGTCACGTTTTTCTTGCGCCCTTAGAATCCCACAGAGAATGCTATCGCGGTCTTCAAGACGAGCAATCGCTCCCGCAGATAAGTGCGACAGAGGCCAACCTGCACGCAAAAGAGCGATTGGCACACAGCAGCGGGGAGGTGAAATGCTGAAACTGGAGGAAAACGAGCAACGGCCGCTCGCGCTCCCTCAGGGCTGCGTTAAGGCTCTGTAAAGAGCTCGGCTCCCGACACGCTACCGCTTTACCGGCACACCGCTTGGATAAACACGATTTTACTGGGGAATTGTTTTATTTAGCAGATACAACTGAGTCAGTGTTCTTCAAGTGGGCGAGAGCTGCAAGCTGAGAGAGATTCGGATATAAACACATATTGTCGAGCCATAAGACAGATCGAGCCTCTTGGCGTCTTATCTAGCACAACCGTGTGCGGAGACTCCGGCATTTTTCTTTCTATATCGAGGGTATAAACAACAAAAGCTTGTTTTCCATATTTATTGTCGCTGTACTTCAATTTCGAATAAGAACCTTAAAACATGATAATGTTGCATTGGACGGTGTGTTAAAATGCAATAAATGTCTTTGCATTGAAGCCATAAACCATCACAGTGATTTAAAACCTAATAAATCAGATTTTAAATCAAAACCTTTTAAATCAAAACCTTAAATAACTGCACCAATAAATGTACATACCTTTTAATTTGTAAAAGTTGAAATGCAGGGCAGCACGGTGATGCAGTGGTTAGTGCTGCTGCCTCACAGCGAGAAGGTCCTGGGTTCAATCCCCAGGTTGTAAGGTCCTTCTGTGTGGAGTTTGCATGCTCTCCCTGTGTTTGTGTGGCTTTCATTCAGGTGCTCTGGTTTCCTCCCACTGTCCAAAGACATACAATATGGTTTAATTGGTGCCTTGTGCCTGTAAGTTCCTGGGATAGGCTCTGGTGCCCCTGCAACCCCGATAGGGATTAAGCGGTTTGGATAATGAATGAATGAATATTTGTCCCATGACTAGTTGTCAGGAATTTAACCAAACAAACTCTTCTACTGTTTTATACTGTATACTCAAAAACAATGTCTAGAAACTGACAGTGTTCTTTGAGTTGCTTTGTAGTGTTCTTGCATGGTAAAATGGAATAGAAGAGGACAGATCTGAAGTTCTTTTTACTCCTCAAAACACACAAACCATCAAATGAAAGCACACTTTTGAGAATGTTGAAATACAATGGAAGTTGAGCAAATTGTGAACAAACATTCTTGCAATGTTCCAGAGACAATCAAATTTCAATGTTAAGTGGTGGAAATTTGATGCTGTGTTCACCCTGCGGCTTCAGGTTCAGTGTGAGGTTTTAAGAGGTTTAAAAAAGCTCTTCCACTGTTCTTCATACTAAACAACAAAGTTTAGAGACTGACTGTGCAGTGTTGTTTTATACTATTGTAGCGATGTTTTGTACCGTTCCTCCATGTTTAAACTGAATAGAGCAGGACGGATTTCAAGTTTGTTTATGATATTATGTTATTTCTAGTTTGATGCCAGTCCAGTCAGACAATGGATCAAAACTTTTAGGCAAGTAAAATGGATTTTTATGGACCTTCATAAACTTTATTCATGCAAAATCTTAAGGCTTGAGTTGTTCATTTGTGAGAAACTCTAAAAGCAAATTGAGTATGTCACTCTTCATTTTAGGTCTCGCAGCTCTTTGATCCCGGAGTAGTCCACAAAACATTTTAACTTTAAAGTTAGCTTCTAAATCTGTAATAAATTAGCGATAGATGAGATGAAACTGATGAGATGAACTCGGAAGCGTGGCTAATAAGGGTGTTTCCAATCGACTGAACAATGAATTTCCACTTGTGTGATTGAACAATGTAAAACTTTTAAAAAGACTTTGACAACATTTATTGGGAGGCTTTGTGTATATACGTACATTCATTCATTCATTATCCAACTTATCCCAGGAACATACATACGCAAGGCAGGAAACAACCCTGGGCACACACACTCAGACAGTAACACTCTCATTCACACTCCACAGGGCCAATTTAGATTCGCCAATCAGCCTCATGGGTACAGCATGCAAACTTCACACAGAAAGGCCCCACGGCTGACCTGGGACTCGAACCCAGGACCTTCTTGCTGTGAGGTGGCAGCGCTAACCACTGTGCCATCGTGCCACCCCATATGTATACAGAAGCAGTCAGCAGCTTCATAGTGAAAGTGAGTGAAAGTGAATGCGTGATTATTTTTCATTGTGAACACACCACAGCACAGCACACAGTGCCCCACAACAAAATGTGACCTCTGCGTCTGACCTGAGCAGTGCTTGGGGATGTACCTTGCTCATGAGCACTTCAATGGTACCTTTACCAGTCTTGAGATTCAAACCAGTGACCTTCCGATCACGGAGTGTACGCCCTAACCACTACACTACCAACTGCCATTGACAGGTCTTATGTACCTATGAGGAAAGGCCTCTTCCAACAAGCCTTGTGTAAATGCAGGTTTTACCTGATCTTATTCAGACCATCCAAACTGCTGTCAGGGTCAGGTGTGGATTGTGGACACATTTAACATCTGCAGTTAGCTAGTGCATTTTAGTCATTTGAGCAAATAAGAGGTAATTATCGTATCTACGCCATATTTGCTCCCAGTTACATTATATTTTTGGACCATTGCGTCAGTTTTGAAGCATCGGCAGTCATAAGCTGATCTCTATCCAGCCACAATGCAGAAACTGTAAACACATTTTCATGCAGGCTTTTAATGCATCACTAGCTCAGTTATGTCTGGACAAAATAAAATTAAGCTTTGGAGTGTGTGACAGTTATGGATTGTAGTAAGGAAAACCACACACACACACACACACACTCAAACAGAGAGCTTGGGTTGAGTGCTGCAGCAGCGACAGTTTCGTTTTTTTTTGCTGCCGAGGGTTATTAAGGTGCGTCCCTCTTAGCGCCCTCTGAGTGACCTGCGCTAACGTGCTCCTCTCGCCCTGCTGGGCCGGCCTGCTCACCCCGGATCAATGCCCTGAAACATCACCTGAAAATCAATGAGCTTTCACTGGGCGTTTGTGACTCTGTTAGAGTGCTTCGGGTCACCGCCCAGAGAGATGTCACACTGAGTTTCCCCCTGTGACATGCAAACCCTGCAATGGTGGAAAAATTCCTCTGAAAGAACCTCTAAATGGTCTTTACTGTGTGACTTAGGAGTGACGTCAGAGTTTTACTCCTGGATTTGCGATTATAACAGTTGGTGGCATAACAGTAGGGAGCTCGCCCCCGTTTGAATCCAGGTCCAGTAAAGTTACCACTGAGGTACTCATGATTCTGGGTTCGATCCCAGGTTGGCCGTTGGCCTTTCTGTGTGGAGTTCGCATGCTCTCCCTTTGTTCGTGTGGCAAATGATAATTAAGTTGATTTTTGTAATTTGATATGATTGGAAGAGATTGTCTTGAGTCAGCATATGATATTGTCTCATGTCAATCATTAGTTCCTGAATTTAATTGAAGTGATTTTATGATATTGTTACACGTCAAATCATTGTCCATTGTACTGTGATGATACTTGTGATTTATATCTCTAGTTTACACCCCTATTTTCAAAATGTGTCGATCTGAAATGTGGCACAAGCCCATCACTAGGGGGCAAGCTTGAACAGGTTTGAAAAACAAATAAATACGTTCTAAAAAGTCTCTTGTACCTCATAACATGTGCACATAGGTGGTGGAAACACTGCTGAAGTCTCCAGCATGTCATGGAGGCGCTAGTCGGGGTGATACTGCATGATTGCATCTGTCCACATGGAACTCAAGAGGCTGCAAGGTCGCGATTCTGTGCAATGTCATTATAAATTGCATGCAAGGGCTCGCTATGCAAGCTGAATACTAGGGGTGCAGTCTCCAGGGGGATGCGAGAAGTGATTTGGAGCTTTCTACTTACAGCTCAGTGTTGGCAAGGGTTGAGGAAAAGCTGCAGGAGCAAAAACATTAATGCATTAGCTTTTCCAGTCAAGCTGGAGAATTTGGGTTTAGTGAGTGAAAAAGGAACTCCTTGAGGCCTTTCTGGAGGCAGTTGTAGGTAGGAAGTGTAATACAGTCTTCTATTGGTTTCTTTTTTAGCTTTGGCTGAATTTGAAGTCGGCATTGCTTGTATCTTCACACCGAAGGCAGGCTCGTAATTCTCTCCACCAAATACAAGGTCTTTGAACATTTAAACAACATGGCCGACAAATGTGATGCTTCCACCAACAAATACTATTTAAATGTAAGAAATCTGCCGCAGTTTAGCACTTTTCTTGTTTTTATTCACACAATCAGTCACCATTAGTGGTATAAAATGTGTTGGCATGTTGTCAGGCTTTTTCGTATCATCTATTCTCTTATGCAACTGCAATGCAAAAAGTACCACAGGACATGGTGTTAATGCTCATTTGTGACCCGATGTGCCGTAATGAGTCGGAAGTCACCGTTCTATTTATTTAGATACGGGCCGATTATGTTGACAAACATCAAAAATATAGATTTTTCTTTTTTGGTCTTATATGAAAGAAAAGGTCTTCAAAATTAATCTGGTCTCCAAAAAAGAAAAATCGCTATTTTTGTGATGTTTTTCAACATAATCGGCCCGTATCTAAATAAATAGAACGCTGACTTCCGACTCATTATGGAAGATCGGGTCACATTTTTTGCAGTGTGTTTTAGGCCTGCTTCCAAATCAACTACAGTGTCATCTTGAATGGCTTAACTTCAGCTTGGATGACCAACACCAGTAACAGTCCCAGACTAATAAAGGTACCACTGAGGTACTCACCAGAAAGGTGACTCTTGCTGGGCACTGTCAAAAAGCTGGCCACTGCTCCTTCATGGATAAGTCAAATGCTGAGATCACATGTTCTTGTGGTGCACTGCTGTGCTATGTTCACAGCGACAAATAATCACTTTAAAAATCACTTAAAGGTCCCATATTATTTTAAAAAATCACCTTTTCTGTTCTTTGCACATCCATTTGGGTGTGTACTGCCTCAACCCACACTGTAAGTTTGATGAAAACTGGTCAATTGTGTTAGTATTAATTTACGAATGTCAGAAATCATGAACGAGCCGTTTAGATTACTTCTATGTCACAATAGGGGACATTTTTCAAGTGGAAAAAGTGGAAGTGAGTGATTGTCATTGTGATACACCACAGCACAGCACACAGTGCACAACAATAAAATGTGACCACTGCATTTGACCCATCGATGACGGAGCAGTGGGCAGCTAACATGGGCAGCACCCAGAGAGCAGTGCTTGGGGATGGTACCTTCCTCATGAGTACCTCAGTGGTACCTTTACTGGTCGTGGATTCAAACCTGCAACCTTCTGATCATGGGGCGAACACCCCAACCGTTACGCCACTAACTGCCCCAATGTTTTAAGGATGTTACACTCGAATAAATCTTGATGCTTCTTTGTCATGTTTGTTCAACATAGGTCACTGTGGGATTGATTAGTGAGATTGATTAGTGAGATTGATCCAGTGCATGCACACTTTGGATTTTTCCAAAATGTAGGGTGTTTTTTGGACCCATTTCTGCCATGCCGATGTCACCACCTCATGCTCAGAAGCCCTTCACAAGGAGCTGAAGTAAACATCCTTTTCTCTACCTTCTTCCTCTCCTCTCGTCTCTCCCCTCCTTTTCTCGTCTCCATGTCGCCTGGATCTGATGTCTCACTAGCGAGCACCTTGGCCCTCTGAGGGGGAAAAGATTAGCGAGTGAGAACGCCGATGCCTTGCAGCGATCAATAGCAATAAGAGTGGCAGCTTCAGAGGCACCTGCTCATGAGAGCCTTTTCAGTCGAAACAGGACAGACACCAGCTGCCGCCTCGCTCATATTCCACAGCAACGCCTTTAAAGTTGCGCCATTTTTCCAGGCGACATTGTATATCAGATCCATGTGGAAAACTGTGTGCGTAGGCTGAGTGTGACAGACACGCCCGGCTCTCGCTCTTCTCATGAGATCTCTTTGCATGTAAATGTATGGTGACTGCTGTTGCTGGGATACTCTATAACTACCATACACTGTAAAACAATCTGTTGCTTTTGGATTTACTAAAACATATATTAATGTGTTAAAGGAGAACTTGGGTCAACATTTAGCTCTATTGACAAAAATTGGTGCTGCCTACACTGGGACAAATGGTGACGTAACGGTTAGGGTGTTCGCCCCGTAATCAGAAAGGTCGCCGGTTTGAATCCCAGGTTCATAAAGTTACCACTGAGGTACTCATGAGCAAGGTACATTCCCAAGCATTGCTTCCCGGGTGCTGCTCATCTAAGCTGTCCACTGCTCCTTCACCGTTGGGTCAAATGCAGAGGTCACATTTCGTTGTAGTGCACTGTGTGCTGTACCATGGTGTGTTCATAATGACAAATAATCACTCACTTTCACAGACTTATCCTCCTTCTAGTGTTCGCTCTGGCGACTGTAATGCTAACCACTCGGGGGAGGTTTCAAACTTGCTTTTAGCTTCGTAACATGCTCAAAATGTCATTACAAGTGCTAGGCAAAGTTACAGACAGCGATACAGAGGCTCCTTTTTTTAATCACAATTTTCATAAAGTCCATAAATTATTTCAGACGTGCATGGGCTAAACTGTGCTATTTTTAGCTACTATAAAAGGCCATAAGGGAGTTGGAAGTGGAACTGTCCCACAAAATTAAGAGATTAAAGACAGTGAGAAGCACATTTTAAATTAAGCTCTAGATGTAAGCCTCCTTTTTCCCCTTTATTTTCTACTTAAGCATTTTATAAATACATTTATTTTAAAACTAAAGAGAATTTCAGTGAAAAGCACTCAGCAGTGATTGATCATTTATGACTGCAATTTTTCAGTTATGTGTTGTTTTTATGTGATAGAGTTTAAGCTTTGCTGCAGTCTTCCAAAGCAATTATTTAAAATATGCAAAAGTTTGGGCGGCATGACGGCTAGCTCTGTAGCCTCACAGTAAGAAGATTCGGCCCCGGGGTCTTTCTGTGTGGAGTTTGTGGGCTGTCTTCATGCGGGTTTCCTCCCACAGTTCAAAAGTACTAAAAATTGGCCCCATAGGTGTGAATGTGAGTGTGTGCGCCCTGCCGGGTGCTGTTCTCCGCACAGGGTTGGACCCAGCCTCACGCTTGATGTCCCGGAACAGGCTCCAGCCCCCAGTTCTACTGCAAAGGAACAAGTTCTGCCCAACTCAGATCATTTGTGTGGAGACACCACTTTTATTACAGCGCAGAATTCATCTCTAGAGAGGGCTTTCGATTTTGAGGGAGTGCCAGCACTTCTGGAACTCTTACAATGCCCAGCTTAAAAATGGCTGTTTATTTCTCCCTGATATGTAGCCTATTTTCTGTCCTCTTACTTTGAGAAGGAGCAAGAGAGGGAGAGAGAGAAGAGAGAAGAATGGATAATAGTAAGAAATAAAGCTTCATTGATACTGAGATAGCTCAGAAGAGATTGAAATGCATTTGTGACTGTGTGTGTGAGTGTTTTGGAGTGTGTGAGTGTATGAGAGTGAGAGAAAGAAAAGGCAGTGCCCTAAATGCTCCACATAAAAGCCTTTAAATTTAGAAGGACCCCAAGGACTGCTGGACACATTAAACTTAGTGCAGGAATATCCATTAAGAGATCAATTTAACCAAGGACTACACTCAGACACGGCGAGGTCACCGTTGGACCAGTGAGTGCGGTAATTACTTTTTACATGTTACACAATCAAAACAGGAGGACTCGGACAGAAAACTGTCTATACATCTGCTGTCTGAAGCATTAGCAGTGTACTTTAGCTTCAATTCAACCATTAGTGGTTAAACTGGTTTAAACGTTTGGCTGAATTTTTGGCATTATTTATTTAATGATTGCGTCAAGAGATATTAACTAGAACATTGTGTTTACTTAGCAATTTTTGCACAATTTTTGCACTGTTGCTACATTTTTGCACAACTATTGAACATTGAACATTGCTGTACATGTCATTGATTGGTGTTTCTCACCGACTGTATCTGCACAAATTATTAAAAGTTCTCTAGTTCTCCATTGCTGTTACACATACTAGATCTGACTTGGCTGTTAGCTCAGATTTGATAAGAGACACTGTTTTATTTCATAGACTGTCTGTATGAATTTTTCATATCAAAACTGTTACAGATCTTATACACATTCAGTGTAAAAGACAACTCCAAGACCATAATTGTAGGTTTAGCACCACATCCTAATTGTCTCTCTTTCTACTTCTAGTTTAAAGTGTATATTTTATATTCTTTTTATATATTGTTTATTCTAAGTGCCTTATTTGTTCTTTGTACCTTGTTCTTTATTTTTCAGACTGTTAAAACTGGAGTCTCGTCTCTCTGTATACTTGTACAGTATATAGCAGAGAGGACAATAAAGTTTACTTTGACTTTGGCAGAGTAATGAATAGCTACTTTCTAGTTACTTAGTCTAGTTTAACACTGCACAAGTTTTGAAGTTAGTATTAAACTGGGGAGTAAAGATTTACTGACTGGTCTAATGCAGATTTTGTTTTCAGTCTGTTAAAAGTACAGGACACGGTCCTACAGGACTGATGTCTCATGACTGCCACAAAACCTGCAGACCAAAACCAACTCTCTCTGACTGAGAATCTGGAAAATCTGGGATAGAATTAGGAGTAAAATATGGACATGGTAACTATCAAAGCTACCACATTAATTTGATCAGAACTAGCTTTATTAGTGACTACGTTTGTAATCTTTTATCTGGCAAATGCTAAAGCCAAACCAAGAGGATGATGATAAAGATGGGAATTGAGCGCTAAGGGCCTGGTGCTCAACAGATCAAACAGCCTGGATTGGCTAATTATTGGGGATCTTGTGAGAAAATCTCAGTCTGTTATGAGTCTGATGTTATCTACATTCAGACAATGTGTCAGTAATGATGACTTCACAACTCTTGTACAACCCTACCTCAGCTTGAATTAATTATTACATTACTCTCTGACCCAGTTTAAGCATGAAGTAGGGATTTGGGGGTGAACAAAAAAGTAAACTCTGAATGCAGTTTTCTTTTATAAGCTTTTATGAAACTTATGGTCTGACCTACTTGAAATGAAACAACAATTATTGCCCTGTTAAACACCACGGTGGTGCTGGGAGCCTGGCATTCTGTTGCGGCTTATGAGCCATTTTCTTCATGCTCTGTGCGGGACATGCTTGGGCCGGGCTGAGGTACACAGCTTGCACAGAGATCATTTTAGCACACGGCTGGCTGGCCTCGCAGCGACTGAACGAGCAGGCACAGAAAAGGCCACATGGCATGTGGCACATGGACGCGATTGATTTGGCAATGACCATGGCCTAATTCACTGGAAATCCCTCCCTGGTAGTGCCAACTGCCAGACAGAGCGGGACTGGGCAAAGCCTCAATGTGTAGTTTGTGTTCGAAGCAGACCCAACGCTGCTGGCACCTACTTGCAGGCAGTGGTCCAAAACCGTCATCTTCTGCACTGCCTTTTTTTTTTTTTTTTTACAGACATGGCTAAAAAACCAGTTTACAGTTGGTTTTGATCCATTGACATCTTTATTGAGTCCTTGAAGAAAAATGTTAAGCATGTGTGTACATATGTTGCTCTGCCTTCCCGTGGCTTACGACAATTGAAGGGTCATATTCCTTGGCTAATAGCGCTGACCCTTCACTTCTATAGCTTATGATAAAAGAGCCCTCATAGTTTTTATTTATTGATAGTCATTAGTCTTGAGTAAAGCAAACTAGATCACTAGCGTGAATGATTATTTGTCATTGTGAACACACCACATTTGACCCATCCGTAAAGCTAACAAGAGCATCACCCGGGGAGCAGTGCTCGGGGATGGTACCTTGCTCATGTGTACCTCAGTGGTAACTTTTACCGACTTGAATTTTTCATACTTCTGGGTATGTCTAAACACTTTCACAAATTCCATGTGTGTACAGACTGCATCCCAGGCAGGAACCAGAGATATCTCTTATCCAATTGTCCAATATTCATTCCCAGCTTTGGTTTTCTAACATAGGGTTATAACGATTTTCCAGCCCCAACCCGAGCTTCCTTTTCCCTGGTCATTATCCTTATTCTCCACAGCTTTGGTTCCCTCACATATCTATTGAGTCACTTATCCAATCTGCCTCCCATGCTTGGAAGATGAAGCACCACGTATTCCCACAGCATTCTCTTAACCCATAGACCCACTCCCTGAAGACACACACAGGCAGTACAAGAGGCAAAGCTTGACAGAATAAATGGGCAGCCACTTGGATGATGCCCCAGTGAGGGATTAAGGATGTTACCCAAAGCCCCAGTGGTGGTCCAGTACCTCCAGCTGTATTTCCACCATCTTACCATGACCTGGAATTTAAAATTGTCCATTTACAAACCCATTCCAGGCCCTCAGTTGAATGCAAATATCCAGAGATTTCTGCAATTGTCATGTCTTTGTCACATGCTTTATTTTCCTGACTGTTTTCCCAGTTGTCCAGTCTACAGTCCAAGCTTTGGTTTCTTGGGCCCCGCCAGGCTCTACAATGAGACCTTTATAATATAAGTCTTCAAGGCTCACTTTAATGCCTAACACATCGCATGGTAGTGTGTTTTGGCAGTGGGGCCCATTACCTAACTGGGCTCCTACTTTGGTTTTCTGATGTGCAAGATCTGTTCCACACTCCAGTCTGTGTGTTTGGTCAGCAGCGTTGCATTAAAGTGTTGTTATTGGAAAGCCGATAGCGTCTCTCCCCGAGGGTCTACTACTCAGAGCCGGGTGAGTTTGGGCATAGCATAAATGCGCTGGGATGTTTTATTAATGCTGTGTGTGTCTGAGACATGTCTTTCTTTGCTCTATATGCTGCCTGGTTTCTTCCCTAATGACACCCAGGTTCTTATTTCCAGCTCTGCTTCCTTGCATTTACCATCGCCTTCTCAGCCAGTAGAGGATATCAATATATTCCAGAAATCTCTAGGCAGTGTTTAGTATGGAAAAGTGAAAAAAAAAAGTGAGTTATGATCCTTTTGCACTGTGCTAATGTATGGTAGCAGTAACGTATTCAAGCTTCAGGCTGTCTTATAAGTCCATTCACTATGTGAAACATCCTTGGAGGGTTACCATAGAAACTCAGCTTGTGGTCATCCAGGTTGGTTTCAGAATTGAAAAAAGAGGAACAATTTTAATACCTGGATTTAACAAATAAGCATCCATGTCCAATTGTTGCAGCAACATTTGCAAGGCTAAAAACAGCTATTTTTTAAATGAAGAATTGCACCTTTAAAAAAAAAACTTACTTTTCTATACTCAAGCACACACACACACCTCCCCTTCAGCTCTGTTGCTTTGAAAGCCTCACTTATATCATCGGCACTAGATGGATGTGGTCTGAACTCAGAGCAACTGACCCAGAAGTGTGTAGAGGAACCCATCTGGATGTTTTGCGGTGGGAATAAACCAGCCTCAGAGGACAACACCATCTCATTAGACACAACATCACAGCTCAAATTCAACTAATTGTACGGCACAATACAAATTAACCCTTTAAAAGCTGAGCCATATTTTAGCCACATGGCATGAAAACCATAATAGATATGTAGTAATCATATTAAAATTTTTTTTACAAAGCTACAAATATTTTTAATATGAAGTTTGTTAAAAGTTGCTTTTCATACAGGTTTTATTATATATCTCAATATTATATAGCTCAACATAGCTAAATGTTTTGCCCTAGGGTTATGATAGATCAGATACTGGAACAATCATAGTTAACCTTCAAACCCCTGAGAGAATTGAAGGCTTTTAGGCTTATTATAGTGTGTGTGTAGAAGTTAGTCAAACATTAAGTTAGCTTTATCTTGTTGTTAACGTCCTACACTACTCAGATTTGTCATAGATTGATGTGCAGATGCTGACACAGTCTTTATATCAGTCCATTTCTGATGAAAACTGACTTTGTTCCTTTTTTTTTTTTAGCTTTATGTAGTATAAAACTGCTGGCACTGTACATATAACTTTACAAACAGTAACAACAGTGTCTGTTTTATTTGTTTACTGAGTTATTATGTAGAGACACTCTACAGCTTAGTACTGTGGAGAAAAATAAGGTTTGTGCATTTTTCTATATTTTCTATATTTATGTTTTACTTTCTAACATTATAAAATGGAAAAAAAATATTTTCTGATTAATTGGAAAAAAACTGAAGTTTTGGAGACTTTTAGCAATTGGAACTCATTTTGGTCTATAACTCATTTTTAGACTCATTTCTGGGAGAGAAGTACATTTTTGCACGTGATGGCGTTCGATGTGGGGCCATGACACAAAAACATGGTCAATGTGCGTTTGGAATAAATATTAAGTAAATGGCTATACTGTGAGTAGACCGCTAGTTGTTTTTGTTATTTATCAGCTAAAACATAAGTTTTGTCTGTAATAAGATTTAACAGAACTGGAACTTCCCTGAAAGTCATGCACGCTAATAAATACAGTTCATGGGTCATCATGTGTTTTTATGCAATTCAGTTTTAGTGCACATAATCACTCACAAATAATTTCACATACAGAGAAATCAATATAATGTCAATGTCAATTATAATTAAGTTCACAAATCTTGTGATTCTGACGGTATGTGTGAGGTTTCTCTAAGTTGAAGTGATTCCGAGTTTAAAAAAAACAAATAAATGTCTGTCACAAATTGTGTTCGTCGGGCTTGAAACATTAATGATGCTAAATATTATTTCACTGAATTTTCTTTTCTGGAAGACAATCTTACAGTTTACTCCAGAACAAAGTGTTGTTGCCTGTATGAACTATTCTGCTGTAACCACTGTATTATTACATATTTATTACACAAAATATAATATACAGTATACAAAAATAACAAACCTCCACACATTGTTGTGCAAGTACATACAGTAAGTATTAGTCATCAACTTGAGTGAAAGTCTGAAAGTTGAACAAAGTTACTGTCCTATTCTCTATTCTCTGTCTCTTTGGCATGGGAGGGAGAAAATCGATTTGGTCAGGCGCTGAGAGGTGTGAGGTGAGACGACTGAAGCCCGGAGAATATTTTAGTGTGTCCAACACCTCTTGTTTGAGTGATGTGTCTCCAGAAGCACGGCATGCCGGAGCTGAGCCTCTGCAGTGGTCTTAATGAGGAGGTCAGGGGAGGAATGTGGCAGGTGGACAGGTCTGACTTATTTGGCGAATAGAAGATAAGGGATGTGGACGTATATATACTGTACCCAACTGTCCACTGCGCACAACATAGCAGTAGCAGTTGCTGAGGCAACCTCCTCCGTCCTCGCCATCTCCCCCGCGGTAAACATTCCTGTTTGTGCAGCAATTTTGACACTGGGGTGTTTTTGGTATACAGTAACTGTGAAGCTTCTTCTTCATTACTAGTTTTTATATTTATATGCTGTGCTAAACGGCATGAAATTTTAAATTACCATAGCATAAAATCAAGGTCTGTGTTCCTTACTGAGCCCTATCATTACTTCAAAATCTTTAGTTCTTTAATTTTAATCCTTCAATTTACATCTTTATCCTTGCAGAAGGAATAACTATTTTTGTAGCCCATTCAAATCCAGACAATGCACTGATTTTAAAAGGATAGGTTTCAGTTAGAAGAGCTTTGTGTTAGTTCTGTGGTTAAATTGTTGCTGTAATGTTGAATTTATACATTTGCATTAGCAGCATTTATTCAGATTTCCCCACATTTCTTAATTATATTGGCAGTCTCTTTGAAGCAAATTGGGGACAACATGTCAGAGAGGCAGCCAAGAATCCCATATCAGTTGTCAAAGTGATCTTCAAAATTTTAAGTATTTTCAAACATATCTTCTCCACTCACTCTCCAATTGGAGGAGTTCCTCATTATGGTCCAATGGGAGTACTTGTCTTTGGGCTACTGCTGGATAGTACCAACCACAGACCTAACAGCTCACCAATGACTGGAGCTGATCTATGGTTCATCCGACTATTCTCACAACTGCACAGGACAAATAAGTATCATTCTTGATAGGAATTTAAATGCTTCTTGTCTTTAGAGGACATTAGAGAGTATGGGCAAGTTTACCAGTTTTAAATATAAAACAAATGGCGATAATTGTCTATAGTATGTCAGCCCTCCAGTGGTCAATGTTAAAACTACAGTGCAGGAACTGTTCAATTATGGGCTACCATTCTTGTGAAAATGTAGCCAGGAACCATGTAAATGAAGAACAATGCTTATGCTTGAGGTAAAACAAAAACAACATAGTTTAAATGAAAAAAAGATGATGTGTTGGTGGGATTTATACAGTAGGTCTTGTTGAAACATGACTTTATGAAGATAGAATAGATAGAATGTTCTAACTTCAGAAAGTTTAGCTAATTATATGCAAATGTTGGGTAAAGAAAGGGCCGCCCTCTATTTGCACACTTAATTAGCAAAAAACTCCATTCAGATTAGATTTGCAGCATCTACCACAAACCTAGTCAAAAAGTACTTAAGGCTCAATGAGTGGGTTTTGTGTGTAGGTTTGTGGACTTGCCTTCTAGTGATATTAAGCGTAAGTTATAAAGTTATAAACTTAAGCATTCCACATTTTTAAAAAGTTTTTCTTTCTTTCGTTCACATCTCAAAGTTGAGTTCTTGAATCTTATTTGAGAGAGGAATTTCTAACTGGCCTTTAGTCTAAGAAAAATACGACTCAGCCTAAGGGCCAGTTGGCACTGAAATGCCACCATTTACACTATGCCGCTCTTCGTCATGAACAGGAGGACAGGAGTGGAGGATCACTTGACTGTGAAGGTCGCATGAATCTCCCTGAGAAAGCTGTCTGAGCCCTAACGCCAGATATGCTTTATTCAGCCCTCTCTGATGTTTTAATCATTCAGCGCCGCCGTCATCGCGCCACGGCCGGGCGTAATGACGGACTTCCATCAGATCAATGTTCTTCCTTAAGTGCTGCCACTGCAGAGGGTCAGTCAATGGGCACTATGTCACCGCCGGCCGTGATGAAATGGACAGTTTGCTGTTCTTTGTAATTTGACAGCGTCTCCTTCCTTTTTTTTCACCCCACTTTCCTCCCTTAGAAGAGGGTGGGAAGAGTACGATTCACAGCAAGATTTTGTGGAATCGTCCCTGTCAGAAGTGTATTCCTCTCAAATTGAAGCTTGACATTTACTGGGGCTTGTTAAAAGGTGAGAGCTCTATCTTCATGGTCTGGGAAGTAATGAAGTACTCATCGCCCTCTTGGAAGAAATAAACGAGAGGAAGAAAACCCTCCCTCACACTCTGCCCTCACGGCTAGAGATCGCCTTCATGCAGACCACGTCCAATCTGTAGACACACGCCGGTAGCCCATAGCGCTGAGTAGAATTAATCATAGTTAGATAAGAGGCTCACCAGGCAAAAACAGGTGATTTTTTCTCAGCCAGGAGAGTTTCACCCTTTTTTAGCGTTCAGTTTACAGACATTGCAAGAGAAATTGCATAATGACACATCCAGACTGCAAATTTGTTATAAATGATAAAGGCAGACATCTGACAGACTAACATAGTGTACATTAGCAGCTAACACAGTATCATCGCTATGTATCAATATCGCTGTCTTTTTTGCACCTTCGTAACATCTGAACGCAAAGAATTTTCATCTTCAACATCTTTCTTCCCTCATTTCACAGCAAAACTGAGCGATATTTACTAGCACTGCCGCCTTCGAATTCTTTCTTTTTCTTCTTCTTCTTCTTCTTCGGTGGACTGGACATTTTTATAGTGTACACTGCCACCTATTGGAATCCTCAAGATTAGCAAAAAGTACGCCCACGAGTGTAGTCAGTAAACTGCTTAGCAGTACCGTCCGCGAGCGTTCGTGTCACGTAGCATCAAGTATATCTCGACCCTTACAGAGCCTGGTTAAGAAGCACAAGGGATTTTATTATGCAACAAAGGACCAGACATTGACGTGGTCAGGTGGGGCTCAAAAGAAAGCAAAAAAAAATCTGCACAGAATCCAGATCAAAGTCAATAAACAGAAAAATAGGCCAAAAATAGTCAAACATTATACCAGAGACATGAGACAAAGCAAAACTCATGGTCAAAAAAGGAAGACAGGTAATAAACAAAGAGATGAGATATTGAGAAGGCAACTAGGTTGACAGTAATTTGCATATAACAATGGACGAGTGTCACAAGAATAAACTTCTTAAGATGTAAAAAATCTAGAATTAACCCAAAAATGTTTAATTTTCAAGGAGGTCAAATTGGCCAAATAGTCTTTATAATCAAGTAAGTAAGTAAGTAAGCTTTATCTACCAATGGGCTCACTATTGAAATATGAGTATTTGTCACAGCACACAGTGCACCACAAGGAAATTTGACCCATCCATGGTGGAGCAGTGGGCAGCTTTTGGTAGCGTCCAGAGAGCAGTGCTTGGTACCTCAGTGGTACCTTTTATTGGCCTGAGACCTGAAACGGCAACCTTCCGATCGTGGGGCCAACTTCCTTATTGTTACACTATCAACTGCCCCAAACTATATGGTTATAAGTTATATAAAAGAAATAAACCAAATATGGTACATCCTGGTCAAAGGGAGTAGGGCACAAAAACCATCCCAAATATCCCAACCGAAATAAGTGTTACTTCCATCTTAACATTGACTCTGGAATTTGCAAGTTCTCAATCAAAGCATCTGATATCACACCTTCTTATGAATATTCATAGGAGTATTTAAATAGGAGTCTCCTTCATATACTGTGATGTCTACCTTCTCTTTATTTTCATATGGCATATTTGCATATAGCTGGGAAAAAACACATAAAATCACCATTTTCTCCTCACAGCCAAAATCTATGTGTTACTAATGTCTTCCAAATGGATAGGAGTGAACTGGTGCCAGTTTAATGCCTCTTTCACTGGAAGCTTTCTGTTAATGATGACAAACTGTCTAAAACAATAATTGGATTTATTTCTTTTCCTCCATATGTCATTAATGCCTAATTCTCTCTGAGTGAGCTCAGCACAGAATAAAATAGCCCTTGCCAAGCAGATTCCATTTAAGGTGAGGTGATTTTTTACAAAAAAAGATGAACAAAATAACAAGCATTTAACTCCAATGTGCCGCTGCATGTTCACCTCGGTGAGGGTAAAACTGGACAATGAGGGAGAACTGGTAGCTTTGCCTTGACCTGCAGTAATGGCCACTTAACAGGTAGGTACTGCTGAATGTTTTCAGAGATCTGTTTAAATGCTGACTGTGTGTGTGCATTTGAATTGGTTTTGAGATCATTTGTGAGCACCTGAGATTTTACAGATTTTTGTGGCTTTGTAATTTTTGTACATCTTTACAAGACCTTATAATGAGGAAAGTGCTCATAAGGGAAATGGTTTTATTTTCATGAGAATCAAGGTAAGTGAAGTCTTAGGACCTGTGTCCACCAAACACGTTTTTTTTTCAGCTGGGAGCACTAAAAACCTCACTTCCAGAGCGCTTTCTCAGCACTTTCTCTCAGCGCTCGTTGTTGCTAAGTTACGAAAAGCGCCATCGGGCACTTCCACGTTTGTTCCAATTTAAACGTGTTACTTTGAGGACGCTAGCCAAGAAAATGGACAGAAATTGCATCTTAGCATTAGTGGCAGTTTAAAATAGATTCTTTGAGACAAGATTGGGTGCATGAAATCTTCTCCAGCTGCTCCAGATACGCTGCCATTTGTAGTGAATTCTTAACATACACGCCGGCCCTTCCTCGATTTTGATTGGCAAGCAACAGACAAGTGACATTGATGAGCACAGCTCTGTTCTAAAAGTTGGTTGGATTTCAGCTTGAAGGGCTCTGAGCTGATGTGACAATAAAATTATTTGACTTTGATTTGTGAGACATATCAGGGCTGTGAACTATTTTCTGACGTTAAGAGAATGTCTTAGAGCTTAATTTACATTTTAAAATTAATAGAGAATTTTATGATTAAATTCAAATTATATTTAAGAATTAGTTCAACCCTTTGAAAAAAGCAACTGTAAGTCAGTTAAGTTTAAAAGTTAAACAAATTAAACAAGTATAAGCATTTATTTAAAGTGAATACTAGTTACCCATGTGTCAATTGTGAAAGTCACTTGGGTAAATAAAGTTAAGAGTACCAAATCCATTCAGTCACATTAATAAAAGAATATTAAGTATTTTTGCACTTGTGTGTATAATTTTTCTACACTGATTAAAAAGGTCAGACAACTTGTATTATATCACATCTACATGAAGTGAACGCAAATCTATTGAGTTACTATTTCAAAAAAATAATTTTGAGCTGAATTAATTCACAGAATAAGTTCTCAATTTTTTGGAGACCCAGTTAATATTAATTTAGTTCTTTCATTAAGATATGCTTTTAGGTTTTGCAGTGTTGTTACTAGGTCTTGGATTAAATGTACATACACTGACATCAAATAAAATCCATTAAGAACATATGCTCACGTATATCTGTGAGACTGATTGGGAAAGAGACAGACGGATAGAGGAGACAGAGAGCCAGAAAGGAGTGTACTGTAGAAGCTGCTTTGTTCTCGTGTGCTGCTCTACCCGACTCTAATGGCTTCCTCTCTGAATGCACTGGCCAGTGAGGGCCTCCTGACCGCTGTGGCACGGCCGGGGGGCTGATTCGAGAGGGTCCTGGTCAGTGGATCTGAAGGTGATGGTGCTTCACTTTTTTCTCAAACAGCTTTGGCTCACACCTCCACCTCATTCATGCTCCTTTACACTCCCTCCTCTCTCTCTTATTCTCTCCTGCCTGAGGTTGAAAATGTTCCCAGAGTAGCTATTTCAGTCCCATTGAAGGCGTCTGGAATTAACATTCTGCTCCTTTTATTCACCTTCCCATTCAGTGTCCATTCATACCACATCACAGAGTGTGACTAAATGTATCCGAGTAGTGTGATGAACTGTACAGTAAGTGAAATGCAACTCTATTCCTCGATGGACTAATTGTTTATTAAATCAGTGAGACATACTGTATGTGTTCAAGTGTGACAAGTGTGCTAATGGAAGGTCACACCTGAATATCACCTCGCAGGTTGCTGCAAGAAGGCAGAGTGCTTGTGGGGATTTAGGAGACCTCATGAAAGAATGTTAATGAAACAGTGAGGAAATGGGCATAGCCTGTAATATGCTATCTAACTGAGTTTACTTATATTTTAATTGTAGCTTGCAGCTAATCCTAAGACGCAAAAACAACAACGCAATGTTTTGTTCTTTTTTGCCAATCTTGTTATCAACTGCTAAAAATAAAGGTGTTTCTACTCATACCTTAATATTAACTTGGATAACTATCTGCAGGGCAGAATGGTGGCGCAGTGGTTAGCACTCCCACCTCACAGTGAGAAGGTCCTGGATTCAAACCCCCGGGGACGGCCGTAGGGTCTTTCTGCGTGGAGTTTGCACACTACCCCTGTGTTCATGTGGGTTTACTCCCACAATCCAAAGGCATGTAATGTAGATTAATTGGTGACTCTAAATTGGCCCTGTGAGTGTATGTGGACCCTGTAGTGTGTTGGTGCATGCCAAGTTAGGGTTAGGTCTGCATTCATTGTGGCAGTTTAGTGGTGAGGTTACTCGGTTGTGAATTTGAATCCTTATTTACCAGATATTCCTTATAAAGACTGCATTTCTCTAGTCCTTGTTTAATGCCTCTATTTCCTTCCTGGTGAAGCTTGATTATGGCTTTCATCTGTGCTTTTTGTTTTTTACAAATGGTTTATATCTATATGATGCACAAATTTGCGGTTCACAGTTCATCTAGATATCCCGCAAAGCATATATAAAAGCTGCAGGAGCTGCCATCACCTGGCTTTCCGTTCAAGTAAATGGGCTTATTCTGGCCGGTGAATATTACTTACATTTGGGGCAAAAGCCCCTTTAATGTACACAACGTAATGAATGGAAACAGGTTCCCTTTAAATCAGCGAGCGGAGGCTGCGTTGTTCTGTGTTCTTCAGTGAGGATGCCCTTATCTCGGAGCTGTTTAACACAGCTGTGGCCCTACACGGGAGCCCTGGCCTGGGCACAGAAAGATGAAGTGCCCCCTGCCGGGCACCTGATGAGATAAACAGGCTCGACTTTAATAGACACAGTAATCTAGCCTCCCTCACACTCAGCGTGAGCCAGGGGAAAGTTTTCCAGCCAGGGCCCGAGATCCTCGGCAAGGCGCCGACGCTCCGGCCACTCTTTCATTTCCTACAGTCCATTTACAGCCTGGATAATAGAGCACGGCGGGATACCTGCCCCCTCGGCCCACGACCGCAGGGTTAAATCCAACCTTAACGCCTAGAGACCATCACCTTCCTCTAACTGAACTTGCACAGCACACTCTTTCTCATGTCTGCTCTCACTTGCAGCTGTCCACTGACCATGCACTGTGAAAAAGGGTTTGATCAGTTAAGCTAACTTCTTTCAGTTACTTCAACTTAAAACACTAATTTATGCAATTTTAACTAAGGTTCCCTGTCGATATTTCGTACTGCGTTGTAAGACGCTGTATGGGAAAAACTGTCTTTTTCTCCTCGACTGAAGCCTTTTCCAATCACGCTGTGAAACTGCACATCGATTGGTTCGTTCAAAGTAATAAAAACGAACCAATGACTCGGCAGCGGAATTGAGCAAGCCAATGGCCGCGCCACTTCGCCAGCGCCCAGCATTTGCATGGGCGGGGCTAATTGGCTCTATATAAGCGGCCATTTCGCCGCCGTGCTCAGATTTCTTCTCTTTAGCTACGGAGCTTTCCTTGCTGATTATCCTCGCTGAACGCCGTCGCCGTTGAAAGACCATTGCAGCTGGAAAACGGGCAATTGGCCGTTTACTTTTGTTTTCCCCTGCCGCCATCCGGCGATTCTAAAAGAGTATTTTCTATCTAAAAGAGCACCAACAGCATTTTTTAGTGCCTTGCCGTCATTGTGTGACGTGCGGGGATTCCCTGCGTTCCGACGACGGCCACGCTGAATGCGTAGCCTGCCTGGGGAAGCCCGATGCTGCGCTCAGCGTGGCTGATTGCCCGCACTGCGAGGCTTTCAGCATCGCCATTTTACGCTCGCGGATAGCTTTCTTTTTAGAGAGTGACTCCACCCCTCGAGCCCTCCTGTCTGCTTCCTCCCAGGGACCTGTGAGGAAGAAATGGTGGGGCAGAGTTGCTGAGCATCCGTGGGTTGACGAGCGCTCGCCGGCTCAGTGCCCACATGCCTCGCCATCCCCTCCTAGCAGAGCTACACCCGTCCTCTTCTCCCAGCCCGATCAGCGTCCCTCCGTGGCTGCGGGCGACATGATCTCATTTGGTGGAAGCGACGAGGAGATGGACAGCCTTTCCCTGGTGGCGTCTGACGCAGAAGAGTTCATGGGCTCCGGGTCTGACCCCGCCCTCTTGCCGCTGTCAACTTCTCGCAGTGCTAGGTCCAAGACGGATGAGGAGCTCATCCGTAGCTTGACGAAGGCTGTCGGTGAGCTCGAGCTCGACTGGTCTCCGCCAGAAGAGCCTTCTCGGAGCAGCCTGGAGGAGTATTTCCTCCTGGGTCGCCAGCAGGTCCCCTGCCAGCGCTTGTCCCCCTTCTTCCCCGAGGTCCATGAGGAGCTCACCAAATTGTGGCATGCCCCCTGCTCCTCTTGTATCCAGGTTTCCTCCTCTACCGCGCTCTCCTCTGTGGATGGCGCTGAGGAGAAAGGATACAACCACCTGCCTCCTCTGGATGAGTCCGTGGCCACGCATCTCTGCCCGCCCACGGCCATCAGATGGAAGGCAAGGGCAAGCCACCCCTCGAAGCCCTGCAGAGCCACTTCAGCGCTTGCTGGACGTGCTTATTCGGCTGCTGGTCAAGCAGCTTCAGCTCTGCACTCCATGGCAGTCCCCCAGGTGTTCCAGGTGAAGATGCTCGCCTCCGAGGAGACCGGTCTCGACGCCACTTCCCTCAGAGACCTGCAAAGTACGACGGACCTGGCTCTTCACGCCACCAAAGCCACCGCCCAGGCCATCGGGGGTTTGATGTCCAGCTTGGTGGCGTTGGAGCATCACCTGTGGCTCACGCTCACAGAGATGAGGGAGGCCAACAAGGTCCCCTTCCTTGATGCTCCAGTGTCAGTGGACAGCCTCTTTGGACCAGCTGTGGAGGGGTTCGCTGAGTGTTTCACGGAGGCCCAGAAGTCGTCTCAGGCGATGCGACACTTCCTTCCAAAACGCTCCAGCGCTTCATCTGCTGCTAGTCGCCCCAGGCCTGCATTGACTCAGCAGCCCACTGTGCCAGCCCCAGCCGCTCCTGAACCACGACCCAGAGAGCTTCAGGAGAGAGGACGTTCTTGATCTGCAAGGCGGTTCCCCTTCCCTCAGCGCCAGGGACCCCGGCCCAAGGTCGCCATGGACCCGGCACCTCAGAAGTCCTCCTGATCTTCAAGGCAGGAAGAAGAGGGGCTCAAGTCTCGCTACTGCCAGACCACCCCGCAAGCAACTTCTCAGAGATCTCTTGCCACCCTGCTTGTCACTGGGTGCAGAGGGGCGTGTAAAGAGCAATTTTCCTCTTCCGCCTACCACAGACATCCTGCCTTCGGGCAGTCAATCTGTAGACTGCATCCATCCTCTGACCTCATGGGCCGAGGCCTGGCAGGCCATCCCCAGGGTGTCAGAATGGGTAATGGCTATGATAAGACGAGGTTACACTCTGCAATATGCTGCAATATGCGTCGGTTAAGCAGGTAGGAGATCTGCAGGCTCTCTCTGTCAACCCATCTTGTCTGGAATTCGGGCCTAACGACTCCAGAGTCGTCCTGAAACCAAGACTGGGTTATGTACCTAAGGTGCTCTCAACTCCGTTCAGAGCCCAGGTCATAGTGCTTTCTGCCCTGCCCGCCTCGATGGGCGACCAGGACTTGTGCCTGCTCTGCCCGGTCAGGGCCTTAAGGGTGTACATCGAGCATTCTGCCTCATTCAGGAGTTCAGAACAGCTTTTTGTTGGCTTCGGTAGCCGCGCTAAAGGTCGCCCGGTTATGAAGCAGGGGCTTTCCAGGTGGATAGTGGAGGCCATTGCCTTGGCTTACTCCTCTTTGGGGTTCCAGTGCCCCCTTGGAGTCAGAGCCCACTCCACCAGAGGCATTGCCTCTTCCTGGGCGTGGTCCAGCGGGGTCTCCATCTTGGAGATTTGTGTGGCGGCCGGGTGGTCCTCGCCATCCACATTTATCAGGTTTCACAACCTGGACCCCGCTCTGCAGCCCAGAGTCCTTTCGGCTTAGTCTGTCACTTAGACTAACTGAGTGGTCTTGAGGGTTATTTGACCAGTGTTGTTCGAGTCCCTGCTCCCTGCCCATCTTAGGGCGCCAACTGGGATGGCACCCAAGCCACAGAGGACCCTCTTGGCTCACCCTGTGCTTGGTGTATTTTTGCACTCCCCTGGGTTCCCCATGGGTGTCATGTTTGAGTCGTTCCCCATCATAGCACGGCGTGATTGTACTGGTTCCCATACAGCATCTTACGATGCAGTACGAGTGGAATATTGACAGGGAATGTACTTCCCTGAGATATGGGAACGAGTACTGCATTCCTTGCCGTGCTATGTGCTGCACGCCTCAGTACGCTTCATTTGAAGAAATCTGAGCACGGCGGCGAAATGGCCGAAATGGCCGCTGCCGAGTCATTGGTTCATTACTTTGAACGAACCAATCGACGTGCAGTTTCGCTGCATGATTGGAAAAGGCTTCAGTTGAGGAGAAAAAGAGAGTTTTTCCCATACAGCATCTTACGACGCAGTACTCGTTCCCATATCTCAGGGAACCAAGGTTACGAAAGTAACCGAGTATGTTTTTTTTTTACATAGAGTTGGGGAGAAAAGACCAGCTAAACCGAGACCGAGACAAGACCAAGACCAGAGTGTGTCAAGATCAAGACAAGACCAAGACTCTAAAGGGCCGACACCGAGACCAGGGAGTGGTGAGACCGAGTCGAGACCAAGACGCACATTTTTCATCACATGACAAATAAGTGGAGCATACAAAGACTAAGCAACATTAAACATGTTTATTCAATATTTCTCTCTTACATATCTATAATGAGGAAATCACTTCACTGGAAGAAGTTCTCTTCCAGAAAGGCCACAAGCAGCTCAGCTTATAGACCAATATGAGTCCAAATCGGCTCAAAATTACCCAAAACATTAGCATTTCTTTGTTTTCAATTGAAAAGAATTATTTTTTCCATTTTATAATGTTAGAGAGTAATCAATATGGAAAAATACATTTGTTATCAAATAATTTTCTTCTGTATCCAGATAGATATCAAATGGATGAAGAAGTATTTCCGTCTGGCACTAACCTTATTTTTCTTCACAGCACTAATCCATAAAATGTCACTGCATATTAACAACTCTGCAAGTCAATAAAACAGTGAGTTTGGTCTTGAGGCGTGTTCACTGTGGTGATCAGTTTGGATAACTACATTTTTGTGCATGATGGCGTTCCATATTAGAATTGCAAGAGCTAATGCATTGTTATACAGTGTTTACATTGCAAATAATGTAATGAATGCCTTTTTACACAATTACCTGTGCACGGAATTACTTAGAAATAATTTCACATACAGAGGAATGAATATAACGTCCTAAGTTCAAATTCAGATTCTGACGGTATGTGTGTGGTTCCTGTAAGTTAAAGGGATTCTGAGTTTTTAAAACACTCATTAATAAACAACACAAAATACCTGCGTAAGCTTCAAAAAGGTTTTAATAGTAATATTCTCAGAGTTGTGGTCTCGATTGGTCTCGAAATAAAATCCAGAGTCCTCTTTGTCCAAGTCCATGACAAGACAGAGTACAAATACAGTCCATGACAAGACCGAAACATTGAAAAACTGGTCTTGAGTACTACAACACTACTTTTTCGAACATAATGTATGAAAGTGTAGCCAAGAAAGCATTATGAAAGAAAGGAAAAAGCAGTAATCCTTCGCTTTGTGACAAAACACAAAAGTTGATGAGTGTAACACGTTACTTTTTGTACTCAAAATAATTTTGACACCAGCCCTGCCCCTTACAGATCTGTCATTGCATCTTTTGTTCACTTTCAGTTCATCCAATGCTCCTAAAAGGGGATAAAATACACTTTAGGAACAACATGGGCTCAATTCTTCTATTGAGAAACTGTCGTTTCCACTGTTAAAAAAGTAAAACGTCCCAAACATTGTTCTTTACTGTCCCAGAGCCTTTTTTTAATGTCCCATCCTTCTTCTGCTTGAAAAATGTCTCCCATAAACAGAGTTAGAGAGCGGTAAAGGGGAGTCATTCTGTCTGACAGATATTGAGAGTTTTTAAGAGGAGAGATCGAGATTTGCCCCAGCCGAGTTTCTCCCGGGTTTCAGGCGAGCCGCCGCCACTATTTTTGGTTGCCAATCCCAATTTCTGCAGTCAAGCGGTGCGATTAGATAACCTTGAGACACAGCCAATTTTGGGGGTATTTTTTATTTGCTCTCTGTTACCAGAAGAGATTTAGCGAGCGAGGAAAAAGGGAGGGCTTACGCAAATGGATTAAACAGAGTCTGTTACTGCTCTGATGCGGACTGAACTCTGATTGAACTCCAAGCCTTTCACCACCTGTTCTTTGCTGTGATACAGATCCCACCAGATTATGGATTTTTCAATATGAATGTGTGAAAAAGAAAGTCCTTAATTATTGTTGGAGGTGAAAATAAACACTGTGGGTGCATTCCATTCTCGAGGCAGATGCCTTATACCTCAGGACCTTTAAAACCCTCAAATTCAGCTTTATACGATGTTGCCAAGACTTTTCCAGCCTTCTTGAAATTACACACAACAAATAAAACACACCACATTAGAATAAACTATATACAGGCTATAAAGTGCATTTATGGAAGAGCTCAGTGGTGATTTAGCTAACATATTATTGAGCGATATTTAGAAGAAAGTGCTGAGAACTCAAGAGTAAAATTTAAATAAAACTCTTTTCTTTTCTCACTCTTATCCACTTCCTTACAATTATGAGGAAATTAAACGTCATAATACATAATACAACTTCCACAACATGAGTTTTTTCCTTTTTCACGAAATAAAGTCTCTACACATAATGCTGATATTATAATATTATTTTGACAACTTTATTCTTGAATTTATTGGTACTTCATATTATGGATATTAATAATCAGTGGTTGTTTCAAAAGCGTCCCTCGGACTATTTTTACATTTTTAAAAACAATGTGTTTTATGAGTATTAAGTCAGAGACTCCATCATCTGGAACCAGCGAGACCTCTTTTGGACTTGAACCAAATTCTGAAGCGTCCTGAACCCAGAGGATGTTCCAAAAACATCGAGAAAGAGAGAGAGAAAGAGGTACAGCAAAAGAGAGCGACAGAGAGGTCACAAGAGATCAGAAAAAGGCATGAGAGCAGTAGATATTGTAACTCATATTTATGTACATGTTTATGTCAGTACTGAATAGGCTTGGAAGGATATATGAGATGCTGCGGTCAATTCTGTATATTTTAGGAATGAAGTTAGTGGTCAGAGTCCAGCAAAATTAAATTGACATAATACAGTTTCTACATGTTTTCTCCGTTGTAGGGGAAGGAACATTTTTCTGTACAAAATTCAGCTGTGTGTGTTAGACCTTCAGCCCATCTTATTCTTTTTATCTTTACATTTAACTTTCAAAGCACTTTGAATGACCCATGTGTATGATAATATGCTCTATAAATAAACTTGCCTTGCCTATTCTCACAGTGTGAATCTGTCTAAAACACTGTGACTCCCTCTCTCTCCCTCCCTCTTGGCTGGCCTACTGCCACTCCGCCTTGTGTGTGAGTGTGTGTGTGTGTGTGTGTGTGTATGTACAGAGTGTGTACCTGCATTTGTTTTCATGTTTACAGCGTTCTGTCTTGGCACTGGCCCCTGCTTACTTGTATTTGGCATCTTCCATCAGGCCTGAAGTGTGCTGAACCCAGAGCATGTTCCAAAAACATCGAGAGAGAAAGAGAAAGAGTGACAGCAAGACAGACAGAGAGAGAGAGAGCGAGAGCGAGAGAGAGAGACAGAGCGATATGTCACAAGTTTTCATCTCTGTTTAATTAGACAAAGGATTCTCTAAAGCTTTTTCCCCTCTTCTCCTCTCTTCTTTCGTCTTCTCCTTTACTCCTCTTCTCTCTGTTCCTCTCGTTTACTCTAGTTTTATCATGTTTTTATTTCCTCTCCTGTCATCTCTTTCCCTTTATTCATCTTCTCTCCTCTCATCTCATGTCTTTTTCTTGCCTCTCTTCTCTACTCCTTTCTCTGCTTCTTCTGTTTTATCCCGTTCTAACATCTTTTCTCTTCTCTTCTTGTCTCCTTTCTCTTTCTTGCTTTATCCTGTTTTCCTTTCCTTTTCTGGAATCTCTTCTTCTTTCTTCTGTCTTCTTATCTTCTGTCTTTATTCTCTGCCCTCTTTTCCTTTCTTCTCCTGTCTTCTCCTCCTCTCTTTCTCCTCTTCTCCCCGTTTTATCATGTTTTCATTTCCTCTCGTCATCTCTTTTCCTTCACTTATCCTCTCTTCTCCTTTCTCTGCTTCGTCTCCTGTTTTAGCCTGTTCTGCAGTCCTATCACCTCTTCTCTTCTGTACTCATTTACTCCTCTCCTCTTGTCTTGTCTCTTCATCTCTTTTCTTCTCCTCTCCTCTCAACTTTCTTTTGTCTTCCTCTATCTTCTGTCTTATCCTCTTTTCTCTTTTCCTTTCATAGCTTCTACTGTCCTCTCCTCTTCTCTCCCATCTTTTCTCCTCTTCTTCTCCTGTTTTATCCTGTTCTCCTTTCCTCTAATGTCATCTCTTCTCCTTTACTTATCTTCTCTCCTCTCAACGGCTTTCTTATCCTCTGTTCTTCTCTTCTTTCTCCACTTCTCACATTTTCTCCTGTTTTCCTTTATTCACTTCTCTACTTCTTTACTAGTCTCGTGTCTTGTCTCTTTTTCTTTTCTTCTCCTCTCCTCATGTCTCTTCCTTTCTTCTCCTCTCTTCTCCTCCTATTTTGTCCTGTTTTCCTTCTATTCTCTACTCCTTTTCTCCTCTCTGTCTCTTGTCTCGTTTCCTCTTCTCTTTTCTTCTCCTCTCTCTGTCTCTTGTCTTGTCTCTCCCTCTCTTTTCTTCTTCTCTCTTCTTGTCTCGTCTCCTCTTCTCTTTTCTTCTCCTCTCATCCAGTCTGACACATAAACCAGTGATTTGGAGGGCTATCAAACGCTGTTGTCTGGCTTCGCGCTCCGCTTCATAGCTACTCATTAAAAAGTGGCAGGTGTCATAAACGTGTGAGATGGAGTGAGCCACGAATGAGGCGGAAATAATTTAAGTGGCAAATTATGAAGAAATGGGCTTTGCAGTCGGTAGTTGCACCATCTTGGAGCAGAAATAAACACAGCCCCACTTCACCGTTTTCAGCTCATTGTAATGACTCGTCTGTAAAAACGTCACCCGGGTTTCATGATGCCTGGGGTGATAGTGAAGTGATGGCGTCAGAGGCTCCGGTGCCCTTTACACTCCACGTCTTTATGAGGATCTATCTTTAGGAGTGCAGCGCTGATTAACCCCGACCCGGTGCAAGATCGCCAGCACTAAATAAGAATGTGTGGATGTGAGATGTACATAATTCAGATGCATTTCCAAGTTGATGGTGAGAATTGATTTGCTCAGTTGGTTTACACGCTTGCATTGAAGACCCTGCAGAGAATCTATAGGAATATGTATTAAACTCTGCCCTTCTGTCATATGACCTGCAGATATTTATTAATATGTCAAAATAGGAACAAGAAGAACATTCCAGAAACTAGTATAACTAGTGTTTGCATTCTAAAAAGAATAAGTTCATTTTAATTCTGGCTAAATATGATCATGCATCTGTTTTATCTTTCTGTAAAGGGATAAATGTAAAACAAAATTCCTTCATTCACTCATTATCTGAACCGCTTAATCCCAACTGGGGTCCCGGGGGAACGGAGCCTATCCTGGGAACTTATGGATGCAAGACAGGGACTAACCCTGGGCAGGCATCAACACACTGCAGGGCACACACACACTTACACAATCATACTCTCATTCATACTTTATGGGGCCAATTTAGAGCCACCAATCAACCTATAATGCATGCTTTTGGACTGTGGGAGAAAACCAGAGCACCCGGAGGAAACTCACATGAACACAGGGAGAGCATGCAAACTCCACACAGAAAGAACCCCCGGCTGACCCAGGGCTTGAACCCAGGACCTTCTTACTGTGAGGTGGCAGCGCTACCCACTGCGCCACTGTGCCAAATTTGAACACAAAATTAAAAGTAATGATTGAAGTACATTTTGTGAGCCAGTAGAGAGTATGGGCCATATGTGGAACCTCCGACGTTCGAATTAGAAAACAGATTAGATACTTCCACTTTTCACTTCGGTATGCGTCTGGTGAATGACAATGTTTCCCCAGTTGGTCTGAGGTAATATCATCAAAGCAAAATATACAATTGAAAAAAGTTAAGTTAAAATAGTTAATAAATAAAAGTTACTAATAATGCTTGGTTAATTGTAACAAACTACATTACTGATGTAAATCAGAAAAAATACCAAACAAGTCAGCAGAGATATGTGAATATTCGTGAATTTCTATGCATGTGAAAAGAGTTTCTTAAGTCTCTTAAGCCTTAAATTGCTTACTAAACTGGAAGCTCAGTGAACGTTTACCTTCGCTTTCTTCGGGTCTGCTTCGTTGGCGAACTAGACAGTTTGTCAGGCTGACTAGTAAGAGAAGAGAACTTTCTGACCTGGCGCTTTCGGACTTCTTTGGACCTCGATTCTTCGGATCCTCTTTGGATTTCCTTTTCGGACCTTTTCCTCGGACTTCCTTTTCGGACCTCTTCGGGGGAAAGCTTGTCGCCGTGCTGTTGCAGGATTCCTCCGTAAGTTTTCTTTCTTGTACTTCGCTGGTGGTTCCGTTTCCAATGATGGCAAGATTACCTCGGGCAGTTTTGACTTGAGCAGTTTTTCTTATTAGCTAGTTTTTTGACTTACTGTGAGAGCAAATCCTTGCTTTCTCATTTGCTAAGATCTCTTGAGTTGTCTTTGTACGCGACACGTACCAAAAAAGAGTCTTGAGTCTTGGGTTGTCTTCGTCGTCTTTTCTTTACTACAATTCAAGGTTTTACAGACAAGAAATGAATCCCTAAGACTACAAAGATACTTTACGTGGCGTTACGTGATGGTCAAAAAACTGTAGCGCTCCGGAGCGCTTAGCTCCTTCACATTCAATGTGAAACTAAAGCTTTTACGTTCTTACATCATACGTAACTTCAGGTTACGACACGTAAGGCGCGTATTACTTCTATTGTTACATAGTAGTACATTTAACATGCATACGTATTGATAAAATTCTATTACGTAACACTGTACATGGAAAGTTATGGAAGATTCCAGAAACATCTACTTTCTACTGTAAACAACTACAAAACATTAAATCTAAATATTCACACAAAATGGCTCTAACAATTAGTGTATTGCAAAATACATTAGATCTTAAAGTGTGCAAAAAATAATGAGTGTAAAAAATGACTGTCCTCACACATCTTGAATACAGAAATATCAGAAAACAAAAGCTTCCATAATCACTAATGACATGCAGATTACAGGTTAGACTAAAGCGTACAAGAGATGCAATTATGGTTTAGGGAACAAGCCGTCTTCCTGCCCTCCTCTTTATCACTGCCCTTTAAAACCCCTTGGTGTGCCTTGATTCTGACTCTGATGTGCTGCTGAATTTATTCTTACCAAGCAGGGAAGGAGCTTAAAAGAGGGTGTGATTGATGGAGCGCACCAGCGTACCACCTTCAACTGCTACAATTTCTGCGGTGCTTTTTGCAATCCTTCTTTGACAGGAGGTTCTCCTTTTCCCTCTGTGGTGACACTCCTCTCTCCTGCTGCGATGTGTAGTTTTGTCTCCCTTTTGTATCCTTAAAAATGTTCCCCTAAAAAATCTTAGGGAAAAATATATCTCATTATATAAACTATATATTTGATTTCTATGATTTTTTTTGGGTGCATTAAACCAGAACGACCAAATAAAACCAATCTACAGCCAAATCCATACATCAAATCACATCTACAACTTGTCATTTCTTTATTAAAGGAATTTGAGGATTGTCCAAATAAAACCACTTCACTTTGACTTTGAGTTTAACCAGCAAAACATGTAATAATTTAACGTTGTTCATATCAGATACTTTAATACTGTTACTCAAAGTAGTTTTCTAATTCATTTCTGTGTTTGCTCAAGTGAATTGAATTTTAAGTTAATTTAATTGAGTTATTATATGTCATTGTGACCTCATCCATGAAGGAGCAGCGCCCAGGGAGCTCATGAGTGCCTCAATTCTACCTTAACTGGTTCGGGACTTGAACTGAGAACCCTTCGATCACGGGGCCAACTCCCTGTTATGCTACCAACTAAGTATGTGTTTCAGGTACTCTATACACCCCTGTAATAATCTGTTGAAGTTGAGCTTTTACTGCAGTATATATTACTACATATACTATTTAGAAAGAATATAACGTAATGTACTACATATTACAAAAGTGTCGTTAAAGAAAGAAAGAAAGACTTACGTGTAACGTTGCAGCTGCAGCCGTTTCTAGAGACTTCTCTCCTCAGTGTGTAAATAGTTAAGTGAGGTGAACACTTGCAATTAGCCCTGCATTCTAAAAGCAGTGTGTTGCTTTAATATGCAGGTACGGTATTATCAGATGAACTCACGGAAACACAATGAATGCTGATAAATACTATATCCGTTCACTCAGTCAGTCCTCAACTGAGCCCCTGAGGCTAATGTTGATGACTTCGCTCCGAAAGAGTATTCGCAGTTTAGCTTGCTGTTACCCCTCTAACCCTGTTGTATATGGCCAAACTACATTTCCCATGATGCTGGAAAAGTGTATGTGCACCGTGTGTTGAGGTGTCTTGAACTTGAAATAAAAGCAATGTAACTAAACTTGCAAAAAGCTAATATGTAGTGTATGTAGTGTTACACACAGCATGAAGTATTAAAGTACAATTTACTTTCAACATATATATATATATATATATATATATATATATGTGTGTGTGTGTGTATATATATATATTGTGCATTAACGGTATTTGCTCATTAAAGGTATCTAATTTAAACCCAGTCTAAAATTGCATTGTCAACATGCATAACTGCCATACTGCATCATATTCAATAATGCACTGAAATGCTTTTTGAGCCGCTTCTGTCAGGCTTATGAACACAATAACAATGCATGTTATTAATGTATATTAATAATAGATCTGTAATAGATGCTTTAAGAATCTTTAATGTGTGATTACATTCTTCTTATAAATACCTCACTGATGTATTATGAAGGTGCACTTAATGTAAATTGTTACCCAAATGTCATTGCCGCTAAAATGTGATTTTGTTGGGAAAAGTCTGTAAAGCTTTGTAGCGTTAGTATCTCTAGAAAGTGACATGGATCAGCTGAGTAGTTAGCCAGGGAAGGAGAAGTGTTTTACTGAATGCATATGAATGAATCTTTCTATGTATATCAGCCAAAGTGATGCTGAGAGTTGTGTTGTCTGAACAGCAGATGGGCAGCAGAGTGAAAACGGACACAAACTTTAGCGAACAGATGCCATTCATCACATGCCAAAGGTAGAAACCTGCCTCACGTATATATCCAGTTTTCTCAAATAACAGCAGGTTATAGCCTTGATTTCTGCTATATGAAAGCACATTGCCTCTGACTTACCTTTCAGAATTTGTCAAGAGAGGCATCCACAGTGATCTCTGTAAGTGAGGTTCCCACATGTCAAATTCCTCAATGAAAGTCTCCAGCAGAGGAATGAGGGCTTGGAGAGGAAGACGAGAGGAAGGATACACTTTTCTTCCTCCCTGCTAGGGGATTGCTGGAGGCGTCCATTAGGCATGTCAAAATGTGGCAGATAAGAAGGTGGAGAAGAAAAGTGAAGGAGCATGCGGCAGTAGTGAATCTCTCGCACGTCAAACCTGTAATTTGAGAGACGAAAATTATTCGGTCGTGCCCGTTCGCAGAAATCTTCCCCTCATCAAATTGCATCTGGGTTTTCTCAGCTCCAAACAGAAATTGGATTCTGCCTACAGGAAGATAGTGTCACAGCCGGGCCTCATCTCCGAAGATCATATGATGCGGTCGGAGCGCGAATGGGGATTGAACGGGGGCAGGTTTGGTCAACACACTTCACTTTGACTGTTTTTTTCCACCCGCTTTGCGATTCACTCTGAGATTCGACTTTACTGTCTATTTACTTTCTTTCCCATTTGCTCACTTCACAATGCTTCTGACCATTTTCTTTGGTGGTAATCTCAGACGAGGTGGCAAGTTTACAACCTTGATGAAACCTTATGCAAAAGGAAAAATAGTGTTTTTCCACCACTTGATATCCACCTTATTACACCATTTCATCCATTTAGCTAGTCAGCTACAAGGTCTAGACTACTTCTAGATGGACGTTATGTGGGAGGAGACCACCAACACAATTCGTAGCTCTGAAAGTAAAATATTACCACACCTGAGGCGACTAATAGAGTAGATGATGTGAGAAGGTGGCCTCCAGTCACTGATGGTGACATTTTAATTACATGGTGGTGTTGTAATATTTGAGGGGGACATTTGTGTCCTCCCCCCAACACATTTCAAAATGATTCTATTGGACCCCCCGCATTTACCATGTTAAATATTAGTCCACCCAGCGTTGTTTATATTACTTTGCCGAAGAATCCATTCCACTTGATTGATACCATACCACTGAAAGTCCTGGTTACCTACAACAACTCACAGCACGCAAACATAAACGAGCGAAGTGAACCATCAGTGCAGGCTGCTCACAGCTGTAGGAGCAAACGCCATCTCACAATGTCATTGCCATCTCACAATGTCCAGATTTTGCTAAAACCTTTCATTCATTCATTCATTCATTCATTCATTATCCGAAGTGCTTAATCCCAACCAGGGTCACGGGTGGAGGCGGGTGGGGGGATCGGAGACTATAAATTGTGAAATTAATTTCATTATCTTAACCATAGCAGTGGGTTTAAAAACAGCCTGATGCATATATGGACTAGTTGAATGTATAGTTATCGTTGAATCTGTCTCTGAAATAGTCATTGAATCAAGTGTTTACTTTTGTAGGTAAACGTAGGTGTCTAACAACCTGCACCAGAATGCAGGAAATGGCATTGGCTTCATTAAAAAATATTCTGGAGGAGGAACCCCAGACCCCCCCAACCAGTGTGGTCCCCCCCAGATTACAAATGCTTCTGACACCTCTAGTGGACACGAACACAGTAGCACATGGTAAGGCTCAAATGTCATGTATTCAATGATCTCTGCTTTGCTGAATAAAAAAAAAAAAAAATTAGAATATTAGAGGCATGACATACACTTATTGAGAGTAATGTATAAGCAAAAAAGATCTAATAATTATGCTTCACTAACAGATAAACACACATGATGGACATTTTTATACATTTATGCCATGCAGGAAAAGCTTTTCCCCCCCAAAATGTATTCCATGTCATGATTACAGGGACAGTCTTCCTAGAGCAACTTGAGGTGCACCACAACCAAATGTGACCTCTGCATTTGACCCATCTGTGAAGGAGCAGTGGGCAGCTGAAACGGGCAGCAGCCGGGGAGAAGTCTTTGGGGGCGGTACTTTGCTCATGAGTACCTCAGTAGTACCTTTACAAGTATGGGATTCGAACCGGCGAAGCAGGATAGAGCTGGATTTGACCCTACAAACTCCAGGTGAATGTGCTCTATGCCTTGGTAATTTGAAAGACTTTGTTATTATTTGCATGTCCTGCAAATTAGCCGAAACCAATAAGTGATTTCTCAAATTCAGAAATTTTATTTAGAGACATATTTTAGACTCATGTTCCTTGTGCGATGCCAGAATGATTACGGGGAAATGATTCGCCCTCATAATTTCTGTTTGTGGATTGCAGCAAATATTTGGTGTGAACAGATCCTCTGATGGGTTTGGCTCATCCAAACCCATGCATTATTCATTCCAAGCTTTCATAGTTGCCATGGTGTCAGCCTCAATTCAAGGTCATTTTTTACCACATCTAGATACACTTTAGTTCTGTCTCAGCCTACGCTAATGCATTCTCGCATTCAGAAATTAGGGTTTGATACTGTAAAATGGTCATCCATTTGGCACAAAGTGCTGGTGCTCGCGCCTCAGTTGGGAAAACAGCAATTGCAGCTCGTTAAGGCCCAATTTCGGGGGCACAACATTAGCTCCGGTACTCCTGTCTCTTTAGAAATAAGCTTTCATATGGTTCGACGGCATCCAGACCGCAAGGTTAATTGCGATAGCTGTCCGTGGGCCACGTTGCATTGTGCTTGGAGTATTGGAAGCTGATATTTGGAATGTCATCACTATCGCACCACAGCACACGATCATTCCCCCCATATCTCTGCTCTCCAGAGTGTTTTAGAATCGCCATGTTTGACTTCATAGGAAGGTGATATAAGATGAGCTGTATCTTGTGCCTGTGGAGGAAAAAGATTTCACTCAGAGTGAAATCTGTCTGTTGTGCTAGTGCCAGAACTTTTCAAAATCCTCATAAATTTCTGTGAATAAGGAGTGTTTGCGCATCTAATTTTCACCACATTTTTTGTAATATGTTCTATACCATTTTTTGCTAAAGAAAGCCATATTTTCAAGCCACCTTTATGCAAAGAAGCTGATTGCAGAAAATTTGCAAAGCGGAAAAACAGCATTGAGCTGTTCCGCAAATGGCCTGATGACCTGTGATTAAAGCTGAAGGCAGATAAACGAGGGGATTTTACTGGCAGATGTTTGGGCGGTGGATAAATGGACGGGCAAGGTGCTTTATAGGTTAAGGCTCATAACTCTGGAGGGAAAATGTGCAGGGAGAAGGTGAGTGAATGTGCAAAGTGTGTTACTGTGGAAAACATACAGTCGCTGTGTAATGTCTTTGCTGTGCATTGCCTTTTCACACCTACACCTATGTATGTAATTAAGCTTCTATATGTGGATATCAGCAAATTCTTCAGACAAAGCAGCAGAGACAGGGGCAGGGAAACCGTAAGGACAGGTGAGGATGAGAGAGGTAAGATTATGGATGTATGTTAGTTAATACTAGCAGTAAATGATAACTAACTAGCTAATCAGGGTTTGTTATGTGTGAGACATGAGCTGAGCTCCAATGAAATCTCTGGTAGTTGTTTGTGCATTGATACATTCATACATTCAGCATCAGTATGTATTAAAACACTAAAAAATGCCAGCAGTAGTTTTTTGGTGGACAGGGTGTTCACTTTATCCATCACATCACCTGTTTGTTCACTAACTTTACTTCATTTACGAGAATCCACGCTGTGCCCCACTAAAGCTTTATCTCATGCAACGCCCCTGACTGTAAGTGTATATATACAGTATGCATGTGAATACATAGAAGACACTAGAAATAAAATCTATACATTCTACAAGGTTTATTTTTTAGATAATAATAGTGATTTATTTTATAGATTTTAATTAAAATATACAGATCCTATTTTAAATAAAGCAGTTTAAGTAAATGGGGGCATATATTCAGCATTTTATTCCATCTATTCAGAGATTCTTATATATATAAAATAGTTTTCTAACTTTCTTTTTTTTGTTGTTGTTTTTTACAACTACTTCTATTTCTGTAAACCTTCGATGACCTCTGTGCATGATTATGTGCGAAATAAATAAACTTGAGCTCCAGCTGTGCCGAGTTCACGGGCCCCGCCCCGGCAACATTGGTGGTGCTGAAATGGTCTGTAATCAGGAATGGAGCTGTCCTTTCAGCACCACTATAGCTAGTCTGAAATGTTAGCTTTTCTAGCTTCTTATGATTAGAAGTAGATAAAATACAGCCAAGCTACTGTTTAGTTGTACATGTAGTTAGCTACATTACAATATACATAGAAAAAGTAGCTAACTACATCCAAGCTATTTTGTGGCCATTTCGTCTGTCAAGGTGGAGTCCATCCTCCAGCTTCATCTCACAGCTGCCGAGAATACGCCATAATGCACACACCTAATACGCCAGTTCAACACAGTTCAATCAGAGACACCTAATAGTTAAAAATGTGGAGAGATTTTTTTTGCCATGCTAGGTTGTTGTGTGTATAAAAGTAGCTAGTTACTTTAAACCTACAGCATTTAAAAAGTAGCTGATAATGGAGTTAGTAGAGTTGATACTTACACATAGTTTCTCCCCAATGCTGACTGTAACTACAGCCGTGCCCAGACTTTGACTGAAACTAGAACCAACACTTCCAAGCTCTCATCTGGTGAGGGTCCATCTCCAATAAAGAATCTTGCATTTATCAAGTACCTATTCAACTTAACCTAATCAAGTTCTGTTCAAGACATAAGGGTACCTGTGATTTGGTCTAGAAAAGCTAGAAAAATACTAACTGGTTATGCAGATTTCTTGCCACATAACCAAAACATTACAAAACTAGCTAAAAAGAAATCATGTGAATTTATAAAAAGATAGCTGTGCAGATGACAAAACTTCCAATTAGAGGAAGAATCAGTATTAACACTTCATCACTTCATCCATGTCACGCTACAACAAAACAATTTTATGTTCCTTTGTGATGTTGCTTGCTTCTTAATCCCTCTCCAAAAGGAACACAAACCAGTTCCTAAACTAGTCTATATTTTAGAAAGTTTTCTTTTTGTTATAGTTTCTGTATTTGGATGTGCAGTGTGAAAGTGCCCTTAGACACCTCAAATACAGGTGAAAGTGGGTTTGCTCACTTAATTGACAAGAACAAATATTTGTACAACTTTAGACCAGAAAATTGCAATTCCAGCCCTGAAAGGTCAGCAGGCAGCAGGTTTTCTGTCCTGTCTGGTAGAGTCACATCACATGTATTATAAAATATTCTTGAAGGTCAGAACATATTTGAGTATATTTATGATGTAAGATGAGGCTCATGATTTACATTTAAATATGTAGTAGCAATAAACATAAAATAGCAAGAAAATCTGCTTTATAAGGTGGGACATGTAAAACTAAAAATATTTCAAAATAAAATTCATAAGGCAATTTACTATTTTTAAAATATACAAATTATCTTGATGTATAAATTTTTTTTACTCCCATTTGAATAACTTGCTAACTTGCTATTTTAGAGAATTTATTTTATACGTGCATTGAGCAAAGAGAATCATGCGTCATTAAAAAATACCAAGTAGTCAATGGTAAAATTACGCAAATTTCAGTGCACTCGCTGCTCACATGTTGAGTTTTAATCTCGTTAACTAGCTGATGAACTTGGTCAGGTGTAACATGTTCATTACACTTCTCCATGCTAAAGGGCACCTTCAGTGTTTGTGTGTGTATGAGTGTATGAGTGTGTAAGTGTGTGTGCGTATGCACACGTGAGCATGAGCGTTTATGGCCTGTGGAATGGAGAGTGGATATGGGTCTGATTATTGAAGGGTCTGCAATGATTAGTAACAGCTCTCATCGCAGAGGAGGAGTGCGGAGGAAGAGGAGAGGGAGGAGAAAGCTTCCTCTGATGCTACGGTGGCTGTTGACTCTAAATGTCCATGACTTTATAGATCAGTCTCCGGCTGGCGGCCAGTAAAGTGCCCTGAAAGAGAGATCAATGTAACGCGGCACTTATACCCCTCCCCAACACTCACCCCTTTCCTCCTCCGTGAGCGCCACTGCCTCGACCCAATGTTTTCTCTTCGTTCTTGGTCATTAGCATCAGTCAGGAAGTTGCTTTTCTGGGCCATGAGTGCTGAACTCATGGCTGGGGTGGCAGCTGGCAGCAAATCCAACACTGCAGGGTGAGAATTTGGTGGCCATGCAACTAGTAGTTTCAGGAAATATTTCATCACGTCTTATTGTGAAGTGAAAAATGAACATTTCGGAGATATGGTTTGTTTCATTTGCCAAATATAACTGTCAACTTTTCTGTGTTCACCTCATTTGTCAGATGCATGTGTTGGTCGCGTGGACCGCATGGCAAAAGTGTAGTTTTTTGAGACTATGTGGATGTGCTTAGCATAGTCTGATGCTACAGAAACAACATCAAAAATACACAGAGAGACAATTTTCTAAAGAAGTTATAGAAAGATGTGGATAGAAAGAGAGATGGATGGATGGATGGATGGATGGAAGAGCAGATGGATGAAAGGATGGATGGATGGTAAAAGATGGATGGATGGATTGAAAAAGAAGTAAAAAGGGATGGATGGATTAATGGATGGATGGATGGAAAAAATAGATGGATGGTTGGGCGGATGGATGGATGGAAAGAGAGATGGATGAATGGATGGATAGAAGAAAATAGAGATGGATGGGTACATGGACAGATAGATATGAGGAAAAAGAGATGGATGCATAGATGGAAGAAAAAAAGGAGATGAATGGGTTCATAGACAGATGGACAGATGGATGGAAGGAAAAAGAGATGGATTGGTGGATAGATAGATAGATAGATAGATAGATAGATAGATAGATAGATAGATAGATAGATAGATAGATAGATAGATAGATAGATATTTGTCCCAATCCCCATCCATAAATGCCTGTGCATGATCTTTCTAACAGTGCAAATGCTATTGAGTTTCATTCGCTCATCACACACTCCACCGAACCTGCTAAAAAAGAGGAAAATACCGTGAAGGCGGCTGTGCTGTGGAAATGCCCCGAACAATGAGAACTGTTCATTTAGGCCTTCATCCCCCATCTCTGCTGTCTCCATAATTGCTGAACCCAGCATGCGTTTGAGAGTGTTCACGGCCTGCAGGGAGAAAAGGCTAAAGTCTTGGCGGCGAACAAGCGCCTGCAGGAGCCGAGGAGGGCGGCACAACAATCTCCACTTAAAAGTTTAATGAGCTCTGCGTTTGACATTGCGATTCCTCTCGCGGAGGCGCCGAGGGCCGGCAGCCGTATGTAGATGAGGCATTCTGGGTGAGCGCTCGGACACCAGGGTGAGGGTGAGGGGGCAGGCAGGAGGGTGATGAAATGACGTGTCTCTTCTAATGCGATGGAGAGGGGACGGGAGGGGAGCGAGGAAGGAGGCTAAGAAAGCTCTGGAAATTAGTCGAGCTGTCAGAGGACCGTCTGGCCCTCAGCCCCCCCTGCTGTTTATTGGTCTGCGCAGAGGGGGGTGGAGCCAAAGGTCCTGTGTAATATGGAAAGGTGTGATGGTACGAGGGTGGGGTGATTAATTTGCGGTGGCCACATGCTTTCACCACACCTGGTGCTGCTATTTCAACTAACCTGGAGCAATACAGAAATGATCAGTTCCATGAAGCTTTGTGGAATGAGCAAGTGGTTGGGGTTGGTACCTTTCTCATGAGTACCTCAGTTTTACCTTTACCAGTCCAGGATTTGAAGCGGTGACATTCTGATTGTGGAGGAAACCACCTAACCGTTACGCTATCAACTAACCCTAATAGATGGAATTACATTGATGCAGTGATTCAATCAATCAGCATATAACATTGATCCAACCTTAAAACATTGATCAGACATTGTACATGTCGCAATGACACTTTAGGCCAATTAAAGTTATGCCTAGACTAGATTTGAGTTTCAGTGGGGAATCTCCATTAGCACTGCAGTTTGGTCCAAAACTAGGCTTAATCAATGTTCAAGAAACTAGCACTTTGGACTAGTTTCCCAGTTGAGGATTAAGCCTCGTCTTAGACTAGCTTTGCATTTGAATGGTAAATCTCCATTAGTACTACAATTTAGTCCAAGACTACACTTTATCTTTGGGCAAAAAAACCCACAAAACAGCCCAAAGGGCATGGTTGAACATGGATTGAGCCTAGTCTTGGACTAAAGTGCAGTACCAATAGAGATTTACCACTAAGGGCCAATTTCCTAGTCGAGCATTAAGCCTAGTCTTAGACTAAGTTGTAGTAGTAATGTACTTTGGGCTGGTTTCTTGAAGATGGATTAAGCCTAGTCTTGGACTAAAGTGCAGTACCAATAGAGATTTACCACTGAGGGCCAATTTTCCAGTAGAGGATTAAGCCTAGTCTTGGACTAAGTTATAGTAACAATGGACTGGGAAATTGGCCCTGAAAGTTAAAGTTAGACTAGGTTTAATTGTCGACTGGGAAACTGGCCCTTTGGGCTTATTTCGTGATCATGGATTAAGCCTAGTTGTGGACTAAGTTGAAGTATTAACGGAGATTTACCACTGGAACTTAAAGTCTAGGACTAGGCTTAATGTTTAGCAGAAGGTTTATTTTTATTAATAGTGGACACTGTTACAAGACTATCCAACTTATACAGTTCGCCACCAACTAACCTATACAGATATCTCCAAATGCTTTTCAGATAGCAGCTCTACAAATATTTTATGTCCATGAGGCAAAATTTAAGATGCCAGAATTGTTACGACATTTATTTGTGACATAAATACCCGTGTGACTTTGTTCAATGGAATGCACTGTAACTTGAGTTTACTGTCAACAAGACATCCCTTGGACACAGCAATTAGACTCGCTAATTTTTAGCACTTTTATTTCAGCAGAGAGGTTAGATCATTAAAAGTCTATTAAAAGATGGATAATTAAAAGAGAATGTGGTTGAGCCAAAGGACAAAAAAGGAAGTCGGAGATTATAGAAAACAGGGAAGATATAAATAAGCTCTGGCTACCGACCCTTTAAACATTGCACCAGTTCTCATTTCACATAAAGCCCACCCTAAAGTCCATTTACACAAAGCCAGACATTGTTATGATCCCGCCTTGGCAGACGGGATTAAGGTACAAGGATTGTAACAGGCATTTTTTGAGGCCCAATTCTCTTTAAATGCTTTGTATGAAATCACAGAAAGAAGCCAGTCATGCAGTACAGATTTGAGCACATCTGCACGTAGAGATTTTGTATTTTTACCTCCCTGAAGTGGGTGGCGCAATGGTTAGAGCTTCCGCCCCACAGTGAGAAAGTCCTGAGTTCAAGTCCTGGGTCGGCCGTAGGGCCTTTCTGTGTGGAGTCTGCATGCTCTTTGAATTCGGCATCACCTTTAAAGTGCTCAACTTTGATCTTTGATGACAAAATGCCATGGAAGTGAGTCAAATTCAGTAACACTACAGGGATTTTGTTCTATATTCGTCTCCACAAACTCAACTGTAGATTAGTGGATTGGACCATGCAATCACAAGAATCCATTGACAGATGCTTGAAACTGCACGCTCGGCAAGATCCACCATGCGATGCCCATTTAAAGCGGGTAAACGGTGGCAGACATGTCAAGAATATCTTACAGACTTTATTATAGGCACTGTCATTGCTGGGATGTCTCACAGCTGAATCTGTCTGCTCCCGTGGGAACGAGTGTACCATGAATTAAACATAGCATGTAGGAACACATTAGCCAAGCACCAGAGCGCAGAATAAAATGCTCACATCGTCTCGTGTCTTACTGCTGTCACCTACGTCCTGTCTCTCTCCCGAGCCTGGAACCCACTTAATAAATGGGTGACTATTTGAAATGTGCAACTTGATTTTTTGTTTACTCCAAACACTAATTAGTACACTCACTTCCTGGGGGCTTACAATGTGAAGCTGATCGAGGTTTGTTGTTTTAGAAAACACACTAATGCATGTCTGTGTTCAGATGGGATATAGAGGCATTATAGGGGCATTGGCAAGAGGAAATCTTTTTTCTTCTCTGATCCTGATTTTCAGGGTGGCATGTTGGTGTGGTGGTTAGCACTGTCACCTCACAGCAAGAAGGTCCTGGGTCTTTCTGTGTAGAGTTTGCATTCTCTTCCTGTGTTCACGTGGATTCACTTTGGTTTCCTCCCACAGTTCAAAAGCATACATGTGATTGGTGATTCTAAATTGCCCTCTTAGGTGTGAATGTGCGTGTGTGCCCTGCAATGTGTTGGCGTCTGCCCAGAGTTGGTCCCCACCTCGGGCCCAAAATCCCGGGATAGTCTCCAATAGGGATTAAGCAGTTCAGATAATGAATGAATGAAGGATCCTATTCTTAAAATTGTGAGCATCTGTTGAAAATGATACTGTTCCAATTTTTATTCCAGCTTTAGCAATTAAAAAGGATTTACATGTGAAATTTGTACCAGGGAGTTTGTCCCGTGATCAGAGGGTCGCCGGTAAACTTGGTTATTGAACAGAGCAGGGTGAGAGCCGTGGACCGGATGGACTGGACTTTCCCAGAACGCACAGATTGCCAGTCCACCCCTGGAAATACTCATGAGCAAGGTGCTGTCCCCAAGCATTGCTTCCTTCAAATGCATCAAATTTTGCTGTGGTCACTGTGTGCTGTGCTGTGGTCTGTTCACAAGGACATGATAATCGCTCACCAACAATAGTTCATTTCAGCTTTGACATAACAATGGACCCTGAATGTTAATATGTCAACAAATCAAGACAAATCAAATTTCACGCTACATCTTTTTACAGTTGTCATGACTAGATATACTAGATATATACTAGATTATTCATTCATTATTCACGCAGATTTAATTGTTCTTGAATAAAATTCTAGTAATTATTGAATTTGTGTGATTCACCACCTGTAAAAGTTTTACAATTGCAATATATTACAAAAAATGCAATTCATTCAGTTCTGTTTGTGTCTGCATTTTAAATGTACTGATCCCATTATCTGCTTTATATATTTTAAATCATAATAAATAATGATATTGTTGAGGTAAGGAGCTACCTTTTTAACACTGATATAAATTTTCATCACTACTGACCTTATGCTGAAGAAGGCTTTTGAGTCAGCAATATATTTTGGCATTTTTTACAGATAAACAGGGTCATAAGATGAGAGCTAAAGGAATCAGAAGCCACATCTCTGGCTCACTGTCTCTCCCTCTCAGGGCAGTATGACTGTTTGTTTGTGCATAATGCCCTGCTTAAACAGGCTTGTAATTAGGCCCATACTTGTCCCCGCTCCCTGGTCCCCCCGCCCCCCGTCTCTCTCCGGCAGTATCTCGGTCTGCACCTTGCGTCTCCCTCCATCTCGCCCCGCTTACTGTTTGCTGACATGCCTGTTGGCCTGTCTCGCTCACACGCTCCACCTCCTCTCTGTTAATGAATTTTCATTTGACTAATTGGCAATCCATATTTAACGATTTCTTCTGGTCGCAGATTGCCGCTTGAAAAATGACGTCGTCTCCGTCAGAGCAGCCTGGCCATTAGGAGCGACAGACTGAGTCAAACCCAGATTGGAGAAAAGCTGTCAATCAATCTTTCTGAGCTGAAAGTTAGGAGGTAATGTGTTAAAAGCTCGGAGTGACCTTCAAATCAAAGTCTGGAAGACGTGCAAGGAACCGGCAGCTGCAGCATGATCTCGTTCCATGCCACTTAGGGGTTTAAACTCATTTTTTTCAAAGGAAGTTGTCATTTTTTTGTTAATATATGGGGCCACTGTGGATGAAAAGTCAATGAAAACTCAAAAATGGCACAAAAGGTCTTATCCTGGATACACAGGCTATGTTCCCATTAGGGGCGGGAATCAGAAACCGGTTCCAACTCAGAACCGGTTTCAACTGATCCCACTGGAATTGAACACCTCCTACTTTATCGAGTCCTCTTAATGATCCTTTACTCATTTCCCTGCACAACGTTTTCCTGTGTTCCAAGTTTTCCAAGTTTTGCATCACATTAAAAAATGACAAAGGAATTGATAAGATAATTGATAAGGAATTGGATTGATAGGCAGAATCGACAATGGCAATGATATTGATAAAGTCTTATCAATTCCCAGCTTGTGGAACGTTAAGTTTTTGGTTTGCCTAGAAAGAGAACAGCCATTCCCCATTTTGAGGATTGTATGTAAGTTTTAAAATGGCAATGCGATCTGAACATCTACATTTAAATTTGATACTGTGCATGATGTTACTGCCCAATAATGACAATATGATGCTAACATTAAAATCTTTTAAATACTTTTGAAACCATTGCTATGACACTCTCAGGGTATTTGAAATTCTGTTCTTACATTAGATTCCTCTGACAAGTCTTATTTTGGTTATAAAGGGATCAAACGCTGTCATCCAGACTTTACCTCTCCTAATTAGTGTTCACCCCATGATCGGAAGGTTGCCAGTTTGAATCCCAGATCCGTAAAGAAATCACTGACATACTCATGCACAAGGTACCGTCTCCAAGTAATGCTTCCTGGGTGGTGCCCATGTTAGCTGCCCACTGCTGCTTCACGGACAGGGAAACTGGTTTTGTCGTCTCATCATTGTATCTGTATTTGGTTGGGATAAGTAAGTTTACTTTAACTTGGGGTTTGGGGTCTTCCTCAGCGGCTCAATGGTGTTGTGCTGGAGGTGAAAAGTCAGATGTGGATCATGTTTGAGATCAGACTCCTTGTTGTATCCTTTCTTATAAGGAAATGACATTTACATTGTTAAACCTAATTCAAATTTAAACCTGTGGCACGGAAAACCCTCCAACAAACGGGATAACGAGGAACAAGAAAGCAGTTTTCCCATAATTAATGCACAGAGAGCACGCACGCTGCAGAATTAATGAAGGAGTGGATTCTTCTGAGGCCTTTTGTCTTATCGAGCCCCATGGCGACACGCATTAGTGCGTCGACTCCCTATTTATCTGCCGGTCCCCTGATAATGGCGGAGGCGGTGGAGGAACCTTTGAAGCGGCCATAAATCTTTTTGATAACTCCCATATAGACCGTTCATTAATTCACCCATCGCTTTTACTCATTTACCAACAACGTCTAATGCGTGGTACGAGTCGTAACGCCGTCCTTCGGGAACCAAACGTCAGCAGGCAAAACACAGCCCGGTCGGTTTGACGTGCAACCTCAGAGGTCGAAGAGGAGTCAACGAGCGGCAGAGCGAAGGACAAAGTCTCGACTTACTTTCATTTGCATTCACAGACCGTCGGTGGCGATGGCGAGCCGTCATTCATTAAAGTGAGCGTCTAATTGCAATCAGCAGCTTAATTCAGGGATGAGCAGCGGGTCGAGCAGACCGGAAAAAAAAAAAAAATTTCATCTTTCCATGTGGAGAGTCCCGGAGTTTGTAGAGGGTTTTTTTTTGTTTTCTGAAGAGGTGCTACAGCGAGTGAGTGGGGTGGCCCCTCTAATGCAGCTGCTATTGCTTTCAACATGGCTTAATTGACTAAATTAATAATGGGCGCGCTCCCCCTCTCGCCGGCAGAGGAACAAATGAATTTGAATCGCCCTCTAAAGAATTGAATCACTGGCTGGCTATCTTGGAGAGTGCTTATTATTTGGCATTCATTTTTTAAATTACGAAGTGACAAGGTCACCTCTGCTGGCTCCAAGTCCGCCGCGGTCCCGCTACATCTCCTCCAACCGCCACACAACATTTTCTAATCAATACGGGCGGCCTGAATCAACCCCCTTTATTTCCTCGAGGCTGTCCGCCACCATCACCATCACTAAGGTCGCGAGGCCGTAATACATCAGATTCAAGATTCTTTATTGTTCAAATATATAGTTTTTCAAGTACAGTATGTAATTAAATGAACACTGACAGTTTATAGACTGTGCAAATTAAAATACAACTTATTAACAGATTCAGTTAAAGAAAGCTTACAGTGGCCGATTGCATGCTTTTTGGACCGTGGGAGGAAACCAGAGCACCTGGAGGAAACCAGAGCACCTGGACCCTCTCGCCGTGAGGCGGGAGAGCTAACCACTGCACCGCCTCAATGGTTTTCAATTGAACTTATTTGTATAGTGCTTTTTATGACAGACATAGTCACAAAGCAGCTGTACATGTAACCAACCCGAGCACCTAATGAGCACACCTTAGGCAACAGTGGCAAGCAAAAACCTTAAGAGGAACCAAGACTCAGAAGGGATCCCCATTCTCCTCTGGGTGACCGGACTGAGCTGTGTAAAAAAATTACTATCAAAGGGCCTAGTTATGCAAATGCAGATTTTTTTTTTTTGGCCACTGTAACTACACACTAAAAAATTATGTAGCAAAATATATAGAAAAATGTGCTCATGATTGTAGAGATTTATGCTACAAACAGTAACTGCACATATGTACGGTCCAGTGGACAGACGCCTAATGCCTGCACTAATGCCTACAGTTTGTGCAGCACTAAAGTCCCCGATTGCACATGCAGATAATGACATCTGTCATCACGGACATGAACAGAGCTGCTAATGCCACAGACGGCGCTTCACGTCCGATCATTTCCCCTTTTGTTTGCATATCGGCCGTAAAGCAGTTTATATATTGAACAGCTGCTTGGTATAATGGGCCAATTTCTGTCCACAAATCCATTTAGACGGCTCTCGCTTTATAAACCTGGAGACGAAAGATTTTTAAAAATTCACAAGCAAGAATAAAAAAATGTTGGCAGCCTTTGCAACTCTGTGAAAAATTTTAACAGGGAAGTATTTATGAGCTTGCTTGCTTATTTATTTATTTTTTTGTTCATTTATATATATTTTTTTATCTTGGATTTATGCTCTTTGGTCCAAGTTAAGAAAATGTTCTTTTACAACAGAGTGAAACCCTACTTTGGTCAGATTTCACTTGTAAAGAAGTTTTTTTAATGGGGCTTCCAAGTAAAACACAGAACAAAAAGTGAGTACACAGTATATCACAATGAAATGTGACATCTGCATTTGACCCTCCTGTAAAGGAGCAGTGGGCAGCTGACATGGGCAGCATGTACCGTCCCCAAGCACTGCTCCCCAGGCACTGCTCATGTTAGCTGCCCACTGCTCCTTTACGATTGGGTCACATTTCATTGTGATGCACTGTGTGCTGTGCTGTGGTGTGGTGCGTTCACAATGACAAAATAACCACTCACTTTAATTGATCAACTTTGACAGAATGGAAGGCTAAAGGACGTGGAGGACTTGAAAAACATGTTGGTAGCGGGGTGAAATCGGCGACCATCACAAATTGGGAACCCGCGGCCCCGTAAAGCATGGTGAGCTCGAATCATGCATCAGATTTGCTTTAATTGCTGCACTGCTGTTTTTATAATGAGGGCCCATTAACTTGGTCACCCGGTGATAACACGCGTGACCACAGAGCGACGAGAGGAATTAGTGCCAAGCCAACCTTGACTCCCAACTCTTTCTGTCATCAAGAACGGAAGTGACGGACAGAGCTTTGGCGGAACGTGGCGAATGTTTCTGCACATGGCTCTGTCCATTGGAGGTTGGGGTCAACGTGACGATCATCAGCTGCAAACACCAACAGCAGGGACGACAGTTCAATTCCCGTCGGCCTCGTTTCTTGCGGAAAGCGATGACATTTTACGAGGCTGGTTGCTTTTTGGTTAATTAGAGATGAATCTTAATTGCTTTCTCCAACCTTGACTTTTAAAATTCATCACACTTTTCTCTCCCTCTAGTTCCTCGACGCTCGGCACTTAAATTATGACGCGCTGTTTAAAGATGACACTGGAGCGTCTGGGGTTCCACAGCCTCCGTGTCCCGAGGGCCTGTAAACTCGCAGAGGCCGATTTCTCCCAGCAAGAGTTATGAATTCGATATTTTTTGATCTAAGTGGACGTGACAAGCCAAGAGGAAAAATAATGTCGGAAAGATTTATGAAGTTTCGGCGTCTTATTAAGGTAGCTGTCCGGTGTCTTTTTACAGAGTACGGTTTCAATGAACTATGTTTATTGACTTTGAAATATTCGCCATAAAAATACGGCCCACTTTGTGATAAATTTTGACCTGTCCATTTAGATAATGAAAGAGAGAGGTGGTTATGGATCTTTCGCTGGCATGGCAGCAGAGGTATCCATCCCGTGGAGGGAAATCACACTGGATGTAAGCGGAGGTGGTTTTCAGAGTTTCGCCGTGCGGCTCTGCCTCTAAAAAACTTTGTCTAACATTTTGATGACACAATAAATGTTTAATATTTGCTCTCTCATTACTTTCAGCAGTCTGTCCGCTTATGATTCATTAATAAGGCCTTATACGCCACAATTCTGCTGGGGATAAATTTAACAAGCACCAGGATAATGCAGCCTGGAAGTTGCTTTGTGTCATTTGATCTTTATGATTCGATTACACATTATAGCCACTGTTTGGCTTGGATTCAAGGAGGTGAAGCATCACTAAGTGTAAAACTTGAACCATAAATGTGCAAAATCTCAAAACCGTGACACGTCTTGAAAACAATTATAATGATTAACTGCTTGTTTTTTGTTTCAGGTTGCTTATTCATTCATTCATTGATTATCTGTACTGCTTAATCCCAACCAGGGTGGCGAGTGGACCAGTCTATCCTGGGAACTTACGGGCGCAAACCTGAGTAGACGGCTACACACCGCAGGGCACAAGGGCTGCAACAATAATCCATTAAATCATTTAAAACTGATTATTAAGATGGCAACTAATTTATTAATCGATTAGTTGGGTTTACGTTATTACATTAGTTGGCACTAACTGCCACCAACTGCCCCAGATAGAGTGATATCAGTAAAGAAAGACACTAACCAGAATTGTACGTACTTCTCTTTGCCACACACACTGCTACTTTATTTACTTTATAGTTCACATAAGTGTTTTTTTTTTTTTACGTGGGTCAGATTTTCCAGGAAAAATTAGAAAAGAAATATGTGAGAGAATAAAAGACTCAGTTTATGAGGCACTCCAGGCACAGCCAGCCCTGGGCATTTTATAGAGTAAACATGAAGCAGGGTCAGAAGGTTTGGGCTTATTGAATGTGAGGACGGAAGAGCTTTCTTTCATAGCTATTTCTCAAATGCAGCCAACCGGAGGTCCACATATTCACCGTTGTAAAGGTAAGAGTCCTTTTGACCTTGAGCATCATCTTCCGTACTCGAAGCCTTTATAGAGAAAGGGGAAGAGCAATAAGACAACTCAGGTTCTGGACTTTCTCCTCCATGTTGTGATGAGTGAGACTTTACTACAGTAGCTGGTTAGTAATTCTGCAGATGAAATGTGCAGCTACTGATCATGAAAATTCTCAAAACTTTCAACAAAAGTACAAAATGTGCTATGTTTAGACAAAGGCAAATGGGTAATTGCTGGATGATTGGATAAAGAGTTTCTGTTCTTCTTTTGCTTTGACTACTTTACTAGATCATAAAAGACTCGTTCAGATGTTTCAGATTACCGTTGATGTTTTAATAGTAGACCTTTGTCACACTTCCTGGTTCCGAACGTTCTAATCAGTGAAGCAGTGTGCTGTCACTTACTGTTCACATTATCTGATTTACTCAATGGCCGCCTCCTCTCGCCGATGTTACCGATGTACTGGCTGCTCTACTTCAAACAACAGCACCCTTACCTCAGCTTTTAGGGTTTCCCTAAAGATGAAAACCTACGGAAAACCTGGGTGAGGTTAATCTGAAGGGACAAGCGTCCGTCATTTAAAATACTTCTTGGAACCACTTACGTCTGCAGCTTACACTTTGGCAGAGAGCTTTTTTATGTATCCAAGAGTGGTAGAAAACGTCTGAAACCCATAGCTACACTGCCAAGATTTTCTTGGAATAAGTGGGGGGAAGTTAAACTGAATTCAGGGCTTTTCCACATCTTTTCAAACACTTTTCTGACATTTCATGTTACCCAAAACAAGCACGCTTTTCCAGTTGACTGGGTCTTTAAGACTGAATTTGCTGTTTTCATCTGTTTTAATCTATGCTGTTGAATGTAGCATGGCTTTGAGAAAGACGAATTAGCAGTGCATCTTTACATTTTGTTGCACACTTTGAAATCTTGTGCATTTGTGGTGTGACTTCAATTAAAGGATTTTTGTCCATCGTCAGCAGGTGGACGTTCCATTAGCCACGGCAGACTCAGAGTCACACTGGACCTGCCACATGGCCGGCGCTCCCATCACTCAATAAGTTTGGATGTGTTCTCTCTCTCTGCTCTGCGTCCGTGTTGTGGTTTTCCTGACAGCATTTTCTCGGCTCAAGTGAACCATGACGAGAAAGTGAAATGTCCCACTGCTTGTCTCCTGGTCTCTCTGCCATTTCGTTCATTCCCTTACAGTGTGTGCACAACATGGCCTTACGAGAGCTGTTGAAGACCTGTGACGTCCCGCTAGACCCCATCAGCCCATGTAGCGTGAAGCGACGTTTCCAGGCCTACCCCCGGATGCCCTCTTCTGCCGACGCCAAAATCCTCGCTCGAAATGTGTGAAAATATTTTTGAAAATTAGCTCAATTATCTTTGACAGCTCATTACCATATATATCCCATACTGCTGGCCTCCAACTCGTCGGTTTGCAGCAGAGGTGAGCGTAATTATGCGGCACATTTAGGGGAGGCACGGCATTAACAGAGGCTTTGGCTCATCTGCGGGATTTGAACCGTCGACTTTCCCTTGTTAATGTAAATCCCTCATTTAGATTGTGTATCGGAGGGTATCGGAGAGAGTTGGAGCTACACAGTGCTCTATTAAATTTGATTAATTCAATTAAACAGATATTACGCTGGGGTTTCTTTCTTTCTCTTTTTTTCCAAACTTCATCATTTATAATCACCCTGCGCTGTACGCCATGATTAGAGATTCTAATGAGAAAATGAGGTTCATTTTATCCGGAAACTTAGAAACTTGGTAGAGGCGGTGTTTAAATTTGCAAACATATTTGCCTTATTGCAGGTGGAGGCATGAGGTGTAATTCATTTCAGAGCTTTTGAATTTCTTAAAGAGGAACTATTACCTGATTGAATTACCTGCCATGGCTGAGTTCCCTCTTATGACTCAATGTTGCTTTCAGAAGGAGCAGCTTTATGTCTGTTCAGAGGGAGGTTAAGTCGGAGTTACGGCTCTGTCCCGGCTCATTCACCTCGGTTAAAAACACTGGGATCTGTGCGATCCTGGGATCAGTGTGGTAAGACGTGAGGGGTGTTTAAGGACAGGGAGGTTGTAGATCAAATCCCTCCTCCAGCTATAGTTCCGAGCTATGCAGCATTCTATTCTGCTGTGAATGCTTTTTTTCTGAGCCAAAAACATCTGATTGCATGCTGGGGTTTCCATCCATGACAATGGAACATTGTCTGGTTCTGAGGATGACAACATAAACCTTAACACAAATTAAATGAAAGGCGCACATCTGTAGCACATTTCTTAAGAAATTCAACACAGAGGAATATTCTATTCTTCAACCAGCACCAGTGTTTGTTTTCTTCTAGATGATTCTCAAAAAGCCATTGTGCTGCAGTACGCTCACCACATATTAGTTAAGTTGCTGAAGGTGCAGGGGTGAATTTAGCAATTAAAAATACGGAGGTGACCAGGAGGTCAGATTTACTTTAAATTTACATTTAAGGTATTTAGCAGATATTTTTATCTTGAGTGATAAATTACAAGCGCAATCTCCCTGGAGTAACTTGGGGTGAACAGCTTTGCTCAGGAGCCCAATGGTGGTTCCTGGAATTTGAAAGTGAAAGTGAGTGATTATTTGTCATTGTGAACGCACCACAGCACAGCACAGCACACAGTGAACCACAACGAAATGTGGCCTCTGCATTTAACCTCTCCGTGAAGGAGCAGTGGGTAGCAAACAAGCCCACGGGGACCAGTGCTTGGGGATGGTACCTTCCTAATAAGTATCTCAGTGGTAACTTTACCAGCCCTGGATTCGAACCTGCAACCTTCTGATCACAGGGCGAACACCAACTGTCCCTATAGCTTGTATGTAGTCAGCTGCTTTTCCCTCTGTAGCTTGTAGTGTAGCTTCTTAGGCGGTGATGGTCCAGCTGTTAGTAAATTCACCTCAAGACCACGAAGTCCAAAACCCTCACTAAAAGAATGACTGTATTTCAAATTATCTTCAAATATTTCTACAGTTTCCATTGTTGAAACAGTGAAATGAAGTAGAAACAGCCAGGTCATTGTGAGTGATTTCAGTAGGACATCAGAGATCCTCCCCTATTCTTCAGAAAATTGCCCAGGAATATTTTACGAGCTCAGAGATTCAGACGTAGACCTTGATCTTTTACAAATGAGTTTTACAAATAAGACTGTTTCTATTCATCTCTTTCAAATTAGCTACATTAGAATGAGTTGGTACCAATCACCATGACGTGGATACAGAGGATACATTTAATAAACGATATACACTACCCGTCAAAAGTTTGGACACACCTTCCCATTCAATGTTTCGTCTTTATTTTCATTACTATTTACATTGTAGTTTCTCACTAAAGGCATCAAAACTATGAATGAACTGTGTAAGGGCTATTTGACCAAGAAGGAGAGTGATGGAGTGCTGCGCCACATGGCCTGGCCTCCACAGTCACCTGACCAAACCCAATCGAGATGGTTTGGGATGAGATGGACCGCAGAGTGAAGGCAAAAGGGCCAACAAGTGCTCAGCATCTCTGGGAACTCCTTCAACTCCTGTTAGAAAACCATTTCAGGTGACTACCTCATGAAGCTCATTGAGAGAATCCTACAGTGTGCAAAGCAGTGATCAAAGCAAAAGGTGGTTATGTTCAAGAATCTAAGACATAAAACATGTTTTGGGTTATTTCACACTTTTTGTTTACTACAGAATTCCATATGTGTTCATTCATAGTGCTTTCAGTGAGAATCTACAATGCAAATAGTCATGATAATAAAGAATAAAACATTGAATGAGAAGGTGTGTCCAAACTTTTGACTGGTAGTGTATGTCATTGATTAACTTCATGCAGTGAAATAGACTGCAAACTAAACTCAATACAATTAATTAGATGGAATAAATTAAATTAAAATGTGGTCAGAATGGAAAGTAAATATAACTCACTGCATTCTTATAGTACTGTGCAAAAGTTTTAGGCAGGTGTGAAAAAATGCTGTAAACAAAGAATGCTTTCAAAAATGGAAGTGTTAATCATTTATTTCAACAAAATGCAGTGAATGAACAAAAGAGAAATCTAAATCAAATCAATATTTGCTGTGACCACCCTTTGCCTTCAAAACAGCATCAGTTCTTCTAGGTACACTTGCACACAGTTTTTGAAGGAACTCGGCTGGTAGGTTGTTCCAAATATAATGGCTATAATCCTACAAAATCCCTGACTTTGTGCAAGTGTACCTATAAGAATTGATGCTGGTTTGAAGGCAAAAGGTAGTAACACCAAATATCGATTTGATTTAGATTTTTCTTTTGTTTGCTCACTTTGCATTTTGTAAATTGATAAATATAAACAATCATTATTTATATTTCTGAAATCATTCTTTGTTTACAGCATTTTTTCACACCTGCCTAAAACTTTTGCACAGTACTGTACATTCCATCTACTGGCAACAAGGATATTAATATCATCTATGTTTTCCATGTGCCTTTAATGGATAAAAATGCAAATGAGAATGAGTGAGATGCATTAATGCATGCAGGTACTTAGCATAGTGACTGTGGCAACGCTGATAAATGTACATGGCCTTGGAAGGAGGTCTTGAGCGGAGTTTGGCCTCGAAACACCTTTAAAGTCTGGTAGTGAAGTATCGCATCGGTTCAATCATAAAACTGTAAGAACATGAGGCTTGAGGTGCGTCCTTGTTCTTAAAATGTTTTCCATTTACATTGTGATGATGCCACAAAGGTCTAAACTGGGCATGTGAAAGTTAAATATATTATCCATTGTCCCGTTGCTCTTCATGCCACCTGGCTTTATTCATTCATTCATTCATTCATTATCAGAACCAATTGGGGTCGTGGGGACCAGAGGCTATCCTGGGAACTATGGGCGCAACCCTGGGCAGGCCCCAACACACCACAGGGCACACACACTTACATCTTACGGGCCAATGTAGAGTTGTCAAGAAAATTAGCCACTTTGACATCTGTCTTCAAATTCTTCTCCGCTTTCAGTCGTCTCCATCTTTCAAATGCATCCCCTATGCTGATCCTTGTTTTGTTTCTTCTTTGGTCAAAACGTTTTTGAGAGTCACAGCGAGGTCTTTTAGTTTTAGTAACGTCAGACATTTGGAATCCAGAATGCTTATAGCTGCAACTCAGTGGTAACTGGAAACCTGGATGCTGAAATGCTACTGACTTTGTGACTGGGAGATAGCGGTGGGTGGCGCTACAGGCCAAAACACAAAACCAAAACATAAACACAATTTCCGTGCTGTAAATTAAATTTTAAATGTGAATACAGAGTCAGTATATCAAATTAACATGATTTCTTAATTTCTGGTGATATATTATGTTCATTTTACAATTACTTGCCATAAATTAATAATAAATAACATATAGCTCCTGTAATGTTTTCTAGCCAAACTTCACTAGGGCAACTAGATGACATCACCATATAAAATCAGTGATTGCATTTATTTATGCATGTGCCTGAAAATATTAACGTGAGGTCAATTTGGGTTTATTCAGGTCTACAAGACTCTATATTAATATTTTGCAAAGTCAATTTATCATGTTTAAATGATGACACATATTCTTGGTCTTGTCACAACTCATCTATGTCCCAGCTCTCAAAAAGTTGAAGCTCCATTGTTAAAAAATTCAATTAAAAATGTGCTGCATATGACTTGGTGATGGCATTTTGTTGGGCATCACTCAGAACACGACCTCAGTTGAACGCAGCATTAGCTTCATTCTCCTGCAAGCCTTTGGGAATGTCTACTTGGGAAAAGCTGTTAAGGTGCCGAATAGCGAGGGGTTCCGAAATGGAATTGTTGTTTTGTTAGTAATCAAGGGATATCATCACAAATAAGCTCCTGCTCATTCCGCTGCTGTCCAAACCTCAGAGATTTGTGTTGAAGAGTCATTTGCCTAAAGAGAGCAATGAGTCAGTGAACCGTGTAATTATGTCTTGCACAATACAGGTTACTTTAATTAGCAACCTCTGAGCTAAGTGACACTGCTCCGACACCCAGCTCTGCCCATGAATGCTGGAAGATATAATTTATGAGATAATGTCCTGTGATCACTTTTTTTTTTACCAGGCTCCACATTCTGGCTTAGGTTCATTACAGGGCGGCCGCGTCTTTTATGTCGAGCTTCGCCCCACAATAAGCTTGCACGTTTAGTTTAATGCAAATGACCCCGCCTAATGACCACATTAGGGACTTTCAAACTCTGTTTAGGAGATTATTAGAATAAATAGATGTGGCCACGTCTGAATGTTAATGACCAGCACTGTCTCTCGCGGCAACGCCACGCTGAGGCCTAGTGCGCCGCCTCAGATCTGCCCTGCCGAGATACGGCTACATAAGGGTCGGCTAATTGGGAACGCAGAAGATCTACAGCCTGGTGGCTTAATGTTAGACACTGGTTCCAGCGACTGTGCATTCACATGTGTTTATGTCTAATTTACTGAAGGTGGCACTATTTATTTTTCCTGAAACCTTTAAAAGAAGATGAACATTGTTAACCACATACGATAAATTACACAGTTCTTATGTACAGAAAAACTTCCTGAAAAACTACAAGTAGCAATGTGTTTTTTAAAATAAGTGATTATTTTCTTATTGTGAACACACCACAGCACAGCACACATTGCAGCACAATGAAATGTGACCTCTGCATTTGGCCAATTTGTGAAGGAGCAGTGGGCAGCTTTTGGCAGCAGTGTTTAAGTACGGTACCTTGATCGTAAGTGCTTCAGTGGTACCTTTACTTATCCAGGACTTGAACCAATGACCATCTGATCACAGCGTCAACTCCCTAACCGTTATACCACCAACTGCCCAATATTTGCAACCTTGTAATTTAACTGATGAACAAGGTTTTTTTTAAACTAATATGTCTCTGATAGTTGTTGAATTTGCTGAAGCTGACTTTAGTCCACGTTCGTTGAATTAAAGCACTTTCAGCAGCTGTGAGATGGAGTTGGAGGTCCTCCTTGGCCAAGATGGAAGCAAAAAATCTATGTTTTTCAGCTTGGATGTGATCAGCTACTTGGCAGCTACTGTGCCGAGCCACGTACTACTGAACTTAATAATATGGTAGCTAAGGTGCTCTTATCATACTTTGCTATGCGTTAGTATACATCTCAGTAAGTAGCTGGAGTTGTAGCTTAACGACTTTCTATGCACTAGATAGTGCACATGGAATGTGACACGCACCCTATTTGACTTGTTACACCACATAGGGTGCAAAGTGACTTTTTCTTCAAATGTTGTGCAGTACGCTCGAAATGACCCTTTCAGGCTCGCTTGACTTGGCGCTGTGCTGGAAATACCAGAGTTGTGGCGCCATTTTTGTCAAAATTCTTTACGCGCTCAACTCTGCCTTCCTCATTTATCGGCATCGTCCAATATACGCATGAAAAACAGAGGATATCGGTATCGGCCACTGATTCCCATATCGTGCATCCATGGTTTAAAGGGTTAAACCCATTCTCCCCCTGGCTTGCATTGTGCATATGAATCACTCCCAGTACGGTATAATGAACGCAGCACTATTACAGCGTGATGATCAGCGAGGGATGCCACATGATACCCAAAAGGCACGCTGTTCTGCTAAAGGGCTGCAGGAGCTAATCATCAAGCTGAGATCCAATCTGACACATTCACCTGCTAATATAAGAGGCGTGCAGGCCGCGCTTCATTTTGTTCTCTCATTAGCATGAGAGTGGTGGTGGTGGTGTGGTGATAGATTTGGACAGGCTTATTACGTGTGGTTTTGTGTGTGAGCGTTGCTCCTGGACGAGCAGCTGCTTTCTGACGAGCCAGAGAGTGAGTGTCGGGCCGAGCAGAGCCGCGTCTGTCACCTGCCTGGATAAAGAGCTTCTGATCAGGCTGAAAATAAAGCATAAAGGACACGAGGCTCAGCGTCTCCATCAGCACCATTACGCCATTTATGCTCCAGATGTTCCGCTGCAGCGCTGATAGAGAAGTGCAGCGTTTAGAGAGAGACAGACGCAGAGACAACAAAAGCAGCTGTGAATTTGGCATGAATTTGGCAGAGCTGTATATCTGTTTGGCCGTCTTTTTCTCCCCCTCTGTCTCTTTCTCCCTCTCTCCCTCTCCCGCTCTATTCGTCTCGATTTCTGTCCCAATCTTTCTATCTCTTTATCTCTGTCTTCTGTTGTGTTTGTTTCTTTTTTTGTCAGTCAGTATGTGTGACTCTGCTTCTGTATGTCAGTCTATTTCTTTTTCTTTCCTTGCTTTATTCTTTCTTTCTGATTTAATTTGTCTGTATATCTATTTTCAATGATCTCTTTTGGTTTATATATATACAGCATGCATTTCTCTCTCTCTCTCTCTCTCTCTCTCCATATGTCTCTCTGTGGATTTCTTTCATTCCATCTTTCTTTCTTTCTTTCCATATACAGTATCTCTTTCTTTTTTCCCTTATACCTTTATTTCCATATTTCTTTCCTTCTACATATCTTTTTCTTCCTTTCACTTTCTCTATCTCTCTTTTCCATTCTTTCAATATACCTCTTTCTTTCCATATTTCTTTCTTTCACTTTCACTGTCATCTGTACGTATCTCTGTATCTCTTTTGCGTTATTTCAATAAACCTCTTTCCTTCTTTACATATTTCTTTCATTCTTGCCTCTTTTCAGACAGAATCTCTGTCTATTTATCTGACTTTTGTCTTTTCTTTGTCTGTGTTTCTGATTTCATTTATATATCTCTTTCCATTCATTTGCATCTTGCTCTCTGTCTCTCTCTCCCTCTGTTTCTCTGTTAAGTGTTGTGCATTACCTTGTGTTGTTTTGAAAGCAGAGTTTCAGATTAAGACTCATCTTGTCTGTTACGCAGTGCCATTGTCAGGGGCTTTGTGTTTATTACCTGCATGTTCAACAGGCTGTTCATTCCTTCGCTGTGTGTGTGTGTGTGTTTTAGAGGTGCTTTGCGATCTCCACACATGATCCTTTGGGGTGTGTGTACACGTGTAAACAAATATGTCTCAGGAGGTTATGGAGAGCCAGATTACAACCCACGCTGCTGTTTTAAATAGATTGTCAAACAGTGACATTTGCTGACAGGTTTTCAATTTCTCTTCAGTTTGAAGATATCTTACAGTGACACTCTCTCTCTCTCTCTCTTTGTGTGTGTCTGTCTCTCCACGTCTCAGTCGTCCGAATCGATAGTGTCACAACCGTAACATATGACAAGAGACGACAATGCCAGTGATTTTTTCACCAGCTCATATAATTTGTCTGCAGATGGCACATGGCTGATTGTGACGGGCACAAAGGGAGAGAAAGCTGATCATCCGAAGACTCTTTACACTGCACTGCATCAACAGCTGAAGCAGGCCTGACCGGTCGGATCGGTAAACATTTCCAAAAGAAATCATCAAATGACACATAGATCTTAAAGATGTGTATCAGGAAAACCTGTTTATGCTGCTGAGTTTTGTCTTTATATTGATATCACAACCTCTCATTTTCACACCTGTAAAGTGAAATTATTTTTTAAAAAGCAAGACGTTAAATGAAAAATCCCAGAAGGACTTTGGCTGTTGCTTGTAAGTGTAAATACGTGTTGATGAAGCGTTACATCATTGGAATCTAATTATTTCTTACCTTTTTGAGATTTGGTCTATTTCTCAAATTGACTTTTTAAACCTTTTTTGTACTGTTCTAACAGAAATCCTTAATTTTTTGGTGAAAAATAGAGATGTAGCCAAGACCACCTAAACTGAGATCAAGACTTGACCAAGACCAGAGTGTGTCAAGGCTGAGATGAGATAAAGCCAGGGCAGGGTGAGACCGAGATGAGGCCGAGACCAGAGTGTGTCGAGACTGAGTCAAAACCGGGATTGGACCAATGCACGTTCTACACCACATGACAAATCAATGGACCATGCAACGCCTAAGCAGCCCTCAAAAAGAGCTGAACTAAGCAAACAACGTACACTAAGCAATGTTAAACATGTTTACTCAATATTTCTCTCTTACATATCTATAACGAGGAAATCACTTCGCTGGAAGCAGTTATCCAAACTGATCACATATTATTATCCTTGTCTTTCCTGGACAACCATGACTTCACCCGTGTTCATGAGCACACCTGTGCATGCATGAAAGGGCAGGATGTCGGCAGTAACAAAACTGGCTGCACTTGAAGTGAGAAGTTATCCAATCCTAGAGTACATCTAATTATTCTCAGAGTTGTGGTCTCGGTTGGTCTCAAAATAAAATCCAGAATCTCTTTGTCCGAGTCCGAGACAAAACCAAGTACAAATATCTCAAATAGTACAAGTACAATATCTCTATCAGGGTCATGGGGTCCGGAGCCTATCCCAGGATTTCAGTGCAAGTTGGGGACCCTTTGGGCAGGTGCCAACACACCACAGGGCACACACACTCACACAAACACACTCACATTCACACCTATGGTGTAATTTAGAGTCACCAATCAAACTACTTGTATAATGTATGCTTTTTTGACCATTCTATCCAGATGAACATGGGGAGAACACGCAAACTGCACACAGAAAGACCCCACGGCCGAACTGGAGATTGAAATCAGGACCTTGTTTCTGCGAGACGACAGCACTAACCACAGCGCCACTGTACCCTATTTTCTTCTATTTATTTTTCTTTTATTTATAATTAATCAGACCGAATGAAAAGGTGAAATTTATTTTTGCTTTTTGAATAAATTGATAAGAAAACTCTGAATGCACTGAATGTAGAAAGTTGATCTGTTACTTATTATATGTGATATAATTTGATATTATGATATGTTATTTATTTTGCTTCCATGTTTACCACTTCCCTGTCTTGGCTCTACTTCACTGCAATCTCAGATTCAAACATGTGTGTAAACGCCAGCAGTGCCTATAGGCGCTAGATGATGGTAGCTGTCATGCGAGCAGCGGCATTTGTGACTGGCAGGCGTTCCAGAGAGGCACCTGACGTTCACATCGATTTATCAATAACGAGGCGCGATTTAGGCGGCTGTTTACCGGCGACGAATATAGATTTGGGCTTTAGACTGACACGCCGAAGCTGGAGATTACTGCAACTCAATGCTAATGGATCGAGAATGCGGCGAGGATGCAAGAGCTGAAGATGAGGAAGGACTGAGGATGAGGAGGGTCACCCGAGGCTGGTTTTCTGCTGAGGTCTAATTGTGGCTGCAAGAAGCGACTTTTCCTGCTGAGCAAAAATTGACCTTTCAATCGATAGTCTTTATTTTTTCTTCTACAGGGATGTACCAGGGAGAAGACGTGGCATTACGCTGTTCCTCCGGCACTCTGCGCTAATCTTATGTGGGACTCATTACGAGTCTGGGAGCAGCGTGACAGTGCCGTCGTTAATCGGGCCCTCCATCATAACGCAGACAGGCAGCGCTCGGCACACCACACGTCCTGCTTTTTTCCACTCTTATCTGGGTCTGTCTTATACAAGCTGATAAGGTTTTAAAGGGCCGGAATGAGATGAAAAGGGATCGAAAAAAGGGAAAAAAGTGCTCATTGTTGTCGCTAACTGAGTTGGATTTGCCCCCACAAGTTGGTTTGGGATAAGTCTCTCTATAAATAAAAGTCAATAATCCACTCAAACAGAGGAAAAAGGATTGCATTAAAAATGAGAGAAACTCATTGAAGGAACAGTTGCTAATTAATCAGTGCATCTTTGTGACTTGTGCTTGGACTCCGCTTGTTGCCGCTTGCATCTATATTTAAGCTTGTTTTCTGAAGTCACCAGTAAAGGTTAATGAATGTGACATTTCAAATCAAAGTTTTGACGAAACATTAGAAATACACTTAATATGATGATTAGCATAATACAAAAAAAATAACTGATTAATTCGTTTTCTACAATTTCTTGTAAATTAAAAAAATCGCTGTTATCACATAAATTTATGTAGCGTTTTAGCACCCATAGAGGTCAAAATACGTTTTCCTTTGCTATACTGCCAATTATAGGCCAATCACTATGATTTTTGGCCTATTTTGGTCAAGATGCTCACCATTCCTACTTTCCCTGAAAATGTAAGCTTTCTGCAACTTGCAGTTCAACCTGCATAATAATTTTTTTTTAAAGAAGCAACAGAACAATTACAAGAGAGGTCCATAAACACTTCATGCTTGGACCCCTAATATTTTAACAAGACCTTGCATTGATCTTATTAGGTAATTAAACTATATCACATTTATGGTATTTAGCCAATTCTCATAACCAAAATAAGCATAAATTTTCTAAAAGCTGAAAAATACATTTAAGTAACACAAACTGCTATTGTATTCTGTAACAACCTAGACACGTCCTTCATATGTTAATGTCTAAGTAAAATAATGCTATAAATGAGGGACTATATGTCATTGTGAACACACCACAGCACAGCACCCAAATGTGACCTTCACATTTGACCCATCCGTGAAAGAGCAGTGGGCAGCTTTTTGGCAGCGCCTGGTGAGCAGTTTTTGTGGAAGGTACCTTGCTCATGACTACCTCAGTGGTACCTTTACTGATCCAGCAACCTTAAGATCATCCCCTTAACCGTTACTCTAACTTCCCCAAACTGCTATTTTATAGATTAGAATTATTACATTAGACTAATTTTTTAAATATTTTTTTAACATTTTAAAGGATTTGTAATGCTCCAAATGCCTCTTTAGAAGATGAGTCCTTCATTGCAGTTTTTGTAGATAGACAAAAGACAGACGACCTTTAAAAAGGTCAAAGGTCTTTTTTTATTTCTCTATTAATCCTTTGAACTGCTGTTAATTGTTTTGATCACGGAAAAGAGCTTGCCTTCTAGTGTCCCGTGACCAGAAGGTCAACAGTTCAAGCCCCGGACAGGTAAAGGTACCACTGAGGTACTCATGAGCAAGATACCACGACTGGGCAGCAGTGATTGGGGACAGTATCTTGCCCATAGGCACCTCAGTGATACCTTTATCGGTCTTTGATTCAAACTGGCGACCTTCCGATCATAGGGCTAACACCCTAACCGTAATGGTAGCAACTGCCCCAATTGTACAACTGCCCCAATTGTACATCTGTTGACTGCTCCTTCACAGAGGCGTCAGATGCAGATATTGCAGTGCACGATTGCTGTGCTGTGTTCAAAATGTCAAAACATTTCACACACTTTAGGAGAATAATTTTTGTGCAAACATTCATTATGGATTCAATAGAGAAAAGCTTTCTCCTTCTTCTCGCCCTCTTTCCCTTGTTTGGATCTCGGACCACTATGTCTCTTCCTCAGGGCATGTCATGGTTGATAGCAGCGCAGAGCAAAAGCTCACCCAATATGGAATTAGCAACGCTGGCAGAAGGAAGGATGCATCGGGCCTAAATTTAGCCTCAGAGAGAGAGTGAGAGAGAGTGAGTCAATTAGCTGTGGGCAGAGCTTCAGCATTTGGGCGAGCGAATGGCATTTTCTCAAAACTGGCAAAACGAACGAGGAAAGGCCGTCTGGGAAAACTATAAAAAAGAGACACTAGAAAGGATAATAGATTAACTTTGAAATGATGATAAGAATGCCATTCATAGATGAGGGGCCCAGACAAGGCCGGTAAAAAGGCCAGCAGTCTTCAGAACTCGTTCCACATTTGTGTTGATCCTTGAAAATGGGGACTTTTTGAACAACACGCTCCTTTAAATTCATCCCCCAAAGCTGGAGGTGGACTACACAGGCCATGTGTGCTTTTAATCAGCCCCATGTTTGAAATGTCGTTCCGGCGGGGCGATGGAACGAAGGAGGGAGGGAAAGTGGCGGAGAAGAAGGCTCTTCTGCCGTGTTACGATCCGCCAGAGTAACCTGTGGCTGCCCTGAAAAGAGATGTTAAAATTCAGCCACATGAAGCCAGTCCCAGGGGGAAAGTGAGAGGTCGAAAAGCCGGCACCAGTCTTGCAGAATCGAGGGCTGACCGTTACTGTGAGGCAGACCTGGAATCTCATTAAACAAGCCAAAGAAATGTGTCCTTAAACCTACCTGCACCATTTTATTTATTTATTCACTCATTTATTTATGGACAATGTGGCACATTCACCAACAATTCTTAAAGTAGAATTTAGTTCTTTGCGTCTTATAACTTAAAACATAACTTTTAGTTTGGTCAGTAATTTAAAAGGAGCAGTGACCGAGGATGGTACCTTTCTCATAGTTGCCATAGTGATACCTTTACTGGTCAGGGACTTGAACCGGCACCCTTCATATCATAAGGGTCAACTGTCTAACTATTACGCTACCAACTGCAACCCCCTGCCCCAAAAGAAGTCTCTTGATAAAGACCCTCATCATCACTGATGGTGCAACTACCAGCCCAGGTCAAATATATACACATTTTGATTGACCCCGCAAGGTGTGACTGAGTGAGTGTGTGTGCCCTGCAGTGTGTTGGCCGTGGACCACAGTCACCACCTTGTGCCTGTAGTTCCCAGTGACCCTGGTTGGGATTAGGTGAATCGTTAATGGATGAATGGGCAAATAGGCAGAAGTCCCTTTTTGACTCACAGTGTATATTTGATGTATGTTTGGAAAGTTTCATACGCTATGTTTATGTTATATCTGTATTCACTGCATTTAGCAGATGCTCTAATTCAGTGCGACGTCAGTTTCCAAATTCTGGGCCAGTGGTGGGCGGTGGTGGTTCAGTGGTTAGGGTGCTGGCCTCTGGATCAAGAGGTTGTGGGAGGAACTTCTGCAAGAGGTGGAATTTGGGGTGAATTTCTGTTCACAATGCATCTATCTTGTATTGGTTCTTATTGCATTCAGTCACTGCTTATTGTAATCAGTGCTGCTTTTGTGGGTTTCAAGGTGAGAACACCTGAAGATTTCACCTTATGCCTGTTTGTGCAAAACATTAGCGTTCTGAGTTATAATCAGTTCTACAGTTGTGTCATTTTCCACTATTGAAATATAACTTAAAAATAACTTCAGATTTAAGGAACAAAAGAAAGCATTGGTTAATAAGGCCCAGGCTTCTGGCACTCTGCAGATGGGTTTTGTAAAAGCAGTGAGTAGAATGCCACAATGAACAGCCACTGCTGGGAGTTTCTGGATCATTTATGGGTCCATATTTATTTTAGAGATACTTCTGAAAGAGGAGAGCGGCTCGGACTGATGGCTGCCATGCTGCTGGGGGAGGCTGCGGCTCTTCTGTTTGCTGTTTTATTATTTTCAGTCAGAAAATTCTCTCTCTCTTCTCTCTTTTATAATTAATGCATTTCAAGAAACTTTCCACAAAATCAAGACATAATGTGGATTTGGAACTATTTTAGGAAGCATAATGTAACTAATAAATGAGGTTGATTTCAGTCTATATTTAAAAAAAAATTCAGGCTACAAATTACAGTTACACTTCATCAAAATAAATGTATTCAAAAAACATTGGACCTCCTGCACCAATATTTCTCTTTAATTTTCCTTAAATTTCTATCTAAGGAAGTTTATTATATAATGGTAGAATTAAAGAAATACAATTTGTAAAACTTGTTTATTTGTCAATTTTCTTCTTAACTAAGAACACATTTCAAATAAGAGAACATTAGTGAACGTCCGAAAAAACGTTTGCAAAAACTGTGTATGTGTATGTCTATATATAATGTAATGTTCCAAGTTTAAAATGTAAGATTCCTCTATTGAGAGCTAAGGTTAAAATCTTAGGAGCTTAAAAAGTTTAGGATCTAGGGTTCCAAGACTATGTACTAATGTTCTAAGTTTCACATCTAGTTTTCCAATTTTAGGATCAAAGGTTCAAAGTTTGGAATAAAAAAATCCCTGATTAAGAGCTCAGGTGAAATTCATTGCTGAATATGTGCACTTCTAAAAAAGATGCCTCAGGTGAAAAGGTGTACTTTTATGATAGCTATCCTCCCAGGTGCTAGCAAACCTGAATTTTTAAGAGATAATACTCCCATTCTAAAAAAACTGTGTATGTAGATTTTAAGAACAAATTTCTCCTGAAGAACGGTTGGTTAATGAGTTCCATTGTTCTTGGCATAAATGAATGAATGAATGAATATTTACAATTTTAATAAAAGTCATATTTTTCCTGCTGTATTTTGGCCTTATTTTTGTGTCCGAAAAAGTCTGTCTTTTTGGGAAAGGACCAAATGCACTGCTGTTATTTGAGGGGCAATATGGAGGTTTCAACAGAGTTAGAGATACGGACAAAAACAGACACATTTGGGATTCTGCTTTTAGATTCTTCAAAACACTCTCAGGGACATGCTTCAATGATGGACACAGTCTTTGTGCACCACCTTCCTGGTAGTCAGATAAAAGTCCAGAACAAATAACAGCACTAAGATAGCCAGGCCTCCAAAGACACATAGAAACACAAACTGCTGTCTGAAAACAATAAGGAAGAAGTCTTATTTGTCTGTGTGCCTTCATATTCGACTTTGAGGCGCTCTGCGTCTTACTTTGCATAAATATTATGCAGTGATTTCACTGCTGCTCTGTGCCTTTGGTTACATTTTAAGTGATTTTCCTTTGCAGGATTGTGAGGCGATACCGCACGACCAGGTGATGGCTCTTGTTTTGGAATTCATCAATTTGCAACTAAGCACTACACTTGACAATTTTAAGAAAGATCATTTATACAATTAATTGCACCACTCTGAAATGGAGGGTCATCACTTAAAGAGGCCTGAGCATTCCCTCTGTCGTTCCCGCAACATAGATGTAAATATTGCCAAATTAAAGCTGACATAGTTGCTGTTTCATTTCCAATCCAATCTGCATCCAACACCAAAACACCACAAATTGTTTCACAAGGTAATTTCTTACACGCCGCAATATATTTCCCTGCAGAACAATCAGCATACACTCACCGATTTCCTTCTGAAATAGTGATGTGTAAGCATTGCAAATTAGCCAGCACCAAGCGCTCGGCCTGTCCTCCTAAACCACATCAGGACAGATGGTCTTCGGGACACCACAGAAAACCTCTGGTGTTTGTGTTTGCTAGTTTGCAGCTGGTGCAAATGATAGGGGTGTCTTGATACATTTATCTACATCAACACATCAATACAGTGATCAATGAGTGCATAACATAAAGGCTCTAATGTTCCAAGTTTAAAATGTAAGATTTCAAGATTAAGATCTAAGGTTCTGAGTTTCACATCTAGTGTTCCATGTTTAGAATTTAAGATTCTGAAATTAGGATTTAAGTTTCCAAGTTTAAAATCTAATATTTCAAGTTTAGAATCCAAGATTCCACGATTAAGAGCTAGGGTTCCAAGTTTAAAATCCAGTGTTCCAAGTTGAGGATCTAATGTTCTAAGATTATGAAATAATGTTTTGAGTTTCACATCTAATGTTCCAATTTTAAGATCTTTGCTTCCAAATTCAACATCTAGGGTTCCGAGTGTAGCATCTAGGGTTCGCTTCCACGTTTAGGATCTAAGGTTCCAAGATTAAGATCTAAAGTTCCAAAATGTAAATTTTGGACAGTACACATATTGTGCCCTGTCCACTGTGTTGCAATGAAAATGTCTCTTACACAAGTCATACTTTCTCATGCAATGCTCATGTTTTTTTATTTTTCTCACTGGTCCCTTGAGGCTCTCTGTATGATTATTATGCAGCAAGATATTCAAATTGTTTTACACTGTGCTTTGGTGGAATCTGCTACAGCTGTAGATAGTCACTCCATGGGTGAAATTTATTTCCAAAAAAGTGCACTTTTAAAAAGGTGCCTCAGGTGAAAAGTTGTATTTCATAATAGCAGTCCTCCTAGGTGCAAGTACACCTGAATTTGAAAGGTAATGGGAGATAACTCTGATTATTATGTTATATCCAAAACACGCACTTGTATAAAATACAATTTTAAAAAATTGTATTTAAGACCGTGCACATGGCCCAACAACCATTTTTGCAACCTTGACCTCGCAAAATTTGCTTTTTCGACTCACCCCAAATGTGTTAGCACTGTGCTCTTTGGTTGTTCAAATAGAGCTTGTGGCTTTACTGTGAGTTCCAGACATTTTCAGACGTGATTTTCGTAGCTCCTGTATCATCTGTTACTCTAACCGCCACCAGACTGACCCACTGCGACGAGGGCGTCTGAAGAAAAGAAAAGAGGATAAATAAAGAAGTTGAGAGCCATGACGGGTCACAACATTTTTTTCATACTTTGAACACCTCTTTTTCTTTCAGTGACAAGTGCAATTTGAACTCCATGTAATAACATGCCCACACAGATATGAAAAAAATTCAGCTCCTGCGGAAGAAGTCAGACTCACTCGCCCAGTTCCGACGTGACCAGAAAACTCAATCGGCCCTCGCTGTGACCCGCAACCCTGCCTCAGAATTCAAATACCCGGGCAGGAAAAGGGGGCCAGAATGAGGCATCTGTAGTACGAGACTCTGAGTCGACGGCAGGTGCCACTGGGGCGGCTCTGACCCGAGGTGAACTGCTTCGACCTGCGGGTTTGATGGGATTAATAAAGCCACAGCAGGGAGCGTTAGGGCCAGGTGCACTTGCTGCTGATAGGACACTGGCTGAGCTCCAGATAAAGCCTGAGCAACCCATGACTGCAAATAACCTCCTGTTTCAACTCTGCCGCCATCATATTCACACACACACACACACACTCAAATCAGACCCCATAGCAGCATTTTGCATGAGATAAGCCTTGGACAAGCCTTTAAGATTGATTTGCTACATGTACACACAGTTATACAGGTGCAATTAGCAGCTGAGCAGTTATTTATTCCTTCATTAACCATTTAATCCCAAGTGGGGGTCGTGGCCTATTCCAAAGCCTATTCTGGAAATAATTTCAGGGATAGTGTCTCTGGAGTGCTCTACTTATAAACCCAGTGGTGGTAATGCTGGAGGTAGGATTCGAACCCACAATCTCTTATTTCAGACGGTTCCTACAGTTATTACTAGATGTTAGAGTTGAAAGTGAGTGATTATTTGCCGTTGTATACACACCACAGCACAGCGCACAGTGCACCACAATGAAATGTGACCTCTGCATTTAACCCATCTGTGAAGGAGCAGTGAGCAGCTAACAAGCGCCCGGAGAGCAGTGCTTGGGGACAGTGCCTTGCTCATAAGTACCTCACTGGTAACTTTACCGGCCCTGGATTCGAACCTGCAACCTTCTGATCACGGGGCAAACACCCTACCGTTACGCCACCAACTGCCCCATAAACAACAGTTAACAACAAAAGCAATGTTGAAATATGTACTTTTTTTCACTTTCAAAATAAATGCAATGCAGTTGATTGATAAAAAGCTCATAAAAGGCTCACGCAAACATTGGGAGAGCATCCTCACTCCACACAGAAACTCCCCACGTTGACCTGTGTGTCACAAAGTGAGCCACGACGCTAATGCAGCACCTTTCCTTGTTTGATCCCTGGTTGGGTGGTTCAGCATTTTTTACTTTGTTTATTGTCTATTATTGTCTTATATTTAAGCACCTCCTCTCGTCCAGAATGACGTGCATTATGGGATTAACAGTAGCGTAATGGTTAGGGAGTTGGCCTTGTGATCCGAAGGTCACCATTTCTGGTTCCACACTAGTAAAGATACCGCTGAGGTACTCATGAGGTTCACGTCAGCTGTCCACTGCTCCTTCATGGATGGGTCTGATGCAGAGGTCACATTTCTTTGGGGTGCACTGTGTGCTGTGCTGTGTTCACAATAACAAATAATCACTCACTTTCACCTTAATAATAGCGTCACTGTTTTACCAACACCTGATATATGATTGATGAGATGTTTCTATTCCACACACTCAGTGGAACCTGAGACCTGCACACCCCTTGTGACATCCACAAACACACACTTTACATTTACAGATTTAGATTTAAAGAGGGCGCTGGAATGATGAAGGCACGATATTAAATCCGCTTTGGAAAGCTGCAGCGGACGACAGACATCTTTGATCCTTTCCCTCTTTGGTCTGGAAAGCTAATCAGATGAACAAACGCTCAAATAAAAGGCAGTAATGATGGTGTGCTGCACCAGATCTTGCCCGCTCATCATTACATGCTGATTTGTGCAACCGCCAAATGCTCCAACATGGCCTTTAACAGGCTCACTGTCCTCAAACTGGCTCATGTGGTCAGAACTCCATTCTGCTGTCCCTCACTTATACATCTTCCTTGAATAGTTTTCGATGAAGATGCATCTGTATTTCTTACTTTCTGCCTCTCTCTCTCCTTCCGACAAGCGTTCTCTGTCTCCATCTCTGCCTATCATTCTGTCATCTGTCTGCATTCATCTTTCTCCCTTGTCCTGTCTGTCTTACTCTTGTTTCGTCTGTCCATCTCTGCATGTGTGTATGTATGTGTGCAGAGCCCCATCCTCTATTTGCGTTCTGTGTGCTGTTGGCCGTGTGCTTTAGGCAAAGGGGCGAAGAGGCCCCAGAGAGGAACAAGCGGTGGCACTCCTCAAAGGGAATCCATTTCCAGCTTCGCTACAGCCCTAATCCCCCGCCGACAGAGCGGCCGACTCGGACCCAGGCGGGACGACGAAACCTCGCAGCTAATGCGTTATTGAGCCAACCCCGGGAAACTGGGTCAATGGCCAGTCTATAGCGCTGGAGTGGACATTTGATTAGTAGGCTTAAGGTGGGCTCTTTTCTCTCTCTCTCTGGGTTTTTTGGCCTCGGCAAACTGTCCTCGTCCTCATCCTCAGACTCGTCCTCGTCCTCTTCAGCACACAGGGCCAAGATGCTTCAGCGAGGCGGCGATGGAGATGTAAGTGTATTGATTCAGACTAACCACATTACTCTGCAGCCCTTCACTCTGGGATTTATAAGATAGGGTTCTCGGCAGTGGGGCATACAGGAAAAAGGTGACATGCAGCAGTGTTGGATGGGGAACAAGCCTAGATGGATTTAACCAGCTTTATCCCTCTTTTATTATGATCTTTTATTGGCTTTCACTTTTGCCAGACAGCTGTTTCAACCCCTCAAACCCACACCTCGGCAAAAAAAATGTGTGATGACATCTCTTTCTGGCCGCTCTTTCTAGACTCTCTCCTTTGTATGTGAATCTGCCCCATCCGGCTTTAATGAGCTATCTTTCTTTCCGGCGAAAATGCATGACCTGGAAAAGCAGGGCGTGTTCTGTTACGGAGATGGGGATGAGAGTGAGAGCTCAGCTGGCCATTGTATGTATGATTAAGAATTCTGCAGAGTGGGAATAATGTCCCAGAGGTCTTTGGCCTTAATCACATCATAAGCCCAGTGTGACTCTGGTCTTGCTCAGTTTGGAAGAGAAGCCTCTAGAAATATGTATTTACACAAAACTAGTATATATATCAAATCAGGTGCATTTCTCTTATTAAAACTGACATGAAATCATCCGGTTTGGGTAAATCTGGTGAGTGATTATTTTGTCATAATATCATAATTGTCATAATGTGAAACCATCCATGAAGGAGCAGTTATAACTTTACCAGTCCTTGGAATGAAGCGTGCCAACACTGGACCTTAATATTAGCGACAACTTAAACACAGCCTCATAACCATGATTTTAGCCTAAAACAGTAAAGATAAGGAGAACAGCTGAAAAGGCCACCCTTTTGCCTTTATTGTGACACAAATAGTTATCCTTGCCATTTTACTCGCAGTGAGGCAACAGTGCTAACCCCTGTGCCACCATGTCGCCAGTATGAATGATTTTTTATGGCCAAATTCGATCTTGGAGTACAAACGAAATCTTGGAAGACCAACTGAGCCTCACGTTGTGTTATAAGGGAAATTCCAAAATTACACGGAGCGCAATATTTCAAATCAGTTCGTCACTCAAAGTCATTTCAATCATAAAAGTCATATTTCAACTATTTATTTTGTACTTCGACCTGATGTAAAATGAACTTGTACAACTAGACCCATCAATTCATTGACGTCCATCACAAAGGTTCTTTGTTATTTCATGTGTATGTATTGTTTATATACAGTACTGTGCAAAAGCTTTAGGCAGGTGTGAAAAAATGCTGTAAACAAAGAATGCTTTCAAAAATGGAAGTGTTAATCATTTATTTTCATCAATCAACAAAATGCAGAGAATGAACAAAAGAGAAATCTAAATCAAATCAATATTTGTGACCCGATCTGCCGTAACGAGTCGGAAGACGGCGTTCTATTTATTTAGATACGGGCCGATTATGTTGACAAACATCAAAAATATAGTTTTTTCTTTTTTGGTCTTATATGAAAGAAAAGGTCTTCAAAATTAATCTGGTCTCCAAAAAAGAAAAATCAATATTTTTGTGATATTTTTCAACATAATCGGCCCGTATCTAAATAAATAGAATGCCGACTTCCGACTCATTACGGCAGATCGGGTCACATTTGGTGTGACCACCCTTTGCCTTCAAAACAGCATCAATTCTTCTAGGTACACTTGCACACAGTTTTTGCAGGAACTCGGCTGGTAGGTTGTTCCAAACATCTTGGTGTTTCAACCTACGTGTGACATTGATGATCATTAGCACCTGTTTGGTATAATTGGTTGATCATACACCTGACTATAATCCTACAAAACCCCTGACTTTGTGCAAGTGTACCTATAAGAATTGATGCTGGTTTGAAGGCAAAAGGTAGTAACACCAAATATTGATTTGATTTAGTTTTTTCTTTTGTTTGCTCACTTTGCATTTTGTAAATTGATAAATATACACAATCATTATTTATATTTCTGAAAGCATTCTTTGTTTACAGCATTTTTTCACACCTGCCTAAAACTTTTGCACAGTACTGTACAAAAAAATGTGAAATTGCACTATTTTGAACAAAATCCAACAATTTAGCACTCTGACTCAAACTGTCAGAATTAAATCATTTATTTTGTACTTAGACAAGCCAAAAAAACAACTTTTCATGTGTAGACTCATCAAATTGTTGGTGTATGTTTGGGCACAGGGAACAAATTTACATTAATTCTTGTTGGGAAAATTAACTTAGAACTCTTTATGGAATTCGAACCGTCTTCCGTCTGGAACGGATTAAGCTTGAGTACCGAGGTACTACTCTTCTTAAAACTCACACTTAAGTTAAAGATGACTCGAGTAAAAGTTAATATTCACCTATTACAGTTCAACATGAATACAGATAACATACCTTATCGTATATGTTAAGTTAAAATGTGCATGTTAATATATATATTGCTGGTATTAGTCAATGTTAGCAATAAATAAGAAAAACTTGGCAAGTTACTGGAGCATTTATGGACACACTAATTTTAAGATAAAATTTTCTGCCATCGGCCACATAAAAGCTTGACGGTGGCGATTTTTTATAAATGCAAAAGTCTACAAACAGATCTGTCATCAAAAGAAGTATAATAAAATAAAAAGTACTTCATGATAATTGTGTAAGGTGTGTAAGTACCTCAATATAATGCTTCAACACAGTACATTTACTTCAGTTACTCTAGTACTTTACACAACTAGATGGTCAGAGTGCTATTACTTCTAATTCTCTCATATTTTAAGCACATGCTTATTCCTGAATGATATGTGATTGGTATAAACGTTAAATACGGTAGTATAATTCCACTAAACTGCTCTGTCTGCTGCAGGAAGCCTCTCATCTCAGCTGCTGCTCAGACATAATGAGAGTTTATGGCCACAGTGAAGCTCGGTGTGAACCGAAGCCTCTCAAAGGGCAAACTGCTCAACAGCATCCATGTCAGACTAAGAGTTATTTCATTTCAGCCTGCAGTGTGTGTGGAGAAATGGGCAACTGAAACTCCTTGTCATAAATTAATTCTCTTTTGTAACTGGGAAGGTTGAGATGTGGTAGATTACACAAACTGTGTCTCAATTTTTAGCCACAAATTACTTCATTATGCACCTAGTCTGGAGCTGAAAGAAGTACCAAATATATCTTATAACCTGTGATTTTTGCCTAAAACAGTGAACATAAGGAGCACAGCTGAGGGTTTCAACATTTTGACACAAATATTTATCCTTATTGGTTTATTTTAATTCATAAATTCATAAACAAGCAAGTACAAATGATTATTTGGGGTAAATTGGAGCTTGAAGTATGAACAAAGTCTTTGAAGACGAACAATCGCTGCGTTTTATATAGGAAATTTTAAAATTGCACAAAGCTCAATTTTTTGACCCAAAAGCTGGAGCTGGCATTGCATTTGAGTTGTCAGCTGGTCCAGAAAATAGTGGTTTGAGGGGCACAGGTTTGCTTTGTAGATGAGTTGTTCTGAATCAAACATGTTTGAAGTTCTCAGTCTTCTCACTCCTGAATGCTAACCCTAGTCTTTTCCCACTACATTGTAAATGAATGAATGCGAATAATATTATTCAAATGAGAAGGGATTTTAATCCCATTGTTTTTGTTGTGTTCAGGTCACGTTCCTGTTTGTGGTTTGTGGTTTTGTGGTTCAAAGACCAGACTGGCACTGCCCACGTCAACTGCACACTGCTCATATACAGTATTTTGGGGATTTAGGTGCATTTCGTGGTATGAAACACTAACTTTCACTTTTTCCAAGCAAAGCCCAGCCTAGAACCACCCCAACATGCTCCTGAGCAAAAGCCCTAACCCCAAATTAACTCCAGAAATTAGCAAAAGTAAAAGTGAGTGATTATATGTCATTGTGAACACACCACAGTCACAGCACACAGTGCACCACAACGAAATGTGACCTCTGCATTTGAAGGAGCAGTGGGCAACTGACATGGCCATCACCCAGGGAGCTGTGCATGGGGACCGGCAACTTACAGGATTCAAACCCATGACCTTCTGATCATGGGGCTAATTCCTAAACTGTTATGCCATCATCTGCCCCAGTGAGTTAGTGAGCTCCCTAACCCATCAGACATTTAAAAAAATCTTCACCAATCCATCAGTCAGTCAGTCAGTCAGTCATTAAGTGCCTCACACCCAGTCTTCTCCTAATCCGCAAAGATCTTAAAAGTCGGCTGGTTAAGAGGAGGATTAACACATTTGTGCGCAATAGAGGAAGGGAGAGGAAGTGTCTCGTTCCCGCTCTCGCCCCGCCGCCGACCCCAAATCACAGAGCACAGCTGGAATCAAAGACGGAAGACGGCACTAAGCCAATACTGAAAAACAAGGCTGCTAAACGCAGACCTCTGGGCTTTTTAAACTCACTTTTGACAAATGACTCAATTGGAGGCTCTCAGCAGTGCAGCGCTAAACAAGGCAGAAGAGTTCTGCTGAGGACTCACGTATGCTTACAAGGAGAAGAAAGGTTGTTGCATAGCCTTGATGTGAAGGCATAAGTAGCCACAAGCTTCCCGGGCACACAAGTCAGAGAAATTAAATATTGAAATCAAGTTCAGCTTCACCAGACCATTTTCTCATGTCCTATTTTTGATCCCAACCTAAAGACCAAACTACAGTAAACAGCCCGTAATTTGTATTTGAGTTAAATAGTGAATATTCAGATTTTGGATTCTGCATTGCATATGGAATGAATGAAGGATACACGGATTAAAATACACAAAATATACTGCCATTTAAATTTTGCGCATTTTGTTACAATGCATGTTTGCTGTATTTACACGTTCACTTTTAAAATAGCCATAAAAACCTAAACAAAAATAGTTAAAATTGCATAAATCATTTTTAAGTTGAAGTTAATGAAATAATATGTTAACACGACCTACTGATCAAATCTTTATTTTTCATCACAGTGTGTGTGTAGAGCGCCAGTAGAGGGCACTGTGGTTCCTGATTGACTTCGGCGAGCCCTGTTGTGTGGCTTGGAACGATCCGGAACGCTCGTAATTGTATATGAATGTCTGTTTGCTATTCTGGATACAGCACTCATGACTGACATTGCAATTATAGGTTTTGCATCCTTTAGACCTCCTCTCCCGGCGTGTGCAGTCAGGCTGTGAGAAAACACAAGCGCCTTAACGTGCGACTATCGCCCGGCCTCCCTCCCTCCCTCTCAATCCCTCCCTCCATCCGTCCCGTCGCCCTCCGTCTCTGCACCTCGAAATATCCTCATAGGATGCGATCAGCGGCTGGAAATAAGAGAATCTAATTACAATCGATCAGCGACTATCCTCTCTCCCGTCTCGGTGCAGGTGTTACAGCAGACGGATAAGGCGTATGATCAAAACACACATGCCAGGCGAGGAGGACGTTGAGAGTGTTTATCGTCCCACCCCACAAAATCAAGCCTCTTTTGCAACCCACTCTGCCCGGCGGAAGCCCCGTCTCTACCCTGTGCGGGAGCACCTGAATTTAAATTTCCTCCAAGGACGCATTTCTCGCTCTGATGAAATAACGTGACACCCAGGCCAAAAGCGCTCCACAAATCCCAATACGCAACCACACACACGTACACACCCTGATGCACACACATACACACGGCCTATTTTTCATTTTTCTTACTACAACAATGCTTTCATTCACGCTTGCAGGGACGGACGTCCGTTTTGCATGGGTGCGACGTGTGGACAGGCTCCTCTCTTTCCCTTTCTCCCTCTCTCTCTCTCTCCCTCTCTCTCTCTCCATCTCTACAGACTTTTTCAGATGAATTCTTGTGATATATCGTACACTTCTTATCCTCCTCTCCTGCATATCTGGGCATGAGCCAAAAGTGCTGTCACCCATTTAGGGGATCAAGACTCCAACCCCACGTCAAAAACACAGTTGTTGCTGGAAAGTTTGCTCAAAAATTTGGTTGGAAAATTGCTCTATAAGATCCTCTGGTCTAAAAAAGGCTATTTGTAATGGAAGTTGTAATTATGAATTGATTAAAAAAAAAATGTTTACTTTACGCTTTAACAGTCAATATTATTTATTTTATTTTTTTAATTGGAGGCTTGTATTGGCCAGTTTTCAATATCTCCCATCTAATTTAGGGCCTTTGTCTACCAAACACAGTTTTTGCGCTGCCGGCTCCTATTTTTAATACAAATCCTATGTGCTTCAGCGTTCATACCGCTAAGCGCCTTCAGCAGAAAAATTGATTCACAATTCATAATCAATTCATGATTCATAAACAATTCTTGATTCATAATCATTTCACGATACATAAATGATTCACAGTTCAATAAATATATGAATTTGTTTCCAGATTGCTGTTTTGAGTTACTTTTCACATTTGACTGAGGCAGATCAGCAACAAAATCTCAACGAATCAAATGTAGTTTACTAAATGTAATGCAGCGTTTTCCTGGTTTACAGCCTTACATGAAAACAAATATTCTCATACTACAATTTACACTGATCCTCAGCATTAAGTACATTTTTAATACGACTTGCGCATCACTATTTTAGAATCAGAACATACAAGGAATTTGCTTTGGTTCTGTTTGGCGTGTGCCCTTGTTCACTCCTCGCTGTAGATTCCAGGAGATTTTCTCTCATTTGAGGGCATCAGGGAACTGCTACCAATATGCAAGAGACTTGGGATTTCTGTATTAAATCTATATTAACATGTGTGTGATAAGTAGTAGGCAATAAACACTTTAACAACTGCCATCTATTTTATTTGTAAGTTGTATATTTGTATTTTAGCCAAATATGATATTGTGTAACATACTATACCGTATTACACGTTTTATGAGTTTACATGAACAATCAGTTTCACACGTTACAAAAAGGAAAACACTTCCCTCCGCTATTCTTAGTGGTGCACACTCCCGCAGAGATGCTTTTATTAGCGTAACACCTGCACGGCTGAACTGCCGCCTCACACCGCCATGTTAATTATGTTGTGCAGATGTAGCCTAAGTTAACTTACGTTTGCAGCGTAACGATGTGATTTCATTACGCCACCAACTCTAAAAATATTGCGAAATTTCATTTTTACCCCGGGATCAAAATTTATCCTGGGATTACTGTGAATGGAAGGATTTGGCATACCCCTAGTGTGTGTGTGTATGTGTGAGCACGCACACATCTGGACGGAACTCCGGCCTGCGCGGTGCAGAGAGCAAAGGAGAATTGTAAACGCGCAACCACGTAGAAGCAGAGATGACACGATGTTGTGTAAATACGATAAATAACATAAGGCTGTTTACTTTGTTTAATTAAAGGATAAGGTGTAGAGCTGTTCTATAGATAAGGTCATCTTAAATGACTGTTGTGGACTGGTGTCAGGGAAAAAGTAAACGTGAGCTAAAATTTTTTTGAATGCGTGAATCGAGTTTGAATTGGCAGAGAAAGAATCACGATTCGATTCGATTTTTCTCTGCCCCCATGTAATTCACTTATGTTTTAATTGTGAATGAAGTCCGGTATTCAATACAGTATCTTCCTTCACAATCTGTTTCTGTTATAATCATGAATCCTTTCCTCCACACATCGTTCTACACCTCGCTTGGTCATCTTGTTCCCTCTATTTCAGAAATGTATTCTCCTTTCCCCTGGCCTGAAAGCAATCATGTGCATAGGACTGCGGTCACTTCTCCCCAAACGCTAGCCTCCAGTCGTTGGTATTCAGGTCTCGGAGTTCTCCAGCATGGCTCAGAGAGCAGCGACATCGCCAACACCTCCTTCCACTCGCTTTCTCCTTTTCAGCCTCATCGCTCAATCGCCTTCTGCAATGTTCCGGGCTCCCATTTCTCAACTATAAATCTGGCTGCCAGAGTGCTACCTGTGCCGCTAAACGCTGGAGGCTCAGCAGGGATTGTGAGCTTGTGGGAACGTTGCCTCTGGTTCAACCCACCTCGTTCCCAAAGCCGTCCTCCTGACACCGTGGCCCGGAGCGTTGATCACTGGAAGACTCCGAGATTTCCTCAAGCAGTTTGTTCTGCAGCCCTATTCAAAGTCACACTTTAGGCATGTTAAACGCATCGGGTCACAGCTGCTGAGGAACTCCATGGAGGATCCAAGTCGGGAACTCAGATTCAGTTTTATATGTGGAACTTCACACTAGGGATGCACGATATGGGAACTATAGAGCGATGCCAATATCTGATATTTTTCATGCTTATGACGATACACGAGGAAGGCATTAAATGAAGACTCGAGGTTGCCAGGTAGACCGAATGAGGATTTTTGGCCCAGTGTCTAGGGTCTAATGTTATGTTTGGTATTGCCATAATTAGCGTGGTACCATAATTATTCACTGTTACCACGTTGTCTTAGCGTAACATGATGCTGATATAAGCCATCACAAGTCACCGTCAGTTCCATGACATACCTGCAACGGGCTACAATCTATGATCCAACAAGGATAACGTTATTCAACTGTTGAAAATATTTGCAATATTCATCCCTACATCTAGTGATGATACAAGTTAGCCAACCGCAGTTCAATCTTACCTGTCTAGTATTAAATCTGCCACTTCAGCACCTGTCTTCAAATTCTTCTACGCTTTCAGACGTCTCCTTCTTTTCAAACGCATCTCCAATGCTGATCCTCATTTTGTTTCTGCTTTAGTCGAGACATTTTTGAGAGTCATAGCGAGGCCTTTTAGTTTTAGCAACATCAGACATTTGTAATCCAGAATGCTTGTAGCTGCAGCTTAGTGGTATCTGGCAACCTGGATGTCAAAATGCTACTGACTGTACTAATGTTGTCAGTGAGATACGTATTTCAAATGAACATGATTCCTTAATTTCTGGTGACATATTAGGTTAATTTTATGATTATTTGCCATAAATGTCTTACATATAGCTCACTTAAGACCCTTTATAAACCCTTAATAAACAAGAACATCTTTTAAAAACAGGGGACTTAAAATGTAAACTAGTAGCTATCAACACGATTTGCAT